>JBCFYV010000012.1:52703573-53303573 GCA_039000515.1 Timema cristinae
ATTCTTACAAACAATCCTGAGAGCAAGGCAATATGTATGTGTATCTTTGTTTGCTCTTTATTTATTGATATTTCAATATAGCTTTAATTAATGTTTACTCTATTAGCTATTTCTCATAATAATTCATTATTATTTTATAAATATCACATTTTTCTGTCTACCACCCTTTTTTTATTAATTTATTTTAGTAAGGGTGGTACATTTTGCTCTCTTGTGCTTTTATGCACGGTTTTACAGTCCGTAAAGTTTTTCTTTCAAAGGTGGACGTGCGTCACCACCGCGGCTCACAGATCTCGTCACTACCACTCATTATAACTCATTTTAATCAAACATATTTCTCTGACACAACAACAAATTAATCCGTGTGATTATTAAAGCACACCATCACAACACCCAGGTAGGCCTATTGGGAAAACAACGCTTCCAAGTGATCATCTCCCCTGGTAGGATCACACCAAGCACCTGTTTTCATTTTGTAATACTTTTTAATTATCTCTTTAGCGATCAACTCCCAAACAATCTTTCTTAATTAGTTCTAAGGACCAGGTAATATGTCGTGTTAACATTAACATGGTCCTGTATTTGAAAATATGCATTCCTCTAAGCAATCGTGAGAATATGGTATTAAGTCATGTTGGGATTTAAATTGTAGCGATAAAACATTGGATAATCCTCTAAGTTTTAGTTAGTAAAGTCTGTGGATCATGTTCAGGTGTATATCAGCTACATACCAGTATGTGAGCCAAAAGTCTACCGCATTGGTCGTCACTTGGCTGAAGCAGAGCATGAAGAAGACGAACGACAAGAAACAAATGTTCCCTCCAGCCCGGGTGTACCTCCAATATGTCATCCACTTGACAGCGCCTTAGTTTGAAACTCTTCTGATTCCTCGGGCTCTAGGATATCAACGTCATCTTGTATACTCTGCGGTCATGTTAAAATGCACTGTTAGCTAGGAGAACTACGTTAGGTGTAGTAAAAAAAATAATAAAACTATTGATGATTTAAGAGGCAACAACTGTTTTAAAAGTGATATATTTTTTAAAGAAATTGAAATTTAGGATGCTAAATTGAAAATGCTGTAATATGTGGAAATATTTTTAAACCATGATATTTAACGGTTTCCACAATAAACCTATGACTCTTGTGTCCAATTAAAAAAAAAGTTGTTTGTTTTGTAATGATGATAAGTAATGGTATTGTCACTGTAAAATTTCTGAGCACACACAATAAGGCATAAAATTTGATTCGGTTCAGTTGCCATTAAATATTCTAAGGTGTGAGCCAGTAAGCACACTATACAGAGTTGCCATTAACCATATACATAAGAATCAAAATCGACATTATTAGGACATACGACATTAAAAGCAAATGAGCTCCTGTGAACAAGAGCGTAGAAAGGGTATACTAAGGGGGGTGAGGGGTGGGGAGGTTACAGACCCTCCTGGAATTTGATGGACCACCCTTTGCCTGAAGGAGGTCCATGTGTACGTATAAAAACTTATTGGCTAAAGGTAAGAAAAATCAGCTATCTACGCCCTTGTCTGTAAATAGTGTTGATGCAAAAGTCAATGCAATGTTGTTCTTAATGATTGAAGAATTAGTTTGGTATAAAAAAAATACAACATTCTAGTATTGGTATGTTGAAATTTAATCCAAAGGGCACTGTGCTCTTTTGCTCAAAGTATTAAGGAGAACTAATTTGGGGTACTTTATCTTAAAATTTTAGTAAATAATACCTTGAGAAACTAATATGGTACAAATTTAGTTTGAAACTGATATTTCCCGTGCCTCTATAGGTTGTCTTGTGTCAGTAGTGTTTGGTTGTGCAACTTACGTTAACTGTTATGGTGGAGATCTGTCTCGACTGTATTTTCCGGATTAATGGAGGATCTTCCTTTGGCTCATCCTCATTAGCACTTGGCAGTAGCTTGGCAAAGTCCAGGCCACTGTTGAGCACCTCCTCGAATGTACCTTTGTTCACGACCACGCCCTGGGGGAAAGACCAATCAGTTGTGTTCTTTCAGGTGCCATATTCATAGGATCGAATATTTCATTTATTAAATAGTGTAACCACTGCTGTAAACTTTTAATATTAGGTAATATGTTAGTTTTAAAGGTTTTTACGTTCGTTAGACCGTGTGCCCGATTTTTCTGTAGTGGAGTGGAAGGTAGGATAAAGGTTTGGTTCAGCTGTAACTAGTCCGGAGCTATTCCTGTCTCAGGACAGATGCAAAGTCCCATTGGAAATGTTCCTACGGGATGGAGGAGGCCTTGGATTTGATTTGAGGGGCGAAATTACATAGTTTTATTACTAAGGGAGCTCTAGCCACTGAGACGTCTAAGGGTGAGAGATATCGGGGATTGATAAGCTGTAAAGGACTGTAAGAGGTTCTTAGAAAGAGTTGCAATGGAAGGTTGAGTTCGTTGGGCGTAGTTGGGTAGGGCACGATAATAAATGAAAAGGGATGGGGGTAAGGGGAGAGGGAGTTATCGGAGGACCAATAGGAATTTGCTCGGTTTCAGATTTTGGCCTCTTTGATGTGTTTTCAGCCTCATGTCCCACGTATCTTAACTACTTAGCACCACGCCTTACTACTCGTTTAGGGTATACGCTTAAATATTAATTACGCTAATAGGTTAAGAATTGAGAGGGTTGAATATAGAGGAAGTGAACCCGCAATTGTGTGGAGGGAGAGTGGAAAACTATTTAGGAAAAACCAACCCCACTTCACCCGAGCATGATTCGAACCTCGATCTTCCCGTACTGGCAGTCTAGCTAGCTCAACATGAAACTAGCGCGTCAGCTAACTACGCCACCAAGGTGGGTCACGTTTCTTGAAGCTAATACGCTGCGGTTCCTTATGAGCGCAGTATTTGTTGTTGGGGTCACGTTCTCAGCTTTTTAGGTTCCTTGAAGGATCTGTAACATCCTGTGGGATGGTTGTGGGTAAAATCCGGGACACGGCCAGAGGGCGCAACCTGATCGGGGAATATTAAGCCAGGATGTGGCCAGAAACGGCGCAAACCGATGGTGGGAATATCGCGCAAAAACGAGTTCAGGTAAAGCGCAAACCTGGAGTGAAGTAAATGATATCAAAGATGTTTCAAAGTTTACTTTCTTTCTTTTAACAGTTAATTTACTATCGAATACACAGATACATTGATACACACAAATAGACGTTAAATATAAATATAACCTAGACTCACACATCAACCCATTGCGGTCTTCGAGTGTAAAAAGGGACAATAATAGAGAATTCTGAGTCCATCCCAAATTAGGACACAAAAACTTAATAAAGTGGGAGGCATTAGAACCCTCCCGCACAAGCCATATCAACCCAATCGGTTCCTTCCTTGACGGGAACCCTCACCCCACTATCTCTGGTCTCTCATAGCCAGGGACCACAGCCAGGGAAACCCACTCACTATCCTCAATCACGGCCCCGAGGCCGGTATCACTCGCTACCTGGCCACTCCCCCTCCTCCTCACAGCTAGAGGGAGTGGTCACGAAGCCCCCGATTTAACTCCCGGGTCACCTCCGACTTCGACGAAGGGGTTCATCACACCGTCCCTAATACGACAATGGGGATGGGCAGAAGCATCGTAATCACCTATGACTCGGACTATCTGGTTGGAGCTGGCTAGCACCTGACTGAAAGGTGGATACGGCTGTCCAGGGAGGGGAGGCATGACATGGTCAGGATAACGTGGTTTGGGACACGGGGTGGAGCACTGAGAATTTGGCGAAGGAACAAGTATAATACAGTACGAATATGATTGTATTCTGAATCTGGGTAAGTATGAAAATACGGAAGCGGAATAGAGCAGGATGAACACTACACAGAGCAGAAAAAGTCTTATCTTGTGGCCGTATGCCAACGGACTGATTGAGTGCAGGAAAGGAGCCAGATTCACCCTGACGCCTCTATCCCTGCCCACCGCCAAATGCAAGTGCGGGTACCAACTACATCTCGCGTCCAGGGTCACCCCCAGCCACCGGACCGTTGGCAACTACTGGACAGCGGCACCCTACACTCACAGTAGCTGCAGGTGTCCCATCCTCTGACGCTGTGAACAATTTAGCCTGCGTATTCTGGGATTGGATAATCAGGGACCGGAACTGAATATAAGCTGATAGCCCCCGTAGCGTGAAGGTAAGCTTGGCCCAGATCATCCTAGCTTTCGGGAACTGTGGCAGGATTGCAGTGTCATCCACGAACTGGGGAAAAAAAAATCGTTCCGCGTGGGACGGGTATTTCTTGCACGAACAACGAATACAGACAGGGTGGGGGAAGGGCAGTAGCCCTGAGGGACTCTTGCTAGGATCTTATGTGGTGAAGAGAGGGTATGCTCGATTCCCACTCTGAAGGAACGGTCACCGAGGAAGGAAAAGAGGGATGGATGATGGGTGGTGCAAAACTCGCCCTGACAAGAGGTGTGAGAAGCCCACGGTGGCTCATGCTGTCAAAGGCCCCTTTGACTTCCAATACCACGAAAACCATTGGTGCCCTGGCATTGAACGCACCCGTCACCAGGTAAATTATCTTGGCGACCGTGTGGATCGTTGACAAGTCCTTCCAGAAGCTGTATTGGTGATCCGACAGGAGGGAGTTCACCTCCAGTGACGCCCCAATCTAGCCAGGTTTATGCTCTCCACCACTTTATATATGGAGACCACATAAGCCACCTTCCATTGGTCTAGAAAGTAGAAAAGCGTCAAGATGCCATTGATGATCCGGAGCAGGAGGACGAAAGCCTTCTGATAAAGATGGATAAGGATAAGTGGGGAAACCCAATTGAACCCCAGTGTGACGTGGTTTTAGCCTTTAAGCACCCAAGACAGCTCACGAGGGGTCACCAAACAAAGGTTGGGATATAGGGGCTGGTCCTCGACCAGGGCGAGAAAATGATGCGAAGGGAGCTCTACAGGAGGGTCTGGATCTCTCACGAGGGAACCCAGCCACCTCGTAAAACTGGCCTCATACGCCACCACCAATGCTCCGCCCAGTCCGAGGTGGGGGACGCCAAACCACCCCCTACACGTAGCTCAGGTCTTAGATTTCACCTGTGCCACACCACCTTCAGGTGGCGCCACCGGGAGAAATCCTTAGTATCAAGATCTTGGAGCCTCCTCCATTGAGCCTATCTCCACCCCCACCGAAGTAGCTGCCGAAGAGGGGGGGAGGACTCTTTAGACCTCCCTGGCTATATGGAGGTGAGACCGCTGCCACAATGTTCGTGCCCTGTCTCGGAGCCGCATCTCATCTAGAACAGTGGTTCTCAAACTGGGGTACACTGGCACCTTTCATGAGGTACACAAGCAGTTCTCAAGGGAAAATTGGCAAAATAACAAGGGACTTTTGGAAAACCCTAATTGTTAGCAGTTACCGTTATCTGGTTATTTCCACCCGTCTTTTCCTCTATTTACTATCGGCAGGAGACCAGTATCTGATAATTTTCAACTCTCTACTCGACACCTTCTACATTAGCAGTTTATGATCTCTTTCTCAACAACATATCTTTGTGAAGTGGTTTTTCATACATGGTGTACAAAAAAAATAAGTATCGAAATAGGCTAAATTTGAAGCCGGACCTCCACTTTAAAGTTTCAACTGGACAACCAGACATCAAAATGTGGTGCAAAGCTATACAGCCACACCCTTCTCACTGAAAAACTTTGGGATTCATAATATATCAGCCTAAGTATTAGAAATTACAAATTTTGATTTGAAAATATTTTTTTATATTTACTTTCTCTCTTTATTTTTGAAAAAATGTGTGAAGAAAATGTGTAAAACTTTTCTACAGACTTTTTACAATATTTTTCTCAACTGATCATAACGATACTCAATAAGAGATCATGTTAAGGCTATACAGTGGAATTATCTCTAAATAGCTTTGTCACATTTGAAACATTGTGATTGCAGTTATTTTTTACCATTATATTAAATAGATCAGTAATTTACCATGTGGTCATATTTTTTTAAAGCCTGTCATTTAGATTTTTTTCCCTTGGAGGTACATTAAACTTTTAGTCGTGGCCAAAGGTTACAATCTAAAACAAGTTTGAGAGCCGCTGATTTAGAATGTTGGGGGTAGGGGAGGCCCCAAGAGGGGAGGTTGACATGTAGGAATAGAAAAGGATGCAAAAGGCAGGAGGGAGGACGCAAATAGACGGGACATGGTGGTCTAGATCCCTGACATCGTGGATAGAGGTGGCGGAAAGGACCGCGCGGACCAGTCTAGCGTGGAATCCAGGGAGTCCACCGGCGGTAATTGGAATTGAGAGGAGAGTCCACAGGCAGAGGAAGAAACTGTGGGTTACAGGTCACCGGATATGATTGGAGGACTGCGAAAGTGTGTGACCAGAGGGGGAGAGGAATGGTTTCCTCGTGGTCAAAATGAGGTCTTGGAAAATAGGAATAATGTTCAGGTAGATAGGAAGGCAGGGGAGGGTGGTGGATGAAGGGACCATGTCCATCGGCGAATCTATGGATAACGGTCCTCCCGGGGGGAGGGGGGATGAGTTGCACACATCACCAAGATGTATGCCTAGCATTGTAGTCACCTACTGGCCCAACGCTGGTGGTGAGACCCCGAAGGACTACCAGATTGGCTGAATATAGGGTGACCCAAGAAAGCCATAGACACTCGTGACCACGATCTAATACGTGGCTCCTAGTAGCCTCAGCCCCACGACCTCCAGGGACGCTAATCCCCGCTGCAGAATCGCCCAACCTAACGTGGCCACTCCCCCTCTCTCCGTTGACCAAAACGATCCACCTGGTCTCAGAAACACGACGTTGATGGTATGGTCGGACATTAGCTAGAGAAGTTCAGGGACTTTGTGCGTTAGTGACCTGCAGAAGAGATGGTGAATGGGGGTAGTCAAAAGAGATTGGACAGAGTCTCTAAAATAATCTCGAAACGGTTCAATCAATTGGGGGTGGCAACGAATGTTGCAAGGTGCTCCTTTAGTTAAGGGAAATGGGCTCAGGAATTCCAAGATCTCGGACAACCCCTTCAAAAACGAGTGAAGGTCCAAGGTCTGTCTGGTGAGTGCGGATAGGAGGGAGCTGGGCTGTGGCCCGGATGTATCATATTTCTAACTTGGTCAATATTCACCAAGCACAATACAAGATTTCTCTTGCTGAGGTACTAAAACTACACATCATAACAAAACTATGATACTATATAATAGGAACACAATGCACATAGAATTAATTATACACTGAAAGGGTTTATCAAATTATCTTGCTTCTCCTGATGTTTGTACTTTCCTCTGAGGGTACTTTAGGTTAAGAAATTGCTCTCCCTTTCTACGATAGACTAGTACTGTCTCCTCAGCATTTGGTTGAGCTCGATGACTCAGTCGGTCCTCAGCTGCGAGGCTCATCGCTCAGATTCATCATGAAAAAAGGGAGAGGTTGGGGAAGAGCATGGCGTAAAAAGGTTTTAAAACATGAAAATAAATTAATATGGTCAGGAAGAATTGGAATATATGTGTTTGTTTAACATGGCCTGCTTGCAAACATTTTAGCAAATTCTATGTCTCACAGGGGTGAGGATTGCTAATATCCACACTGGCAACAATTTGAAACGTGAGAAATATTATTTTTGTAAACATAATACAGTCAATTCACAAAATGAGAATGTGCCCTGTACTCTCACTTGTCCATATCTAAATATAACACTAAGGTGACTGAATACAAACCCTGTTGGAAACTCCGAACTGTGCATTCGTGGCATTTCTTAATGTCTTCTGAAAGACTCAAGAAAGAGGACTTTGTTTGCATTCTATATTATAGTTACCTTGTACAGTTTACATGAGGAACTGAGAGAAGAGTAATCGATGGCTCTTAATTATTAGGGATGACAGAACAACCCATTTTCTCTTTAAATTCGAACATAAACATTATTTCTTACCAAGTGAATGACAAAAACAATAATTATGGTAGTCTACTTGTATGAAATGTCACTTGGTTTTATTCTTGCCAGCTGTAACACATTACTTTGTAATTATTACCGAATGGAGTTTAATATTACAATCCCATTAAGCTACAGCATTGTTACCTCGTTGAGTATAATGATCATGTCGGCTTCTTTGAGATACTGCAGCTGGTGGGTGACTAGTATCCTCGTTTTGGTTGCCAGATATGTACCTATGCACTCATCAAACAGGTGTTTCCCAACATGAGTGTCTACTGCAGACAGCGGATCATCCATTATGTAGAGGTTGGCATCTCGATACACCGCTCTGAAATAGAGGAGCACGCAGAGTAAAATTGTGATCAACAAGTTGTTTGCAGTGTCGAGGTGCGTTTGTTACAAGTGGCAATAGTTGAAAATGTTTTTTTTTTTTTTAATTTAAACACGAAAGTTAATAAATAAAGTTGTAGTGTATCATACTGTTGTGAACTAGTTCTTGTAAATCTCATAATGAAAACTAGAATAGAAACAAACACTGTTTGGAGATCTGCACAGCGCATGCACGACATTTCACAACTTCTACTGACGTGCGAGTAAAATAAGGTATGTTACTGATTTAGAGTATGGTTAATGATTCTGGTTGAACGTTCCCATGGAGCCCAATAAAGCCATTTACTTGACTGCTAGACGTCACTTTATGTCAAATGTAGGATGAAGTTTTAAATCAATTTCCTCCCTCAATAGCTATTAATTCCTGTCAATTTTTATTTTAAAATATCTGTCAATTTTATATTCCTCAATTATCAATCTTTATTATAGAGTATTTAGAAAACATTCTAGTAATTGAGTAAGTAAAATAATGTATTAAAGAAAAGAAAATTTAAATTGTATGGTTATTATTATTAAATAAACCTATTAAAAATAATTAATTGGTACAAGATTTAGAAAACCAGTCAAGTATAGAGTATATTATATCAGATATGTTTGTGGATACAATGTCAAATGTCATGCAACGTAATATAGAGAATAATTAAAAAAATTGAAATGTAATACAAATTGTAATAATGATAAAAATAATAATGATAAAATAATTGAGGTTAATCAAAAATATACAAAAGTTAAAGATAATAAGAGTCTTTACTATGTTTAGACTTGAGTAAATCCTTGTAAGGGATTTACAGAGAGAAAATATACAATTTTTAAAATTAGAAAAAAATAAAGCAATAAAAGTACCAAATAGGTAGGTATCTGGTAGCAATTTCTAGGGGTATGTGTCGCAACTGTTTTCAAGTGATTATACTATAGGAAATCAAATAGAATAGTAGGGACCTTGCAAGGTTTATCCTGGCCCTCTGTCCTCCACTTAAAGACACCCCTCTCTCTCCTACAATGGTCTTGTCGCCGTAAGGAAACAACTGAAGATCTCTCTCCAGCGCGCACACTCTCACCACCTCTTGGTACTTCTTCTTCTCGTAGGGTTGTCCGAAGAGGATGTTCTGCCTCACAGAGCCGACAAACAACCATGGCTCTTGGGAAGCGTAAGATATATCACTATCTACTTGCAATGACCCTGTTTCAAGAGGGAGCTCACCAAGTACAGCTTGTAATAGGGAACTCTGAAAGAACAGACCGGGATCTTGCTTGAATAGAGAGCGCTTTTGTCTAGAGAAAAAACTTCAAGATAAAATTTAGAGATCTTGTCTGAAGAGAAAGCTATCTCTAAGTCTTAGCTGGTTTGACAGCAAGTGGTTAGCTATGTTTATAAAAATTATCATCTGTTCCAAATGGACAGATAAAGCCATAGTCTACTAACCTTCCCTGACCCCACTGGTCCAATAATGGCGCAGAGAGCCCCAGGCTTCACGTGAAAGCATACATCGCTCAGCGTGGGCTGCGAGTCTGAGGGACTCCACTTTGCACAACCGTTTTTGATGGTAACTCCGAGGGAACAGGATTTCATTCCATTTTGGGTAACTGTACTTGGAATTGCTTTCCTTGGTGTAATTTCTCCCTGCATCAAGAATTCCTGAAATATTAAATAATAATATTTTATTTTCAAATATAATCTTGTGTATGTTGATAGATAGCCACAGCAATTTTACACCTCTATTAATATTTATGAACACAATATAATAAAAATTTATAACAAAAATTAATCAAACATTTTGCTTCAAGATATAGATTGATATAATTTTTTGAATTCCTGGTTATTTTGTATTTATATTAGAAATATGGAAATGATTTTCTAGCTGTGATTTAAAAATTCGCAAAAAAATACTAAAAACAAATATTTTAGATGTCATTTATCGAAAATTAATATATTTTGGTCATATTTTAGGTCTTGGTTGGGTGGAATACATATTTTGTAAGTACCCCTAAAAGAGAAGACTAATTCAAATGAACGACTAACCTCTTCGTGGTTTGGCTTTAGTGTATCTTCTTTTATGAATCAATTTTTTAAGCGGCTGACGATGTTGATCAGACCAGCACAGAGAAGATGGTTGAGGCCATAATACATTGGATGCCTCACTGGGATGGAGTTGGGAAACCAATAGCCTGGGTTTGTTGCTACGAGATGTGAAATTAGTTGTATACGTTTCAAGGTTATGGTGGAATTTACATACGTGTAAAAGGGTTGTATTATAATTACATATGTATTGGGATATGTGAATAAGAAATCAGGTAAATAGTTAGGAATTACATTACGCTTCCATTTTAAGATTGAGTCTTAATGTACCCATCACAAGATACGATAAAGGACATCTCGACAGACTCGAACGCCGACCTACCACATCACGCTTATTTGAGTCAGAGACTTTTGAGGCTGGCCAAACACGCTGTACCATCATCGGAAGAACTTTTAAGCACCCATGGTGGGGAACAATCACCCCGTAACAGCGCACCTATAGCCTACGGTCATGGATGTACCCTATGAACGCAGCCACGTATGCAAGCACACGCAGTGAACGATAGTCCACCGAATTTCACTAGTCGATTAACCCATCATTGCCGGGTAGATTGGGAACTCCCCCCATATTTTCCTAGCCCTTGGCAGGATAAGGTAGCCCCCCAATGTCATGGAGGAGGTCAGGAACTCAGCCTTGGACCTAGATATAACTTTGGTTTCCCGAAGCATTGACCCTATGCTTTCCAGCAGAACCTTGTTAAGGTGTCCTGACAATCTATTCCCGGCCGAAACCAGATCCCCCAATCGCTTAGTGTTTGGTGGGTGTAAAACCCGCTTACCCAACCCACACAGATGACTACACATAGATTTAGCCCCACAGCCCACTCAACTAGATAGCTTGGTCACTCCATCTAGCCAGGCTGAGAAGGTTGTTGTCCGAGGACCACCAACATGGAGGCACTCTGTAGATATTTTGAGTGGGTCAGTCTGAAGCAGGCAGAACTCTCTTTCTTACACTCCCCATAAGGAGATCCTCCGGGCCAATTCATAATGCTACGAGACAATAGACTCAGTCACAAACTCTAAAGGGCACAGAACACAAGCCCAGCACAGCACTACCCTCTGCCGGAAGATACACTGAATCATGAGGGGGAGTTAAACAAATTCACCGCAGCTGATTGACTTGATTTGGCTAATATACTCGTACACGGCTAAGACACTTTGCCCATGCACATAGATGTTTTCCGAATAAACACACTAAATAGTGAAACACTAAGGCCACCTGAGAATTCGATAGGCCCAGGGCAGTGAAATTAAAACCCATTTTCAGAAGAAAAAACTTTAAAATCTGTGCTTTATTAATTAATCTGTTAACATGATTTTTAAACTAAGTACACTACATACAAATTAAAAGTTAAGATTACTTTAATTAATATGCTGCAAAAGTGCATATTCATATTTTTACAATATTAGCCAGCTCTAGAAGAGACGAGGTCAGATGATCAGTAAACAATACACACTTGCACATATGAACCAGTGGACTAAACGTAAAATTGTTTCAGTCAAGCTTGCCGGTGACGGTGATGTCAGTGTTCGAAGTTCTGCTGATTTTACTGAGGAAGTTCTATACAAAATTGTTTCCCACTCTCCTTCCGTGGATTATGCGGATAATTTTACTCAAAATTCTAGCATCGCTATCCCAACCCTGTCAGTGTAAATAAATGTGACTAGCCAGCATGGTAAGACGCGGAAAATTAAAAAGTAAACAGCACACTTTGTATTTTATAAATGTGTGTTGTGGTTGCCGCAAGATATGTCACTGTATAAGAAAGATGTTAGGGTGATCCCTTGAAGGGAGGGCCTAGAGAAAACTGCAGGACTTACCTTCAATCTTTCTAGGCTGCAGAGCAACTGCAAGGACCTCACATACCCCTCTACTTAATGGTCAGAATCCTAATCTGCCAGGCACATTCAACACATGTGGTTTTCACACTGATTTCGCTCTTACTATACTTTCTGGGACATGCTCTGATATTGTGAAGACAAAAGTTGTGCTGAGTAATGTTCTGAAGTAAGGGCATTCATGAGCCCTCATATAAAGTTCATGGTAGTACACTTTGTGACTAAGATGACCAAACCATTATATCATTTAAATTTATAACCATTTTTACATTTGGTTTTACTACCTGTATTCTGTCCACTGAAACCATGGCCTCGGCTCCGGTAGAAAGCGCCATCGGATAGAAAATAGCCAGGGAGAGATTGAGAACGTTGTAAAATTGAGCCATTGAATAAACCTGGAATATAAATTTAATAGATAGTGCTCGTAAAGATTTCCTAACAATTGGTTAGCCAGAGATAGCCGAGAGTTAAACCTGTACCTTGTCTGATGAAGTAGTGTTGCCAAGGAGAACATAAGCTAAAAGCGTTACGAAGAGTGAGGTCCGCTCCGTGAATACCATGAAGGACATGTATACTCCACGGAGGTATGAGGTACTTCTCACAAGGTCTATTTCACTCCTAAAACAGAACAATATTTTCAGGTTGAGACCATCCTATAGGTTGCGGTGTCACACCTTTAGTATCATCTTTATAAATCTGAAATCTAGATACTGTTTAGGTTCTAGAATCACCTCTATCAACCTGAAATCTATGTGTTGTGTAACTCTTTCAGAATCCTCTCTACTGTATCAACCTGAGAACTAGGTGATAATTTCAAACTTCCATAATCATATCTATCAATCTAAAATCTAGATGGTAATGTCCAGCTTCCAGGATCAACTTTACCAACCTGAACTCTAGATGGCAGTGGCAAGCTTCCAGAATCATCTCTATCAACTACCAATCTAGATGATGGTGTCATAATTCCAGAACCACCTCCAATGACCTGAAATCTAGGTGGTAATGTCAAGCTTCCATGATAATCTCTATCAACAACCAATCTAGGTGATGGTGCCATAATTTTAAAACTACCTCTATCAACCTGAAATTTAGGTGGTAGTGTAAAATTTCCAAAGTCACCTTTATAAACCTTAAATTTAGTTGATGGTGCCTAGATATGACTTAACTAGTTAAAGTAGAGATTTTGATAATGTTGATAAAAATGGGGTATTTCAGAAAAACAGTGTGGTCCATTGGAAATATTCGTGGTGTCCGGGCTGGTATATCTACCCCTGATATCATTGGAGTGTGCTGTACGGAAGTAAAGTTGGCACTCACCTCCTGACCAAGGCCACCATGTTGGCGAAAGGTTTTTCCCAGGCGTACATCTTGATGACCTGAATCCCACAGATGATCTCATTCATCAACCTCACTCTCTCATCTGTCTTCACCGCTATCTTCTCCCGTAGGTCGGAGGTCAACTTGCTCATGTAGCCTGGGATAAAGATAGTAGATATGATTAGTGAACTATAGGGCACTAATTTTGGAGTACCAGATGATTGGAAACTTCAAGTGGAGACAAGATCCACACTACACTAATATTAGGAGGTCCAAGGTGCTGGTCTGAAGCAACTATCTTCTCCCTTGTCCCCACTTGGGTGATTATGAGAAATCCCAACCTAGGCAGAAATTCTAGACTCTGTTGTCATTCAAATAATTAGGTTTAAACCGTTTTCTTGACGATAATTTATATAGAAATAACTTTGTAATATTTTATTATACGTTTGGGGTGATAAAATAATGTTTATTAGGAATTTTTACTTTTAAATCTCTAAAAAAAAAAAAAAAAGTTTGCACCGTGTACTATTATCTTTAGGGCTATCTATACTTATAAAATAACATGTACTGACTGACTGACTGATTTATCATCGCCGAGCGCAAACTATCAAGGCTACAAGCATGAAATTCGGACTGTATATTCATTTTGTTATGTAGGCACCCATAAGAAAGGATTTTAGAAAATTCCACCCCAAAGGGGTCAAAATAGGGATGATAATATGTATGATAATATGTATGAAAGTCCGTCATTTTGAAAGTTACATAAACAAAATTTGTATTTCGGTTATTGACGTAAAACAAATAAATACGTGTTTCAGGAATTTTGGAAATTTTATTTAATAAGGGATGAAAAAGGGGGTGAAAGTTTGTACCGGACTTGCATTATTTTTGATCTGAGGTCAAGTTATGGTCATCAACGTAACGTAATATTTTTAATTAATCTGTAAATACATATGTATATTTTCAACTTCCACGCGAGCAAAGCCGCGGGCAACAGCTATCTAGTACGCTTATATACTAATTACACTAATATATTGGGGGTTAGAAAGGTTTAACATAGAGGAAGGGTATTATAACTTTCGTGAAGGGAGAGTGTAAAATCATTTAGGAAAAACCATCGCCAGTGAACCCGACTTGGATAAAATTCCGGACTCCCCATCTTCGGCAGTCTAGTATATTGTGAGAGTAGTGCCTTAGACCATGCGGCCACCAAAATGTATACCAAAATGTTATATTTATTTAAATATAATTGAAAAAGGTGTAGTTTCCACACCCAACTTATTCAATTACTCTGGTATAGTTTGTGTTATTCAGAATCTTCCTTAAATTTATAAAATATATAAATAAGCTTTGTGCTAAGAGTGCTAAAATCCTTTATTTCAAAGCAAGCATAGCCTGATTATGAGTCAGGAGGCCATGATTTGAGTCCATCTGACTATATAAAAGATACTTTTATGAGTATTATCCTTTTAATAAAATGAAAATGATAGCAAGGTTCACCAAAACTCCTCCTCCTTACCCTGTTTTGCTGTGTTAGTTATACAATGATTATTGAGGGAACGGACATCTGAAAGGTATTTTTTTAATACCAGATAGAATTTTGGTTGGAATAATGGCCTTTCAAATGTCCATTTTCACAAAAATCAGTGTCTAGTGTTGGTTGCTCACTTTGCACGGGTATGGTCTGAAGGAATATGAAGGCAACCCCTATGAAGGCTGCCACACCCACGTACTGCCAAAGAAAGTAAGTGACGAGTAGCACTTGAAGGGGTGCAATCCAAATGAAGTGTAAAAACAAGGTCACCATGTCAAACCGGTTAACGTCATTGGAGAGTAGATTCACCAACCATCCGGTGGTAGTTTTCCCGAGGATACCATGCTCAGCTTCAATACCTGTCCATGTAAAATACATATTTATAGCTGTAAAGGTAGTGAGCAGTAGTGATGAGCACAATCGAGTAAAAATAATTGAGTAACTCGATTGTGCTGTGTAATCGGGAGTACTCGATTCTTTCGGAATTACTCGAGTAACTTAACTCGGACCTTGTTATTCTTTTATTTTCTCTTTTCTCGCCAGCTAAGTAAGAATCGACCTTATTGGCTGGACTGTTTACCACGCTATTTCCATTTAAAAGGCATATTCCCTTAGAGCTCATTTTTCACCAACAGTTTCTGCTGATTTGCAAAAATGACCCTTTATGGTTTAAATGTTGCACATGAATTCTCAATCCAAATTACTCACAGATGTAAGGTACACAATCGAGAAGCATACTAACTAAGCGTATCACATTTCCGATTGTTTTAAAAGTACTCGATAAAAGTTACTAGATTTTTTTATTCGACACCTCGGCAGTCTTATTTCCATAATCGCATATAACGAAACTAATTATTTTCTTAGTTATTTTATTGATTATAATTTATCCTTAGTAAAATATGAGTATTTATAAATTAAAACTAATTAGAGTACCGGTATGTTACAAAAAAACTGTTTTCACTATTAAAAAGGTTCAATTATTATCAATTTCTTTAACATGAATGTACAAAGAAAAGTTTATTTTATTAAAATGAGCCCAAAACAATTAATTTTGTGAGACTCTTCTTAAAACGCATACTTTCATATTGATTGCATGCAACGTGAAACTTGAAAATAAGGGGGTGGAGGTCACTGTCAGTGTCGACTGACTACAGGAAGAGATTATGTATGGACTTGTTATTAGTAACTAGATATTATAATAATAATATAATATTACTACATTTGAGTTATCCATTTTCTTGGAAATTTAACAAAATTTGTCATTTAAACATAAAAATTTTCACTGTTTCAATATTGGATTGAAGTAGTAAAATAGCTAAGTAATTAATACGTAATATAGTAAGGGTGTCATTATATTCCAAATTTTAAAATTAGTTAATAAAGGTCAAAGGGCGACAGTTTGTGAGTTTATGATCTATTTCTACAATCACAGTATTAGTTTATTTTAAGAAGATATCTAGAAAACAGCGTTGCTCAATGTTACAGTTAGGAATAATTGAGTGTTATATTGGGCCCTCCTAACATAAACATCAGGAGATCTTGATTATAGTCCCAACACTGCACAGTGGTCGATTTTTAACTTTTAGGGGGACATGTGTCCCAAAACTCAATTCATTAAAATTCAAAGATCCCATTATAGGATTGTAGCCAGATAGCTAACTTGCTCGATCGTGTAACAATAGTCGGAATTCATGGAAGCTCTCGGCGATAAAGACTCAGTTATGCGAACTAAAGTAAACAACCGGCTCAGTAACATTTGTCGTCGCTATTAGTAGATTGTGTTCTAGTTGTGCTCACAAGTGCTTAAAGTGTTTTATAGTGAAAATTTCTATTTCATCATAGCTGCTGATCTTTCAGGTTACCTACGTTTTTAAGTATCTAATGTTTCGCTGTCTTTTTTTTTAATTGTAGAAAAAATACAATTCCATTATTGTCACTCAGATTTCATTAGAGTAAAAGAAAACTAGTACTCTTTATTTCGAGCTAGAAATTGTTTGATATTACTCTAAACGTCTCTACCTATTTAATTATAGCACTCATAATTTGTGTGGGTCTGCGGAAGTTATATTTGTATTTCTTTTTTGGTAATCAGGTGTCAGGCTGGGAGTTACACGATTGCAATTGTTTGAATTTCTTTCAAACGAAGGTCTTCGTTCGCGAACAAATACCGTTTATGCAAGGAGAAAGATGGTCAATTTCATCACGTCAAGAATATCAGATACTCATGAAAAGGACATTATCATCAAGATTTCTTTATTTTCCAACAAAAAATCTAAGTAGTTGGAGGACTAGTGGAAGAAATATAAGGAGTTTTTTTTAAACAAAATGAAGACTGGCTAGGAGAATAAATACACAAATCAAATGCCCGGTTTACTCAGCAACAACTCAATACTGCAGCTCCCATTGGATGCCGAGCCACAAAAGAAATCAAAACATCGAGTATCAGAACAAAGAGAATGCATACATAGAATTTGGTAGCAAGTCCCAACCCAGAAGAACTTGCATTTGCAACTCAAACAAGCTTCACAAAAAATGCAAGAGAAATATTGCTTATTTTATAAAGAATGTTAAAGTTACAAATCCTCGTTTTCCAGAAAAATAAAGAATATTAATGGATTAAAAAAATATGCAAACATATATATTTTGGAAGAGGCCCTAGCATTGATTATTGACACTAAATTTAAAAACCACAGCAAATAAAATTGCAAAAAAGGATCAAAAGAGAGAAATTGTGACATCTATCCCTCTTACTACAAAATATTTAAAATAAAAATGAAGTGTTACCCCAAGGCTATAAAAATCCCTTATACTGTGGGGGAGGGGAAATGACAGTATCTCTTCTGTCACACTGCTCACCATTTGGCAACAGCTCAGAATGATGTTATTACTCGCGTAGTAACATGACATTTCAACATTTAAACCTACCTATTAATGGGATTTTTATGGGAGCTCTAGTCACTTGACATACAAACAACATATTTTTGGAGAGTTCAGGTTCTACGGATTCTGATTTGTCGCTAACGCCAATTTTGATATTACGATTGATTGTGAGAATCAACCCTTACGAAGAAATAATTTGGCTAAATTCTCGTTCTTCTTCTACCCAATTTTGCACCCCAATAAGACTCCAATTTATAAAAGAGAAACAAGACGTGATCCTGCATGAAAGTGAAAACATGGAAAGTCAAATATCAACATAAACACCAAACAGCTTGAATATTGACGGGAAAGGTATGTATGTATCAATGTACAACATATATTAATGAAAACAATATTGGATGGTAAAATAGCCAACACTCTAGCTGGGAATAGCTCAACCCAAAGCTGCTACATTTGCAAATCAACACCAAAGCTGATGAACAACATAAATGCTATCATGAAAAGACCCTGAAGCACATGCACGTTCCAATATGGATTGTCTACGTTATATGAGCATATAAGATTTTTTGAATGCATTTTACATATATCATACCGATTAACTATAAAAACCTGGCAGGAAATGAAAATAAAGGTGCCTTTGAAGAAATAAAAAATTGGTAACCTAGAAATTTCGACAAGAAACTGGTCTACTTGTGGATGTCGTTAAACAGGACAACGGAAATACGAATGACGGCAGCACAGCTCTATGATTTCTCAAGGAGCCCAAAAAGGCAGCAAAAATTACTGGTGTTAATGAAACCCTAATATCAAGATTCTCAGTGATTTTAAAAGCTATATCTTGTGGCTTTGAGCTGCAATGTGACACGTTTCGAAAATATACTTATGAAACAGCAAAACTGTTTGTGGAATTGTATTAATAGTATAAAACGCCAGCTAGTGTACACAACATTTTAATTTATGGGGCAGACGTTATGAACACTCTTCTGCTTCCAAAAGGAGAGTTGAGTGAGAAGGCCTTAGAATCAAAGCACAAAGAATGCCGTTACTTCCTTGAAAACAATAATCGCAAAATCTGTAGGAAACAAACTATTGAAGACCTTCTGCATGCGCTCCTCATATCTTTGGATCTACTTATGTCCAGCATGAGAGCTCTACCTAAAAGGAAAATAAATATATTACCCGAACAAGTCATCAACCTCCTTCATGTTCCAAAGATTAATCAGCGATCATCACGGGATAAATTATATTCAGAGGAATCTTTATTGAAGAGATGTGTGAAGAAGATAGTTCAAATAGTGATTTGGATTAAAAGATATAATTTATTCTTTCAAAATAGTGAAAACTGATGTATAATAAACAAAAACATAAAATTGATTTAAATTCCCAATATTAAATAAGTACCTTAATTTGACAAGAATTCAAGTACCTACTAATTTAGAATATATACACATTTATTTTATATGTACATACCTTTTATATATACCTGTCCCCTAAAATTGAAAAATCGACTGGCTGCACTGAGGTTGTAATGATCAAACTATTATAAAATGAGTGTTATATTGTACCTTCCTGTAGATTAGAGAACAGCAGGCAATCCTGATTCTCATGCCAACGGCGGCTGCACTGAGGTTGTAATGATCAAACTATTATAAAATGAGTGTTATATTGTACCTTCCTGTAGATTAGAGAACAGCAGGCAATCCTGATTCTCATGCCAACGGCGGCTGCACTGAGGTTGTAATGATCAAACTATTATAAAATGAGTGTTATATTGTACCTTCCTGTAGATTAGAGAACAGCAGGCAATCCTGATTCTCATGCCAACGGCGGCTGTACTGAGGTTGTAATGATCAAACTATTATAAAATGAGTGTTATATTGTACCTTCCTGTAGATTAGAGAACAGCAGGCAATCCTGATTCTCATGCCAACGGCGGCTGCACTGAGGTTGTAATGATCAAACTATTATAAAATGAGTGTTATATTGTACCTTCCTGTAGATTAGAGAACAGCAGGCAATCCTGATTCTCATGCCAACGGCGGCTGCACTGAGGTTGTAATGATCAAACTATTATAAAATGAGTGTTATATTGTACCTTCCTGTAGATTAGAGAACAGCAGGCAATCCTGATTCTCATGCCAACGGCGGCTGCACTGAGGTTGTAATGATGATCCATAATCACCATCAGATAAACATTGACAATCATCCCTGCACCATACATGTAGGCTTCCTCTATTGTCATGGTGCTATTGGGGGTGAAATACTCTATGACCTTACCTAACAACAAGGGTTGTGCAACCCTGAAAAATAAACAATAAATAAATGGGAGCAGTGAAAGACTAAAAACTTAAATAGCCATTGGAAATGTTATGGCAACAGTAACTTAACTCACAATTTGGATATAATGAAGACTTAACAAGATACGTAACGATGGACAAATTGCATGAGTAACAACTTATATACGAGTCGAAAAGTGTGACTTTATGAATTAGATTTTAAGGTCTTATTTGTGCCTCGCCATTATTCTTAACCAATACTATTAATATTCTGCTGGGAACCTAAGTTCGCGAAAAAATCTTCCACGACACATGTTACTCCTGTTTGTGATAACACTAGCAAATTGATCTAAAGTTTGATACAGTATATTATAAAATGTAAGAAATAATGCTACTTCTTGCATTCTTAACGGCACACTTTGTGCATGAAAAAAAATCTTAATTAGATTGGAGTTATCCTGGAATGTTTTAGTAAATGTGAATTATATTTGAACGGACATTCATATACAGGATGTTTGGAAACTCATTGCCTAAACTGCACATATAGCTTGTTTGAAACAAAAGTAATATACAATCTTTATACGTTAACATTTAGAAAACTGTTATTACAATTAAATTGTGTTCAAAGTTTCGGGGTGCGGCGCCGGGAGATCAAAGCTGTACAAGCATGCGTGCACAACAGGTTGCCTCTAACACCTATGTAACTTGCCGTACACGCATGCCTGAAAGCTTTGCTCTCCCAGCACAGCACGCCGAAACTTTGAACACACATTGATGGTATTAGCATAGTTTTCCGGATGTAAGTGTATGGGGATTCTGTATTCCTTTTAGTTCAAACAAGCTATATGTGGAGTTTGGCCTATAAGTTTCCGTGCACTCTGTATACTAATTAATTGCATTTATATATAAAATAAGAAAAGATAGTTTCCCGAAATTATTTTCAAAAGATTTGGAGGGTAGCATTGATTATTTTCGGACCATTTTAACAGATATTCTAAATTGCACTAAAGTAGCCTGTTTATGTTTGTTGTCTTCTTTCTTCTCATTATGACTATTCCTCAATGTTTTTAGTGTAAGCCACCTACGTGGCGTAGTTGGCTAACGCGCTAGTCGTGTTGAGCTTGACCGCCGAGGACGGGGAGATCGAGGTTCGAATCTCGGTCGGGTGAACTGGGGTGTTTTTTCCTATATGGTTTTCCACTCTCCCTCCACGCACATGTGGGTTCACTTCCTCTAATTCACCCTTCCCAATTTTCCAATCTATTAGCGTAATTAGTACTTAAAGCGTATAATCCTAACGGGTAGTAAGACGCGGTGATAAATAATAATAATAAAAATAATAAAAATTTAGTGTAACCCTTCATTATCGTCCATTTTGATAGTATCAAACTTTTTTACTGGTGCAAACTCTACCAACGATTCGTCTGTCGACCGGCATTGGTTCATAGACACATTATTGCTAGTTCACAAATTAATTATAAATTTAACACATACCTGTAATTTAGGAACGCATTTGAAAAATACTAATAATACTTTTTGCTGAGAATAAATTTTGTTTTTAAATTATTCTCACTAATTTTTACTTTAGCAAATTAGAATCTTTAACAAGTATTTATTCGTGAGGGAGATTTACACCAACCTTACATAAGTACTTGAATTACTTTTATTCGTGAAATTTATTTATTTCATATGATGGCATTCTCATGTGTAACTGTGATAGCTCATTCACACAGGTCACACAAAATACAAAACTCGGCCCATTATATAGCTGTCAAATATCTATAAATATTAATTGTTTGTGAAATAAAATCTTAAAACTAGATTTAAACTAAATAATGGTGAAATCTGAGCTTATATAAGACTCCCCCTTCCGTGCCGGCTCTTCAAATGGAAAAAGTAATTTGCTTTTCCATCAGTTTTAACAGTTTGAAAGAATATGTCCTAGTAACTTTAAAAAAGTTAACTCTGTTTTGGTTCTTCAATCAGATTCTGTATTGCTGACTCCTTCTTGGCTCTCTATGTCCACGGCCCTGCATGCAGTAGCGTACCCACGGAGGGGTTTGAGGGGACTCGAGCCCCCTGTACCATAGTTGGGGGATGCTCCGAGATCCACGCAGATCCGAAGAGAAAATAGAATAAGGGAGGGGGGAAATGACCAGTTAAACATTGAGTGAGCAAAGAAAATACCACGTGCCACACATCCTTGTGTTTATCCTCCTTTGTAGTCCTAATTGATGTTCTTGCAGTCTAGGAAGTGGCCTAAGACCTGAAGATTGCAGCATGTTCCAAATTTACCATTTTCACACGTGGTACTATCGAGGAGTTGCATAGTGGCTAAACACTTACCTACTATAAATAATAGGGAATTTTTGTGACAGTAAGGCTATGACGGTTAAGCCAACTTTAATTTAGGCTCATTTATTTATTTTTTGTTAGATTATCACCTTTATAATAGTAAAAATATAAATGATCAAGTTAACAAATACTAATTAAAACCCTTCTAAAAAAAAGCGTCTAGATGTATATAATGGTAAAATAAATTTTGCTTCCGCTATTTGGGGGAGACCCCGCCCCCTTAAGCCCCATTTCAGCCCCTCTTACTTCTCAATCCTGTGTACGCTACTGCCTGCATGTCTCTCGTTTTAAAACAGATCATTCTTCTAGTAAAGGAATGAAATGTAGTAGGATGCATTATCCTCATCTTGCATTTTGCAAACTTCGCTAACTAATAATTTTCAATTTGATTGAGTAGAGATGTTTAACAACTAATTTTCATTCATAAAATCTAATATTCAAATAAATAATCATACAATGGACTAAGATGCTTTACTTTATAAATCTTCAATAGTAGATTAGGTGACCTGGTGGTCTAGTGGTAAGGTGTCAGACTTCTGTGCTGGCGGCCGGGGTTCAATCCTCGGTCCCGGCACAGATTTAACTGATTACCAAACCCTTCCTTCACCTCTGACAAGAAATCTTGTGAATGTGGGGAATGCCAGGCCTCCACCGTGGTTCGGATTCCACGTTAAACAGTAGGTCCTTCATTTCATCTCACTATCACCCTACCATTACACATTAGCGTAAAGTGCGTATAACCGAATGGGTAGTAAGACGCGGTGCTAATAATAATAATAATAATAATAGTAGATTAATTGGTTCAAAACAATTTTCATTGATTAAAACATATGTATTCACTCTCAACAGCTGCGAATGAGCATTCTAGATTTCATTAGAACATTTTTGTAAATGTTTGTTTACCTGGAACCCATACTGACGAGAAACAATTTTCATTGATTAAAACATATGTATTCACTCTCAACAGCTGCGAATGAGCATTCTAGATTTCATTAGAACATTTTTGTAAATGTTTGTTTACCTGGAACCCATACTGACGAGAAAGGTTAGGATTCCAGAGAAGATATATTGTTTCCAGAATGTCACGAAAATTGCCCTTAGTAAACTCGGAGACTTGCCCTTCTGCAAAGCCCTCGACTGCTCTTCTTCCCATACTCTACAACAATGAGAAATACAAGTTTTTTTGCTATCCCAGTTTCTAAAACAATGAGAAACTTAAGATTAATTTTTGTTCGGGATTTTTAAAAAACAGAAATTCAATATTATTGGAAGTTCAACAATAAGGAATACAATATTGCATATTGTCCAAAATAATACAACAATCATAAATACAAAATGTGTTGCTGTAAAATAATCCACAATAATAGTAAACACATTGTACTAATATTAAACATAAGCAAGGTTTGTTGTTCTAGAGTCCACAACAAAAATAAATTAAAGATTGTTTGTTATTGAGAATCTTATTTTTGTTGTCCAAAATAAAACCACAATGAGAAATATAAGATTGTTTGCTGTCCCAAATTTTATGGTTGTTAAAAATAAGATATTGTGTGTCGTTCCACATTCTATAATAGTTAAAAAGAAGATATTTTGTGCTGTACCAAATTCTACAACAATAATTATTATAAATACAGGATTGCCTATTGTTTAAGTATCTACAACAACAAGAATTTTAAGATGATTTTATGTTCATTGATTATATACTATTATTAATGATAAATACAAAAGTATTTCTGTCCAAAATTCTTAAGAAATGAAAATAAAATATATCATAATCGGTTTTTATAAGGTCGAAGGCCTCACTCTCAAAATAAACTGAACTAACTTACCAGTGATAGGGAAATCGATGTTAGAATCTCAGTCGGCTGTACTGAAGTTTGTTCTCATAAACTGTAATTATCAACCCTGCCTCCACGTAAATTCGGGTACATTTTCTTTAAATTTTACCTTCGCCATTGTTGTCCATTATCGTAAGTGAGACGGGTAGTAAGACGCGTTTCACAGTTAAAGGTTTTACAAAAATTGGAAACACAACTGTGATAAATACAATATTGTGTGTTGTTCTTGATTCTACAACAATAATATACTCAAAATTGATTGCTGTCCCAAGTTTGATAGCGATGAAAAGTATAATATTGTTCATGGTTTACGATTTAATAACAATGAAAAAAAACTACAATATTATTTGTTAAGTTAAGGTTTTAAGGAATCAAAACAATTTATTCACTTGATCAGTCTAGTTTCGACAGTAATAGTAAACATGCAATATTGTTTGTACAATATTATTCAATAATGAAACATAAACTCTGTTTGTTAATTCATTATTTTACAATAAAACATAAAGTTATTTGAATTTCCCAAAGACTTCAAAAATGAAATATACAACACTTACTAGCCACATTTCTACAATAATAATGCATACAAAACTATTCCTCAATAGTAAAATATAAAATATTATGTATCCACTAATACTACATTAATGAAACATAAAAATCTATTTGCTTACCCAAGAATCTCCAATAATGAAACCCCAATTATACAATAATGAAGCATACAAAACTATTTATTTTCCCAATAATAATAAAACATACAACAATGTTTATCCACAGTTTTACTATAGTTATATACCCAAGAGGCTTTATTAATTAAATATACAACACTGTTTATACTCCATTCAACAGTACCATTACCTAAAAAGAAACTATTAACCCAAGAGTCTTTAATGATTAAATTTACAACATTATTAATTCCCAATTCTACAAGACTGAAATATATATCGCTATTTAACAAGTGGAAACACCACAATAATATTACTAAGCTAGATTAATCTAACAAAACCAATAAAGTAATCAAATGTAGGAAAATCCACATGAAAATGACACAGCACCTGAATGACTCCATTAATTAGGCCTATTACTAGACTCACTAGAATTTATTCTAATGTACTTACCTTCCTAGATTGACTCATAGAGTGAACATTTTTATACATTGTTTCTTAGAGTATTAAATCCTAGATTTTATCCTAAAGTAAAAAAATCTCTAGGCATTCCTCGAGATTACTAACCCTCTAAAACTTTATTCTGGAGAATACTAACCTTCGGCAGTCTACTGATTGCCTCATAAAGTGCAAGCCTTCCTAAATTGTTTCTAAAATAATTACCCTTCCTATACGGTTTCCCAAAGTACTAACCTCTCTAGATCATCTCCTAGATTCTCCGAAAGATCTATTTTTAGAGGTTCATAGAGGTCACTTTGTTCTAGATCCCTTTTATATCCTGTCCACAGGAATTCCTTCATCCACCTAAAACATTAAATAAGGTAATTGACTTCCTGCAAAGGGAACATACACTAAAAAGTAATTAATTACTGTTATAAGGAACATCACATTAAGTAGTTAATTTATGTGGAAGGAACATCAAAAAAAGTTATTTAACTACCTGAAGGATGGTATTATTTCAAACTAGCCCGAAATAATATAGATGAGAAGAGCAAAAATCAATAATATAGTAATAAGTATGATAATATTAAAATACCAACCAAAACAGTATTCTTGACACCGGATTAGCTTTAAGCTTAGGGTTTGGTTTGCTTTTCCTCTTTGAGGAGTCCATCTTGCATGGTCCAAACTCAGTCTTCCTCAACAGGTATGGATGCGAATCAAGAGACACAGTCCCCCTCAACTGGTAAGAATGCAGGTCGAAATTGTACCTTTAAAATACTTGCCCCTGTATGTAATAATGACCTTGGACCCGAAACGTGAAGTTGTGCAAGGATCTTTCTTTATTACTGTGACAATAGTGTCGGGGAGTAGGCCTAATACCAGACTTATCAGAAAGTATAGTCACAATAAAAAAAACACCTACTTTTAGGGGGAATAACACCTCATCACTAGAAGGTATAGTCACAGAAAAGCGTACTTATCTAATAATTAAAACTAATACATCATCAGAAGCTATAGTCACAGCAAAACTCACTGCTATAATGGAAAATAATACAACATTATCAGAAGATAGTCACGGAAACAAATTACTGATCTAATTTGGAATCAGTATTGATATAGTTTTAAGTTTACTTTTACTATGGGGACAAAACACACAAATACTTGTATAATTGCTCATGAGATTTGTGTACAGTACCAATCATTATTATTATTATTAGCACCGCGTCTTACTACCCGTTCGGGTTATACGCACTTACGCTAATGTGTAATGGTATGGTGATTGTGAGATGAAATGGAGGACATACAGTTTAACGTAGAATCCGAACCACGGTGGAGGCCTGGCATTCCCCACATTCACAAGATGTCTTGTCAGAGGTGAAGGAAGGGTTTGGTAATCAGATAAATCTGTGCCGGGACCAAGGATTGTACCCCGGCTGCCAGCATAGAAGTCTTGACACCTTACCCCTAGACCGCCAGGTCACCCCAGTACCAATCAAATAATATCTTTTAAATTTAGTTCAAAAAAACTAACTTCAAGGTTGAGATTCCAGGGTGATTATTTGGAATATTTTAGTTAAATTATCTCTAAATTCTATGTTTTGCTATACGTGAATAACCAGAAATGATTTTTTCCTTCCAATGTTCATATATCCTGTTATAATAAAGTATGTTAGGAAAATTGTTATTATCAGTCATTGTTGAAGTCTCACCTATCGCTAATGTTCAAATATTTGCCATCATAAAAATACAAGGCTACTTTCATTTATTGCAGTTATTATCACAACCCAAATTGAAAAATAGCATTTCATTCAAATAGAGTCAAACAATCTTCGTGCCAGTCTAGTCCTCATTTATCAACGTAGTTGTCTACTCGTGGCCCATATTCAAGCGCCGAATATAACACCGGCTTGTGGACTTGACAGACGGGGGAGGCGCTAGTGGTCCAATGATGGATCGTGGATTAGTCAGACGGAGGGGCCTAGTGGTTCAGTGATTGCTCGTGGATTAGTCAGATGGGGGGCCTAGTGGTTCAGTGATTGCTCGTGGATCAGTCAGACGGAGGGGCCTAGTGGTTCAGTGATGGCTCGTGGATTAGTCAGACGGAGGGGCCTAGTGGTTCAATGATGGATCGTGGTTTAGTCAAATGGAGGGGCTTAGTGGTCCAATGATCACTCGTGGTTTAGTCAGACGGCGGGGCCTAGTGGTCTAATGATGGCTCGTGGATTAGTCAGACGGAGGGGCCTAGTGGTTCAGTGATGGCTCGTGGATTAGTCGGATGGAGGGGCCTAGTGGTTCAGTGATGGGTCGTGGATTAGTCAGACGGAGGGGCCTAGTGGTACAATGATCACTCGTGGTTTAGTCAGACGGCGGGGCCTAGTGGTCTAATGATGGATCGTGGATTAGTCAGACGGAGGGCCCTAGTGGTTCAGTGATGGCTCGTGGATTAGTCAGACGGAGGGGCCTAGTGGTTCAGTGATGGCTCGTGGATTAGTCAGACGGAAGAGCCTAGTGGTTCAGTGATGGCTCGTGGATTAGTCAGACGGAGGGGCCTAGTGGTTCAGTGATGGCTTGTGGATTAGTCAGATGGAGGGGCCTAGTGGTTCAGTGATTACTCGTGGATTAGTCAGATGGGGGGGGGGGCCTAGTGGTCGAATGATGGCTCGTGGTTTAGTCAGACTGAGAGGCCTAGTGGTTCAGTGATGGATCGTGGATTAGTCAGGCGGAGGGCCTAGTGGTTCAGTGATTGCTCGTGGATTAGTCAGATGGAGGGGCTTAGTGGTCCAATGATGTATCGTGGTTTAGTCAGACGGAGGGGCCTAGTGGTTCAATGATGGATCGTGGTTTAGTAAAATGGAGGGGCTTAGTGGTCCAATGATCACTCGTGGTTTAGTCAGACGGCGTGGCCTAGTGGTCTAATGATGGCTCGTGGATTAGTCAGACGGAGGGGCCTAGTGGTTCAGTGATGGCTCGTGGATTAGTCAGATGGAGGGGCCAAGTGGTCCAATGATCACTCGTGGTTTAGTCAGACGGCGGGGCCTAGTGGTCCAGTGATGGTCGTGGATTGATCAGACGGGGGTGAGGGGTGAGGGGCCTAGTGGTTCAGTTATGGATCGTGGATTAGTCAGATGGAGTGGCCTAGTGTTCGATGATAGATTGTGGATTAGTCAGACGGAGGGGCCTGGTGATCCAGTGATGGTCGTGGATTGGTCAGACGGGGGTGAGGGGTGAGGGGCCTAGTGGTTCAGTGATGACTCGTGGATTAGTCAGACGGAGGGGCCTAGTGGTTCAATGATCACTCGTGGTTTAGTCAGACGGCGGGGCCTAGTGGTCTAATGATGGATCGTGGATTAGTCAGACGGAGGGCCCTAGTGGTTCAGTGATGGCTCGTGGATTAGTCAGACGGAGGGGCCTAGTGGTTCAGTGATGGCTCGTGGATTAGTCAGACGGAAGAGCCTAGTGGTTCAGTGATGGCTCGTGGATTAGTCAGACGGAGGGGCCTAGTGGTTCAGTGATGGCTTGTGGATTAGTCAGATGGAGGGGCCTAGTGGTTCAGTGATTGCTCGTGGATTAGTCAGATGGGGGGGGCCTAGTGGTCGAATGATGGCTCGTGGTTTAGTCAGACTGAGAGGCCTAGTGGTTCAGTGATGGATCGTGGATTAGTCAGGCGGAGGGCCTAGTGGTTCAGTGATTGCTCGTGGATTAGTCAGATGGAGGGGCTTAGTGGTCCAATGATGTATCGTGGTTTAGTCAGATGGAGGGGCCTAGTGGTTCAATGATGGATCGTGGTTTAGTCAAATGGAGGGGCTTAGTGGTCCAATGATCACTCGTGGTTTAGTCAGACGGCGTGGCCTAGTGGTCTAATGATGGCTCGTGGATTAGTCAGACGGAGGGGCCTAGTGGTCCAGTGATGGTCGTGGATTGATCAGCCGGGGGTGAGGGGTGAGGGGCCTAGTGGTTCAGTTATGGATCGTGGATTAGTCAGATGGAGTGGCCTAGTGTTCGATGATAGATTGTGGATTAGTCAGACGGAGGGGCCTGGTGATCCAGTGATGGTCGTGGATTGGTCAGACGGGGGTGAGGGGTGAGGGGCCTAGTGGTTCAGTGATGGCTCGTGGATTAGTCAGACGGAGGGGCCTAGTGGTTCAATGATCACTCGTGGTTTAGTCAGACGGCGGGGCCTAGTGGTCTAATGATGGATCGTGGATTAGTCAGACGGAGGGCCCTAGTGGTTCAGTGATGGCTCGTGGATTAGTCAGACGGAGGGGCCTAGTGGTTCAGTGATGGCTCGTGGATTAGTCAGACGGAAGAGCCTAGTGGTTCAGTGATGGCTCGTGGATTAGTCAGACGGAGGGGCCTAGTGGTTCAGTGATGGCTTGTGGATTAGTCAGATGGAGGGGCCTAGTGGTTCAGTGATTGCTCGTGGATTAGTCAGATGGGGGGGCCTAGTGGTTCAATGATGGATCGTGGTTTAGTCAAATGGAGGGGCTTAGTGGTCCAATGATCACTCGTGGTTTAGTCAGACGGCGTGGCCTAGTGGTCTAATGATGGCTCGTGGATTAGTCAGACGGAGGGGCCTAGTGGTTCAGTGATGGCTCGTGGATTAGTCAGATGGAGGGGCCAAGTGGTCCAATGATCACTCGTGGTTTAGTCAGACGGCGGGGCCTAGTGGTCCAGTGATGGTCGTGGATTGATCATACGGTAGGTGAGGGGTGAGGGGCCTAGTGGTTCAGTTATGAATCGTGGATTTGTCAGATGGAGTGGCCTAGTGTTCGATGATAGATTGTGGATTAGTCAGACGGAGGGGCCTGGTGATCCAGTGATGGTCGTGGATTGGTCAGACGGGGGTGAGGGGTGAGGGGCCTAGTGGTTCAGTTATGGATCGTGGATTGGTCAGAAAGGGGAGGCGCTAGTGGTTCAGTGATGACTCGTGGATTAGTCAGACGGAGGGGCCTAGTGGTTCAATGATCACTCGTGGTTTAGTCAGACGGCGGGGCCTAGTGGTCTAATGATGGATCGTGGATTAGTCAGACGGAGGGCCCTAGTGGTTCAGTGATGGCTCGTGGATTAGTCAGACGGAGGGGCCTAGTGGTCCAGTGATGGTCGTGGATTGATCAGACGGGGGTGAGGGGTGAGGGGCCTAGTGGTTCAGTTATGGATCGTGGATTAGTCAGATGGAGTGGCCTAGTGTTCGATGATAGATTGTGGATTAGTCAGACGGAGGGGCCTGGTGATCCAGTGATGGTCGTGGATTGGTCAGACGGGGGTGAGGGGTGAGGGGCCTAGTGGTTCAGTGATGGCTCGTGGATTAGTCAGACGGAGGGTCCTAGTGGTTCAGTGATGGCTCGTGGATTAGTCAGACGGAGGGGCCTAGTGGTTCAATGATCACTCGTGGTTTAGTCAGACGGCGGGGCCTAGTGGTCTAATGATGGATCGTGGATTAGTCAGATGGAGGGCCCTAGTGGTTCAGTGATGGCTCGTGGATTAGTCAGACTGAGGGGCCTAGTGGTTCAGTGATGGCTCGTGGATTAGTCAGATGGAGGGGTCAAGTGGTCCAATGATCACTCGTGGTTTAGTCAGACGGCGGGGCCTAGTGGTCCAGTGATGGTCGTGGATTGATCAGACGGAGGTGAGGGGTGAGGGGCCTAGTGGTTCAGTTATGGATCGTGGATTAGTCAGATGGAGTGGCCTAGTGTTCGATGATAGATTGTGGATTAGTCAGACGGAGGGGCCTGGTGATCCAGTGATGGTCGTGGATTGGTCAGACGGTGGTGAGGGGTGAGGGGCCTAGTGGTTCAGTTATGGATCGTGGATTGGTCAGAAAGGGGAGGCGCTAGTGGTTCAGTGATGACTCGTAGATGTCAGACGTTGGAGGTGCTTATAGTCCAGTTGTGGCTCGTATATTTTATAGACTGTGGAGATGCTGATAGCCCTGTTGTGATTCGTGGATTAAATAGTAGGGGTAGATGATGATAGTCCAATTGTGACGCGTGGATTTGAAAAAAAGGGGAGAGGCTGATAGTCCATTAGTGGCTCGTTGATTTGAAAGATGCGGTAGGTGCTGATTTGACAGGCGGGGAGCTGCTAATCCAATGGTGGATCGTGGATTTGCTAGACGGGTAGGATCTGATAGTCCAGTAGTGTCTCGTGGATTTGACAGACGGGGGAAAGGCTGATAATCCAAGGGCAGATCGTGGATTGGCTAGAAGGGGAGGTGCGGATAGTCTATTAGTGTGGTAGAAACATTTTCTCTTAATTTAAACAATGAATTTAAATTATTTTTGTTCCTAAATATCACAAATCCTGAGGGAATATAATAAAGCAAACATCGAACAACTAAAAATGTTTCCAATTTTTTTTATGAACAAAGGTTGAGGTGCGTTTTTTGAAGGCCATGTTTCTGATATTGATACTGTTGCCCTTTTTCGTCCTCCAGGACCAAGGTAGGCATACAAAATTAAACAGCATAAAAAAAGATGAAATAAATGCAGAGTAAGCCAATAGGACAATAAAAACAAATATATTATCACATAATATATTTGCTCCTGTTTCCCGCAACCCATTCAGCATTTTAGCGCTAAAAAAAGGATGACCAGACAATAATAAAGAATATTCCCAGGGTAGAGTAAAAATAGATAGATAGGAGAAAGTTGAAATCAACATATCAGAAGATAAGTATTTAAATGTAAATTTTATTTATAAACAGGATAAATGTAAGTTTTAATGTATAAAAAAGATATATATATTATATATAAGTCAGAATTACTAAAAATAGGTTAAAATATTTAATATAAGTCGGAAGGACTCTGAATATTTAATAAACATTTCGTTGTAAAAGTACTCTGAATAGTTACCATACTATTCCTCAAATAAAGGACTCTGGAAATTTGACAAGCTTTCCTTGTAAAAGACTCTGAATATCTAACATACTAGTCCTTATAAAAGGACTCTTAATATACTTACTACCTTTCCTAGCAGAAGGCTCTGCATATTCAAAATAATATTCCTTATAAAAAGACACTGAATATTTAACTATCTTTCTTAGCAAAAGACTTTACATAATTAACGTAATATTCGTTATAAAAGTACTCTGAACATTTAACTATCTTTCTTAGAAAATGACTTGGCATAATTAACATAATACTCCTTATAAAAGGATTCTGAACATTTAACTATCTTTCTTAGCAAAAGGATTAGCATAATTAACATAATACTTCTTATAAAATGACTGTGTGCACTCAACTATCGATATTATCAAAAGACTTTACATAATTAACGTAATATTTCTTATAAAAGGACTCTGAACATTTAACTATCTTTCTTAACAAAATACTTTGCATAGTTAACATAGTACTCCTTATAAAAGGACTTTGAACATCTAAATTGTACTACTAACCAAAAAGGAATTTTGAATTACAAATACTGAAAATTAATTTAGAGCTTACATTTTACACGTAGATGTGCCCTAGATGTGTATCCTGCCAAGAGTGATCTGGTCTCTGACCTCCTGGCAGTATTTATCCGATATCAATTGCTCAGAAAGGCGGGAAGTAGGGATTACACACATAAAAACATACAAGGAGAAAAGAAAGGAAAGGGGTAGTAGTGGACGCGGAACATGTGACAAGAGAGCCCTGGTTCGATCCAGAACCGTCCATTGGCAGCGGCAACCATCTATCGCCGGAACATCGTACTTGCGACCACGCGGTGTTGATGAGCCTCCTGGCCTCGCGCTGTCAGTCATAAAAACACGTTCGCGATGGTCGGTTGCGTAGCCTGGGAGATAGCCAACTCGGGACGTACACAGTGGAATGGGCCTCGGTTAGTTTAGCACATTATACTATTTTGGTTGTGGTGGCATATAACTAATAATGATTTATTGTCCAATTTTTGAAATACAACGTTGTAGCTCATCATAAGACGCTACAATACCATTGTGGCTATTTTTAAAAATACTTTTTTTATTGTTAATCTGGTCTATCGACAAACCGGATTTTTGTCGTCCAAATTATCGACGCTTTACTGTATTTTAATTGGTTGGAGAAAACTGGCAATGTGTTTTAACATTTTTTTCCCCCCAGTGCGTCTTGGTATCCGTTAAAATTATGTGCATATATTAAGTTCGCTAAAAAATAGGAGTGAGGAAGGCAGAATTTTAGAGTGAATGTACTCGCATTTGCATGGAATGAAAGTGGAAAACTATTTAGGCCGAAGAAAACTCAATTTATCAAATGGGAACTAAAACCCAGATAACCTACGTCTTACACGACAGCAACACGTTTGACCGTGTGACCTGCGGTGCGGGTTAGTATTAATTTCTTTTTTAGCGCCACAGCTTACTAACCGTTTGGGTTGTACATCAATGTACTAATTAAAATAATGTGTTAGGAACTAAGAATAGTTTAATTTAGAGGAAATGCACTCGCATTTGAGTGGGGGAGACTGGAAAACCATTTAAGAAAATCTATCTTCAGTGCACTTGATCGGAATCGAGCCCCGATCTCCTTGTCTTTGACAAACTACTCCAACACGAGAATAGCGCATTAGATCATGCTGTCACTGATTCTAGTTAACACTGCTTTATTAAATTAGAACACGATGTATCGTCCACCCAAATATATCGTCCACCGCGATGCATCGTCATTTATAATTATATACCGTGGTAGACGATATAGCGTTGTGACAAGTTGTTGGTGTTTCGAGCAACTTCATGAGTGCAAAATCAGTGTTTTATAAAACAATGTTCATTATTATAGTTAATATTTTAGAGATTACCTGTAATGCAAGCTACGAGTGAAATAAAAAGACAAATGTTGGTGTATGGCACAGTAATTTAATTCCATTTTCAAATCGATATGGAGGTTAGTAGTAAAACATGTTGAGTTCAGTGACAGAACAATAACAACTTTGGTTTTAACTGTGTTGGATGCGTGAGTTATGTAGCGACGAAAATTTTGCGGGAGGTACATCAACAATCGAAATAAGAATACAGAAATATAAATAAAATTATTAAAAATCATGCACATAGAGCTCACGGTTCTTGAGAAGAGGGTGTACGCCGGCACATAGGGGTTGCAGGTCCTAGCTCGAAAACCTGCTTGGAACCACCCTACGGAAAAACTGCTTCTTCTCGGTGCTTCAGCCGGAAGTTTGGGGAAGAAGGTTTGTACACGGCACATAGGGGTTGCAGGTCCCTAGCTCGAAAACCCGCTTGGAACCACCGTACGGAAAAACTGCTTCTTCCCCGGTGCTTCAGCCGGAAGTTTGGGAAGAAGAGTTTGTACACGGCACATGGGTTGCAGTCCCTAGCTCGAAAACCTGCTTGGAACCACCATACGGAAAAACTGCTTCTCTCGGTCTTCAGCCGGAGTTGGGAGAAGAGTTTGTACACGGCACATAGGGGTTGCAGGTCCCTAGCTCGAAAACCCTGCTTGGAACCACCATACGGAAAAACTGCTTCTTCTCGGTGCTTCAGCCGGAAGTTTGGGGAAGAAGAGTTTGTACACCGGCACATAGGGGTTGCAGGTCCCTAGCTCGAAACCTGCTTGGAACCACATACGGAAAATGCTTTTTCCCGGTGCTTCAGCCGGCACTTTGGGAAAAAGAGTTTGTACGCCGGCACATAGGGTCGCGGTTTGGTGGGTCCCCTGGCCAGAGTGTGTCGCCTTCTGAGTTTGTCGAGTCCTCGGTGCTTCAACTCGCAATGTTGGAGTGTTTGCCAATGATGGGAAAGTAGCAAGCTGGTCATTATGTGCTGAAACAAATATAAATAGTACTGACATAAAATATTTACGGTAATTTTTGAAATTTTAGTACTTAATAGTGATTTTAAATAAGCTCTATCAACCATGTTATTCCATAATATTTAATTTAAATTAGTTGAAAAAGAAACCTGAGCACGGGAATTGAGCCCGAGACCTTTGGTTTAGGGCACCGATGTTCTACCACTGATTTATCCAGGATTAATACCACGTTTCGGCTCATTCTTCACTCATAGTTGAAGGACTGTGTCTGTAATGGACGTGTGGAATCGTCAGTTACATATGAGCGACAAACACTATGTGGAGGATTGTTATGTAGCCAAGTATGCAATACGAGAATTTTAATTTTAACGCGAAATTCTAATGAATATCCACGTACATCACAAACAAAGACCCAGTTCATAAATTATGATTGAAAAATGACTCTGAACACGAGACGAATCCCGGTTAGCTAATGGTATAGCAATATCGCATTATCCTGGTCTCGATTCCTGTGCAGGTGTGATTTTTCATCTAATTTAAATTCATTGAACTGTGGTCCCTTCAATATGAACAGTGCCGTAATTATAACGATTTTCAGTTTATGTGTTGATATGAATAGATACAGGTTTTCCCAAATTTATTGAACCAAATTGCATATAAAATTAAACAGCAATCTCACCTTGTGGGTTCCCAACCCCGACATGTTTGTGGCCAATTATGTAGTTCCCGGCAACTCTAAATAGTTCCTTGAAACACCTGCAACTTATTAATCCCAGGAGAAAGAAAATCAATAAGTCAATCAAGCTCATATTGAAAATATTACGTTTTTAACTAGAACAATGGTAGTATAAGAGTAAACAAAAATTTCAATGAAGGTATGGTCTATTTCAGTCATTTCCAGGGAAACCAACATGCATTATTGGGTAGATTGTCAGGTTAGTTTTATTGTTGGAGTTTTGTAAACCAAATGTTTGATTTATTTTAACTCTAAATAATACACATATAATGTTGATAAAATACAATTTTATAGATATAGTCCAGCAAGTACGTAACTCTAAATGATATAAAATATAATATTTTGACAGTAGACCTAAATTTACATAGATATAGTCCAATTTTAATATTAAAATTAACATTATTTTTTAAATCGAGGTCTGGGTCTCAGCATTGTAATCGTCTGTTTATCTTTTATTTAATCGAAACTATAAAATAGAGTGTATTATTATCGTAGCACGTATCGGTGGTTATGCAGAATAGACGTTAAGATCGTTTCGCTTAGTTTAGTGGGTCATTTCGAGCTAGAAACCCGGACTGGTGTACTGAGAGTGTTTTTGCATAAATTATCTCCTAACGGTCACCATACTTACAATAGCACACAAGTTGTGGTACGAATTACGAAACTAACAAAGATTAAAGCAGCCAACATATTACTTCACAACCAATTACATATTCATTAATGTTATTTCAAGGGTAAAATACTCTACATTACTAACATCTTCCTCTATACCAGGGGTCAGCAAGCCAGCGGGCCACATGAGGCCCGCACGTACACTTTTGGCAGCCCATAAAGGGTTGACCATACTTACATAGCAGATGGCCCGTATTATTGTTACAGCGTGTTTTTTATAAATTTTTAAAACTGTATGAATAAAATAATAATAACTAGGATTGTGCGAAGCTTCGAAATATCGAATATTTTCTAATACATAATGGCCGAGTATTTGATTCGAAACTTTGAATAACAAGCTCGAGTAATATAATAAATATCTAAGTAAAGTTGATAGCATTGACGAGAAAACATTTAACTAAAAAGTCAGTGGGGCCTATTATAAAGATCCTTTCCCAATATAAAGTTTAAAATACATTTTAGTACAATAATCTGCAGCCATCGATGCAACGACCCACTAGTAAATCTGTAATTTTATAATCTAAGTCAGTGATCTTCAACCTTTTTTGAATCAAAGGCACTTTTTTCTTTAGCTAAAGTGTTGTGGGCCACACCTTACATAAAACATGTCACACCTAACCTAATATTCCAATTTCATGTTTGTACAGTTGTACCCAATGTAATTTGTCCATACTGTTAAATAACCTAAAATATAAAACAAATCATAATACGAATGTGAAAATTAAAGTTTAAAACTAAGTTTATTATAATGAAAATACATTTTTACTCATATAAAAAGGTGTTGTTAAAAAATGTTTTCTGGTCTAATTTTAATGCGACACATGCCACTGTTTTTTCTTAACTAATTTTTCAATATTTTCTTTAATGCCAGATGTACTATTTCGAAGGGAACTTTTTAAGTGGGCGTCAGTCAGTCGGTTCCTCAATTTTGACATCACAATGTTCATCCTTGATAAAAGTTGTTAACAGCTGTAGGCACTGCCAAAGAGTGAAGCTGTGATCAGAGCATGAGTTCGGAGATTTGGAAATTGTTTTTCTTCAACATATTTTGAGTAAAATTTCAAAAGATCTACATTCATATATTTCTCTTATAAATCTGTATTACACTGAAACTCAATAAGCCCCATTTGCCCATTGCTTGGCACGTCCTCAACATCAACACTAAATGGAGTGGAAAATATGTTGAACCATTTTTTATTGGCTTTGAAATCTTGAAAACGCGTATCAAAATCGGACCTTAGATCTGTGAGGCAGTGATGTATTTTTCATTGTTACGAACTTTACATTGGGATAGTTTTGAGAAGTGTGTTAATTCACCTTTTTGTAGGCGAACTTCCCAAAAACGAAGTTTGTTTTCAAATGCCTTCACTTGGTCAAAGATCTTACGTACCAAACTGTTCTTACCTTGTAGTCGTATGTTCAGGTCGTTTAGGTGCGTAGAGATATCAGTAAGATATGCAAAATCAGCCATCCATTCAGGGTCGTTGAACTGATGGACGGGCTTGCCCTTACTTGCCATGAACTCGCCAATTTATTCTTTCAGGTCGAAAACTCTCTTCAGTACCTTACCTCAACTGAGCCTCTGTGTAATAGAGTGCATCACCGTACTATGAGTTCATATCCTTAAGGAATGTATTAAATGCCCTGTGATTCAATCCTTGGGATCTGATGAAGTTTACTATTTTTGTTATATCTTTCATAACATCTTTAAAGCACACACTTTTAGCGCACAAGTTTTCTTGGTGAATAATGCAATTATATTGTATGAATTTGCCGTTTTGAAACGTAGCAGTACTAGATTATTTTCTTATTAGTGCCACAACCCCTTCATTCTTCCTTACCATTGCAGGGGTTTCTTCAGTAACTACTGCGGAGGGATTACTCAGCTGTAGATCGTATCGCTCCAAAGTTTAAGACCCAGCATTAAAAATATCATTGTCTTTAGTTGTGCCATCACTGGAAAAAGAGCGGCCATTTCACATGTTATGGTAAAGTCATTGTGAATTCCTCTGGTAAAAATAGCCAACTGGGCAGTGTCTGTAATGTCAATACTCTCATCGAGGGCCAGTGAAAAAAAAAATCACAAACTGAGAAGCACGTTCTTTAGTGTATTCTCAATATCCTTCGTTAATTCTTCATTCCTTTTGGCCACAGTTACTCCTGATAAGCTAACTTTTGAAAAGAAATGTTTTTGAGATGGACACAGAACTTTAGCTGCAGAATCCATACACCCCTTTACAAATTCACCATGTGTAAATGGCTTATATTTCAAAGATATTCTCTCAGATATAATATAACTTGCCCTAACACTTAATTCAATATCAACATTTTACTTCTTTAATGACGTTTGTTGACATTGCAGTTTTTTCTTCAAATCGGCCACTTTATCTTATCTCAGTTGCTCTTTAACTGAATCCATTTTAGATTAGTGCTTTGAGTCGTAGTGCTGCTTTAAATTGTATTTTTCAACACCACTACTGTGTCATTACACAGAAAATAAACTGGTTTCTCTTTAATATTTACAAAAAAATACAGGTCCATCCACTTCTCATTGAACACCGTTCCCTCTTCTCTAATTTTTTGCTTTTTGCTTGTGGTTGCAGCCATTATTAAATAAACTTAATACAAAAAATAATGTACCAAACAAAGTACAGACAACACCGCACCACAAAAGACTAACGCATACTGAGAGGGGGGGGGGAGTGAGGGTAGCTGGAAGTTGGCCAGATGTTTGACCTTGAGTTTCAGTGTTGTCACGTGCTGCAAAAGTATCGCGAGGGTTCCCAGTTAGAGGTTTTGGGTCTTAGTGTTTCCACATGCTGCATAAGCATCGCGAAAATTCCCAAATTAGAGTTTTAGTCTTAAAAAAATTATTTTACAGAATTTTCAAACAGAAAATTTTTTGTATGTAAAATTGGTCCGTGGGCCGCATAAAATTGTTCGGTGGGCCACAGGTTGAAGACCACTGATCTAAGTGCTTCCCTTTTTACAAATTGGCCTAGTAATTGTGGTTTTAAGTTTTTTGGGGAACTACACCATGTTGTATACTTAAGTTAAATAGTTTTGTTATTAACGTAGTTAATTTGGCTGTTGATAATTTTAAATTGATTCTGATTTTATCTATTCCCTGACTTTTATTTATGTCTACTACTACTTATAATATTAATATTATTTTTTGCTTCACCGTCTGTGATGTTTCTAATTTTGGTCTTACTATTTTTCCTTTTAAATGCACATTTCGTTAAAAAGACAAACCCTTTGTAAAATAATTATTTTTAAAAAAAGTCAACTGAATCGAAGGTGTTATTGTTGATGTCTACAGTGTCTTCAATTTTTTTTCTATCGTACATAAACTAAATCCTGAAACATTATATATATATTTTACTAAATATAAAACAGCTTAGTAAAATAATAAAGTTCAAGTAACAATCACAAAATTAAACAATTCTGCACTGAAATAAACCTTTGAAATACACTATATTGTGTGCTTATAATGTAACACCCACGAGTCGCAGATAGCCAGCTGGTCGTCTTCAGTGGCTGATATAAACAGTTGTGCGTGCATTACTCTATATAGCTCTCCGCAGGCCTGATTCTACGGGTGCTTTTAAGCTTGACTCTCACGTTCACCAAAAATAAAGAACAGAATCAGTTTGAGTGGTGCATCAACTAAGACGCTCTATGTTGACCCATGATGCATTGCAACGCAAGTTTAAACTGCTGATTATCAACATATTTTATTTTCTAGTAGATACACAAATCTTTTAGATCATTCTCCCTATATATATATTCAAATTATGATGCTGTGTCGTGGTACAATCCAATATATCGATACACACGCTTTCCACTAACGGGTGATTTCAAATTACCTCACAACGGCCAACGAAACTGTCTGATTGCTATGGACTGTACAGCGCATGCGTTGTCAAATTCGCATGAGCACTGATTTGCGATGGTTGAGTTTGAAATTTTATTGGCTCTCCCATGCCGAACATCTTGGGCAGAGCGGACAAAGCAGAAATAAGTTGAACTTTAGCAGAACAGCTCTCGCCAATGAGGTGGAAATCTTGTGATTGGCTTATTAGAGCTCGTTACGTAACCCAGTTTCTGTTCTGAAAAGGCATCAGCTTATCTTGTCAGAACTGACATCATAGCTTCACGCGCTTGATAATGTCACTACGTTTCAAAAACTGATCACTAAAATTTCAATTTTACATCTATTTTATGTAAAGGGATGTTTTCTTTCCATTTTCAAACATTTGATTTAACTGAGCTCACCCTGCCTACCCTAACGCCTCGCTACTGAGTTGTTAGTTTTAATAGGGGAAGTAAAAGAGAAAAATAGTACTTTCTCCTTGCAAGAAGCACTTTTTAAAGTTTTATCAATTTGGAAGGTGTTTTTAAAATTATAATAACACACTAAATTTAGCTAATGGTTTTCATTAACTGATCTGTAGAACGTTTGGGGAGACTGTTTTAGTTTCGTAGTCTACTCTGACGCTACGCCCCTGACTACTCTTAAATTAATTAGTTCCTCGGTTAACAATATCGCACACTAGTCAGGGCTAATACTCCTGTCATACGAGCGATGTTTTTGTTCTGAATTAAATGCAAGTCAACTATTAACGTGTGAGCGACCAACTATCATGGTCACAATTATCTAAACCATTAACTATCAGTAATACTTTGATTCTAACGCAGGTCCAGTGGTTCTATCGCAGGTCCTAATTTGCTGATCAAGTACAAACGCATTAGCAGAAGAAATACAAGTTGTTCTAGATTAGCAAATTGAACAGTGACTGCCTTTTCTTTCAAACGATACTAAAATGAAACTTATTTGTTTTGAAAATAGTTTTGAGGAAAGTGGTCTTAATTAAAAGTATTTTATAGATATATTGATCATTTTTGTTTAACAATTCACGGTATTGTTTTAAAATACATACTAAAATTTTAATTTGTATACACATAAATCATTTTCTGAAAGTAATTACATAGGCCTATATCTCTGCATATAGCCTTAAAGCACCATCTACAGACTCCATATAGGAAAGCCCATTGTAAATCGATGCCACAGTATCAGCTTGCTTACTCCATAGAAGTTGGTCAGCTCTAACTTTCAAAGAATAGGCAGACTACCACTCACAGATAAGTAAATATTATGTAAGTGAGCATCGAAATAAAAGCACAATGGCAGCACAGATGGGTTTGATAGTTCAAATCGTGTTAAAGATATATTTATTTTGTATGTAATTAACCTAAATTTCAAGTATCTCTTGGGGTTTTCTCAAAACAGTTGTTTTGATTTCCTTTATTGATCAGTTGACAGCTTGGCAGTTGCTCCTTGCTGTAAAACGGGCATGTCCAACCTCCCTGACTTATGGGCACATAAGTTATATATAAGGAGAATTGGTTGAAGGCCAAACATGAGATTTAAAATATCTATAGCCCAAATATGCCTGCCTGCCTACATACATACATACAACATTATACTTATGATTCTGGAAACTACATGGAAGTAGCGATTATCCGGGTCAGCTACAAGAGACTAATTTGATGAATTATTCTGAAATTTTAAGTATTTCAATTTAAGCTGTTGTGCCGCACTGAACGTACTCGGGAACCCCCAAGTGGCCCACGGGCTATAGAAGGTAGACATTTTTATTTCGATCAGTTTTAGTGGATGCAGTCTTTGACTATATCATTGGTTGGCACGGCCACGTGATCAAGGATACGGACTGTGTATAAGCGAACAGAATTTCTAAGGACTACGGACCTACGAATACGGAGTTTGTATAAGAAGCTTAACTATCCACAAAACGGGGTTGAAAAAAAAACTATGTAAATACGTGTTGTAGATTTTGTAGTAGTTAATTCTATGATTATTTCATGATACCTGTGACCATTATTTTAATTTAAGTTTCTCTATTGAATTAAGTGTGAAAACATTGCCCGTACGTATGAGACATTGCTTAGGAGCAAGAAGGGCAGGGGGAAGTAATCAGTCCTTCATTTTTTGACCCGGGCAAACACATGTCCAAGGCCTATTTTTCGGAAAACATTTCCTCTGTTGTGTTACTAATGGAATATAAAAAACATCAAATGTTTGTTAAATTTATAGAAAAAAATCTTACTACTACTCATCAAGTGGCAGCAGCATTAACTCATGATTTACATGCTTGAAGAGTGCTTGATTAAATATATTAATTATTAGCACGCGTCTTACTACCGTTCGGTTATACGCACTTACGCTAATGTGTAATGGTAGGGTGATTGTGAGATGAAATGAAGGACCTACAGTTAACGTGGAATCCGAACCACGGTGGAGACCTGGCATTCCTCACATTCACAAGAGTCTTGTCAGAGGTGAAGGAAGGGTTTGGTAATCAATAATCTTTGCCGGGACCGGGATTGAACCCGCCGCCAGCATAGAAGTCTGACACCTTACCCTAGACCACCAGGTCACCTTGATTAAAATAAATGTACACACAGTTGCATAGACAGAGCGGAGAAACTATTTAGGTTAAAACACCCACAGTCCACTCAGATGAGATTCAAAACCAAACCTCCCTATCACCAGCAATACAGTATATTATTACTTTTATACCTTAGACTAGTGTTCAACTGGTGGCCCACAGATCAAATTCGGCCTACGCTCACTGAAAATGTGGTATTCACAATATCCTGTGGGAAAATCAAAGAGAAGTCCTCGGGGACAGATGTGAAATAGTGATTAAATTTTTTTTTTAAACAGTCATGATTGCCTTTTACTATGCATTTATTTGACTAGTAAAAATATTTATATTAATAGGTTATTTTGTGAAAGTATGTGCGCGTGAATATTTCATAATACATTTCTGGGAGATTAAGTCACATATTTGGCAGTAAAATTTGAAAGATTCTACCAACCAAAAATACAATTTATGTCTAATTGAAAGTAATTTGTTTTCTAAGTATTGTTTGTAGGCATGTATTAAATTCATAGGATTACTAAATATATTTTTGGCCCGCGGAGCAAACTGATAACCAGATTTCGCCTTTGGGATGTAAAAGTTGGATCACCCTAATGAGCCACTCCCGAGTTGTTCGCGACTAGTCAAGATGCTCAAACAAGAGTTGGTCATTGAATTTGATGTATATGGATGAAATAAGAAGAGAACACTTAACAACAAACGTGGACCTTTATTATTTTGAAAAAAATAGCTAAATAATTAATGTCTGTTCAATCCTCCTTCACATCGTAAGTGTCAAAAGCATCCCTGGCCTCATCTTGCAGATCCTCCTCCTCTTCTCCCTCAGGCCCCGCGAGATCTTCCTGATCGTTTTATTCAGGATTTTTTCCGCTTCCTGTGTCGCCCTCTCAATAGCAGACGTTGCTGCTAACTGGGCATCCTCTCGCTCCTTAGCCTGTTTCAATTGATTCTCTAGCTTAGTCCTTTCAGCCGTCAGCTCCTTAACCTGAAAAGCACAAGTACTGTCAACTGTAGCAAAACTTGTAGCATACCATGGACAACATTTGTAACATTTATTTGTACTAGCATTATACCATCACCAGAAGTGACACTTGTACCATCACTTGCAACACACTTGTAATATCTCTACGGCAACATTTGTTTCATCTTTTGTGGAAACACTTGTACCATCACCTGCAGCAACACTTGCATCAACACATGCAGTAACATTTGTACAATCACCTCCAGAAACACTTGTACCACACTGCAACAACACTGTAGCACTCACAACACTTGTATCTGCAGCTGCAACAACACTTGTACCATCCCTTGCAACAAACTTGTAGCATCTTCTACAAAACTTGTATCTGCACCTGCAGCAACACTTGTACCATCCCCTGCAGCCACTTCTAGTCATTAAGATAACAAACATTTTGTTACTTAAATTAATTAAGACAACGAATAGTAGCATGAGCTACTTATAATCACTAAAGGAATTTACCAGAATTTATTTCTCTACCTCACTTCTGAGAATCTTTTTTACTTTTTATCATAGTAGAACTGTTACTTAAACATCTTTGGATCACTACAGAACAGAGTTATAATGTCTAATATAAAAATAGGCTACTAATCTATTCTCTCAGAAATATTTTTTCAACAAAACATTTCGAACCATTGTAGGGCCTAGCAACACATAAAACAAATTAATATTTAAGCTCAAACAAAACTGCAACTTGTTTCCAGTCGGTTTGGCGGAAACAGTTTCAGTATTGTTTCCAAAAAACTAGAACTTGTTTCTGTTTTTGGAAAAACAGCTAGTCTCGAGTGTGTCGGTCTGGTGGAAAACCACTTTTATGTTGCCCTTCCCGTTTTTCGCAATTTTTATCTCGCTGTTTCTCAAGGGGAACTCGTGATATCGGGAGTCGAAGTGCGGCGGTACTTTACAGCCTAGGCGATTCAATATAACTATTTCAAAAAAAAAATGTTATTCCCCTAGAAACTACATTATATGTGTAGTTATGTTGTTTCGCAGGGTAGGGCCTAGTGTTCTTGTTGTAATCATATCGTCGGTCAAAAATGAGCAGTTGAAGACCATTGACCCACTTTTGAATTGTTAGTAAGTTATCAGAAAATACCAAAATTAGCGTGTGTTTGTGTGTGAATAATCATACTTAAATAATGATAAAGTGTCAGCTCTTGTCTCTTACCCTTTCTTCTTGGTCTTGCTTGTGTTCCTGGTTCCAGCGCCATTTGAACAGCCAATGAGCGATGTAGTGAATGGGGTCCGTTGGACATTTCATGGCAACCTCAGCAAGAGCAAGTGATAATGGCACGCCCAAATTTTTCTTTAAATACTCACTATCTAGCGATTTGTTCGAGTCCTCTGGTTCTCCTAAATTCAGTCTCTCTAAGTCTACTACCTTATTGGAAGAAATGGTTTTACTCTTGCTATTTTCAACTAGATCTGAAGAACCGCTTTCTGTGAAACTATCGGAGTCAACGATATTTTCTTTCCATCTGACATTTCTGAGGTTAGTTTCGTTCATGAAACTTAAAGTATACCTAACAAAATCATGAGGTTATATCACTGAAGGCGTTTTAGGTAATTTATTACGAAGTGAACTTTCAACAATATAAAAGTAGAATAGCTATTGAACAATTTTTCTCTTTGTAATCGATAAGAATTATAAACATCGAAGTAGTAGTATCATATTTCGATATTTTCATAAATTCTAGTCGTGATTATGATAGCTTCTAAATAAGAAACCAGTCAAGTGGCGGAATATTCCAATTTAAATATAGTGTAGAATCTACTTTAGTTTAGGAGTTTTATTTTCAAGTTTGTTTTACCCTATTCATAAACCAGAACTGCATTACCCTTTGTTCAAGCTGTAAATATAAGCCCTGCTATATCAATTTTTTTTTTAATATCCAAATTACCTATAGTCACTGTGCATAGCCGTTGATGTCACTGATGAAAATGAATGAGGCTACGATGTGCCAACATTTTAAAACTCTTAGGAGATACAGTTGATAGTAAAAGGCAGTAATACATCAAATATGGACAAAATAATTTTCCAATATGGTTTTCAAAAGTTTAGCCCTGGGTATTATACACATCAATCCTTTAACAAGGGGTTAAGCTTATATAAAACAAGTAATGTAGCCTAACCGAATTTACTAAAATACAAGATGCTAATTGCTAAATGAAAAATGGAAATTCAACCTATGTAACATTGAAAGCTGTAAGGTGAAAGTGTGTTGGTACACCTTGTATGTAAAGTTAAAAGTGCCCAATCTTTATCTAACATAAAATAAACACTACAAAATGTGTTAGCTTGTACTAAATTGCTATACTGTAGGGGGGCCTATTTCATTTATAATTTTATAACTACAAGTTAACCCATCCAAATTATACTATAGCTAAATCTTCAAAATGTAAACACAATTTAGGTTAAGTTAGAAATAGTTACATTTTATGATGGTATTCTGTATTACTGTGCCACTATTATTATGATGTATTAGTATAAAAGGCAGTGACAATAATTTAAGTCCGGTACATACAACATAACTTATTGTACACAAAGTTTTACAATAAATTGTAACCTAAAGATGGCGTCATGCGAGTACCAAGGTTTGTACAAGTTCTGCTTTGCACAAATTACTGTAGGCCTATACAATTTAAGGAATAAAACACGTCCTATAGCAGTCAATTTTATTGTACAACATTTGGATTCTTAACAAAAGATAATCCTATCTGCCACACGTGAACTAATTAAATATATGATAACGTATTTAAAAGGCATCTAATTATTAATAAAAACCATTACGATTTAAAGTTATATTGTATTATAATACATAATATACAGAATACATTCAAGATATTTATCATGGATTTATTTACTATCTGTTATTATTCCACCAAAAGCAAATAAACCATCGTATTGCTGACAATATTGAATGCAACCGCATATGCTGTGTGAACAGTATCAAGGTAAAACTTGTATGCGATCAATGTGAACAAAATATTTTATAATTTCTTGCACGACTTTTTGTACAAGATTTTGTAACGTGTCTACCTTTATTGTAGCTCGATTGCACAAAACAAGGCGATGCCATATGCTACGAAGTGACAAGACCCTTCTGATGTGCAAAGATAGATGTACTTTAATTATTTTTCATTTGGCCCATAATAAACAAAGATTTACAATTTAGCAGAAACAAAACTTGAGATAAACTATTCTATATTTTATCAAAAATATAAGGTACAAAGATAAATATTCAAAGCTTTATAGTAAGTAGATGATTTTTACTTGTGTCATTGTATCGATATTAATATAGCTAAACTAGGCTTAAACATGTTTGTAAAATAAATGAGCTAGCATTAGCTGCGTGTTTCAGCAATTACTTCACATAAATGTTTAAAGATTCTGCCACCACCTGTTCCACAGACATCAATGCACGATTAAAATTATAAACATGAATATTATTGGAACATAAACATACATACCTAACCACGCCATTCCCTTGCGAGGATGGAAATAAACTGTTCATATTGCTAAAAAAAAAACCACAACTCCGAACTTAAGCCATCCTCACTAAATATCTCCACATCCTTATATTTGCATTCTCCCTTCGCTTCAAACAGCATCCATACACCGAGTCATACATGCCCTTTTATTCTAAAAACTCTTTATATTTCTCTTTTTTACAAATTCGTCTACAACATTTAGCCACGTCTTATATGGCCTCCCTCTTCCTTTTGATCTACACACTTTACCATCATATATTTGCTTCGTCACTCGATCCACACTCATCCTCTCAACATGCCCAAACTAACGTAAGACGCTTCTTTAACATTGACCTATTGGATTTCCTTTCAAACCGCGCTCCTCCAGCAACCATTAATTATTACTGATTCCGTCCATACGAGTTTTTCCACATACATTTCTTAGATTTCTCATTCCAACTGCATTAACCTTACTCTTATGTTTACCCTGACAAACCCACGCTTTACATCTATAAAACGTCGGCGTTAACACAATTTTATATACTGCCTTCTTTGCCTCTTTAGATACTAATTCATCCTTTGCAATAATCCACATATATCCAACTACTCTTCGAGATGCATTCACACATCCGTCAATCGGTATGTATCCTTATATACGTGTTCATGAACTAAACATTCTAGTAAGTTCCTTTGGACTGATATATGTCGCGGATGGTGTAATCTAAAAGCATAGTGTGATTTCAATCATTTTCTCGGACGGACGTGTGTTAGGGCTCGTCTGGATTATGTGCAACATGGTCGTTTTTCTATACAAGTATCAATAATTATCATTGAATAAACCAATATCAAACTCTATCTGACGTTAGTTATTTTTATCATAAATTATTATTATTATTATTATTATTATTATTATTATTATTATTATTATTATTATTATTATTATTATTATTAACACCGCGTCTTACTACCCGTTCGGGTTATACGCACTTACGCTAATGTGTAATGTAGGGTGATTGTGAGATGAAATGGAGGACCTACAGTTTAACGTGGAATCCGAACCACGGTGGCGGCCTGGCACTCCACACATTAACATTTTTATCATAAAAGTGAGGCCCACTGTAGGGGAGTGATAATTACTATGTTAAACGTGACAAATGACGAAACAACCCCGGGACAATTAAACAAATAAAAGTCCCGTAAGGTTATAAATGACTTCCAAACGTGGGGCATTTATAATCCAAAATATTACGTAAGGTAGCAATTGGCGGCCCAACGTAGACCACCTATAAGAACATAACTATTGGCGACCAACAGTGGGACGTAACAATTGGCGTCCAAACTAAGGGCCCGTTATGAGATCGTAACAAGTGGTTGAAAAATGAAAATTTTAAAAATCTACTCACATTCCTAATGAAACTACAAAATTATTATTGACACCGCGTCCTACTACCCGTTCGGGTTATACGCACTTACGCTAATGTAGGTAGGGTGATTGTGAGATGAAATGGAGGACCTACAGTTTAACGTGGAATCCGAACCACGGTGGAGGCCTGGCATTCCCCACATTCACAAGATGTCTTGTCAGAGGTGAAGGAATGGTTTGGTTATCAGATAAATCTGTGCTGGGACCGAGGATTGAACCCAGACCCCAGCATAGAAGTCCGACACCTTACCCTAGACCGCCAGGTCAAAAGCATATTGTCGATTTTGTAAGTGTGAATTGATCACGAAATACTCGGATATAATCAATAATGTTGCTACAAAAGTACATAAAAAGGCTGCAGTTTTCTTCTCAAAGACACGAAGCACAGAAAGTTATTCATGAGTATAAAATACCAAATGTAGTGAGAGAAGCTAGTATTGCGTTGTTTATGTCTGAGTATACGGGCTTACAGAAATAATTAACAGGTTTTAGACTCGAAAATACATGTTAAAATAACTAAGAACATGACTCAAATGATACACAAGCTCATAGGCATTGAGACAGATTAGCTAAAAAAAACACGAAAGACAAATTTAACAGTGGTACCAACCTAAACTAGAATATCCCCACATAGAATTGCCTATTTTAACATTCCTCAATTCTACTATAGCCACAAAAGTAGGGAAAATGTCCTACATGTCCATCAAATACACACACATAAACTCAAGTGAATCAACATTTGATTAAACCAATATAATTACAAAAATACTCAAATTTGTTTCAAACCAAACTCTTTGTCAGAATGTCAGCACATTGTTCATTTGACTCTAAATAAATCACATCAAAAACATCATTTAGATACAAATTACATACAAAGTTGTATTTGACATCAATATGCTTTAGTCTTTGATGTTCCCATTTATCCAAACATCTTATGCAGGACTGGTAGTCCTCATACACCTTGGTGGGTCCTAGAATAATCCCAAAGTCCTTTATCGGTCTTCTCAATAAGAGTAGGTTAGATGAGGCGCTTGCCAGGGGGACAAACTCTGACTCCGTTGAGCTCAGAGTGACTGAAGTCTGCTTACGTGTAGGTCAATCAACAGTGGAACCATAAACTTAGAATAGGTACCCAGATGTAGATTTACGACCATCACTGTCATTGGCCCCGTCTGCATCAACGTAGGCCCCTTAAGGCGACATTACAGTTCTTCAGATAGAAGAGACCTGCTTCAAGTGTTCCTTGAATGTATTGTAGTATTTATTTGAGTCCATTCCAGTGTGTTTCTGTTGCGTTGCTCTGATACCTGCTGTAGAAATTCACTGAGAAGCTCAGCTCAGGGCGAGTGTAGAGCATCACATGAATCAAACTACCAACACGCTCACAGTACGATTTTTTTTATTATTATGTGCTCTGATTTAGCTATTTCAAGTGTTTTTTGCCTCCATCAGTGTCTTGGCAAGTTTGCACTGTTTCATACCAAATTTCTTGAGAACTTTCTTCAAGTAGGCTGTTTGGCTAAGGAACATACCATCATTTTCTGATTAATTTTTATACCTACAAAGCTGCCCAAACCTCCGAGATCCTTCATCTCGAATTCTGACATAAGAAATGTTTTTATGTCATTCAACTTCTGCTGACTGTCCCCTGGCAAAATTATGTCATCTACGTAAACCAAAAGGTAAGTTTGATGCTGTTGCTGAAGTCGAAATACATACATTTTTCGTTTTCAGACTGCTCAAATCCGAGAGAATTCACAAATTTGTCAAGTTTAGCATTCCATTACCATGGTGCCTGCTTCAATCCATAAAGGGTCGTGTGTAACTTACAAATAATATTGCTGTCAGTTACGAAGCCAGGTGGCTGTTTCATATACATCTCCTCATAAAGTTCTCCATGTAAGAATGCATTTTTCACGTCCAACTGAAAGGTAGTTAAATCTTCTTTGTTTATGACGGCAAGCAGGGTCCTGACAGTAGTTAAATGGGCTACGGGTGAGTACGATTCATTGTAATCAAACCCTTTCTTCTGTGCAAAACCCTTCACCACCAACCTTGCCTTGTACCTGTCAAGCTTTCCATTTACATCCAGCTTCATCTTGAAGACCCACTTGCGGTAGATAGCTCGTTTACCTTATGGCAGATCAGTAAGGATACAGGTGTATTTTTCTTCAATAAGTACATCTCTTCCTCCACTGCAGCCATCCATTGTTGCGCATTATCTCTACTATGGATGTCCTCAAAGGTTTGTTGCGAGCTGTCAATAAATGACTCAGCACCAAGAGCTGGTGCGACATAGTCATTTAGGTAATCTGGTGAAGTGCGAGTTCTCATGCTCTTACGCAGAGGTTCAAGTTCCTCGCCGGGTCCAGGAGTTTCTTCTTCGTCAGAAATTGTATCTGGTTCTTCTCCTGAATACGGATCCCCCTGTAATTCCTCAGTAAATCTTCATTTGGAGTCGAACCGATGACCTCAGTAGTTCGAGAGAGTGCTGGACAATAACATCACTGGTTATGAACGAATGTTCATTAAAAATTATGTCATGCCCACGCATGATTTTTGTTCCTGTGAACACCACAGCCTGTACCCATTCCGTAGTAATCAACAAAGTAGAACTTTTTAGAGCGGCTGTCTAGTTTACTTTTAACAACTTGATTAGGTAATCAAAGATGTGCTACACGGTCAAAAACCTTAAATTTTAACACCATACTACACTTCTGCTGGAACCTGGTTTTCAAGAGCTTTAGTAGGCAATCTGTTTATTAGGTAGACTGTAGTCATAATGGCCTCCTTCCAAAGTAACTTTTCAAGAGAAGAATGAAGGAGTAAACAGCGTGGGAGCTAAACCAGTTTTGCCTATATGACCAAGCCACTTGTGACATAAATCAAATGATGCTACAATGGAACTACAACACCAGCACATGCTTTAACAAAAGGCAAGATATCAATTGTATACACTTTACCAGATCGAGTAGCAACAGCCACAAAAGTATCGCCTTTCATAATGGTAGCGTTGCCCTTTTCAAACACAACTTTAAACCCATTAGCAAACATTTTACTAACTGAAAGCAAATTAAATTGTAATCTAGGGAAAATAAGTGCGTTGGAAGGTTTAATAAAGTTTGATTATCTTTGTGAGTCATAGACGCGTGTATATCTCCGATTTCTTCAACACACAACATCAATCCTGATTTGGCAATGTTTATATTGATAGACTTTGATAGAGGCGTCTCTTATTTGAGACCAAACTAAATATTTTTATCACTGATCATATGTTCAGTCAGTGGCACCTCGTATATAGGCACTGCGGAACTGCAGCACCCCCTATTTCAACTTGATATTATCGATAACATTTAATATAATGAGTCCTTTTTTTAATTCTTTCTTTATTTTTGTAGTACAATATATATTCCTTAAGCTTAATGTCAGTACTTCAGTAGCCATCCCCCAGTTTATGAAAAATATACAAAAATCTTTGTATGGAACTGTGCTCTTCACAGTGCCAGCGACATGGTATTTGACTGTTGTGCGCATGCGCACATAGGAGGGCAGTGGGGATAAAGGTGGGACTGCCAGGTAGAGAGAGCACTGTTGCTCTCACAGTTCCAGCTCTAGCGTGATGGTGGAAGGAAGTTTTTTTTTACTCAGCGTGTGTTGTGCTTAAAAACCGTGTACCATATTCTTGAATGTGTTAAAGTGTAGAAGAGTTTTAAATTAGATTACTATTCTGCTTCCAGCTATTCTATTTGATTCATTTTTTTGTTCTTTTATTTAACAGAAAGATTAAATGTGCTTGCAGTACTTTCAATTAAGAAAAATATCCTCAATTGTCAGCCAGAGATTAAGGAGAAAATTAATGAACTTTTTGCGCAAATTAAAACGAGAAGAATGGGTTTCATTTTTAAATGAATACATCAAACTTGAACTGTAACAATTTAAGTTAAGTTAAGTAAAAAAGTTTGTTTTTTGTTAAGACTTTATCAAGTTCCTGAGTAAATTTTCTTTTTATACGTGTTTTTTTCCTCTTACACAATTTTAAAACAAAGACTAAAAATTTTTTGGAACAGTACCCCCACTAAATTTAGCTACGAGCCGCCACTGTGTTCAGTGGTGTCAAATTCGAGCAACCACACATTTCCATAACATCAAACTAAATTAATTATCACTAGCTTCAACTACGTTTGCTTTACGTGTTGGACTCTTCTGCTGCTTCTTGCCTTTAAATGTAGGACATTCCAAACGAAAGTGACAAGATCTATGACAGAAAAAACACTTTCTACCAGTAACTTGCCTTGAAATGCTTTGTTTACAATCTGTACAACATTCCGGTTGCGAAGATTTCAATTGTCTAGCCTTAAAATCAAAGAGAATAATTGGCTGGATCCATCAATAGTTTCTTCTTGGTGTTAGCTCTGCTCATCAAGTAGGCGCGTTTTTACGAATGTCAAGTTGAGATTATCAACAGTTAGTGTCTCTATGGCAGTGACAATAATTTGATATTCAGATGGAATAGTCAAGATAAGATGGCAGACATCTAATTTTTTTAGGTTAGCTCTCGATGATTTCAATTACTGAATAGTACTATCAAATCTAATAAAATGCACTTCAAGGGTCTCTAAATAGGGATCAAATTCCATCATCAGCAAGGCTTTGCGCAGTAAAAACTGATTAGCAATACCTTTGCAAGCGTAAGTATTACGAAGCATTTGCCATATATCATAAGTGGTGTTCGTATCCTTCACACAATCCAAGTGGCTGTCCGAGATTCATTGTATAATCTGCGACTTACACTTGCGATTGGATTTCCGAAGCTTCTCCAGCTCTTTTTCCTTTTCCGCTTTTATTTCAGCATTATCACTAGACGCAATTTTCCTCAAGTCCCGATAGTCACCTTGAATAAAGGGCAACAAATCGATTTCATTTAGAAGAGTTTCTACCCGAGACTTACAGTTGTCGAAATTAGTGCCATCGAAAAGAGGAATACTGTACGTTTTATCTTCTTCTAAAACCATTATGGCGATGGTGTTTGGCAACGGCGTCACAAACAAGCATACGAGTAGACTTCACACGTACTACTGAACATGCTTGACTTATAACTTTACCCGTCTTAAAATCCACAAATCACTACAAGCCTGGGTCCATAACTTGTCAGTCCATGTGGAAAAATGTCAGATCTGGCCCACAACTTGAATTAGCCAGATCTGGTAATACCAGATTTTCACTAAATTTACCCCAGATATTCCTCAGTTTGGGGATATCTGGCTCAGTTCTGGTCAAATATGATTTTTCCACATGGGAAAGTACACCGATTTATATAAATAACTAAACGGTTTTAGACTTGACAATACAAGTCATGTTATAATAACTAAGAACATGACTCAAATGATACATAGATTCATAGGCATAGACACAGATCAGCTAAAAAAAATTAACAGTGGTACCAACTTAAACTATAATATCTCACAAAAAATTGCCTATTTTAACAGTTTTTGTGTGTGTGTGTGTGTGTGTGTGTGTGTGTGTGTGTGCGCGCGCTATATTGAGAAGTGGCCAATTGGGAGATTTGTGTAAAGACTTAGCGAATTCCTTACCCCTATGATAAGATTTTACAAATTTTTGAAACAATTATAAAAGGATCAAAATATTCAAAGCTGTCTATTTTATATGTAACATATGAAAAAGTATATATATCTTGTGTTAGAGAAATTATAGTTGCATATAAGAACTAGCCTGCATTTTATTTATTTTCTTCACTATTAGGGTTTCAAACACTATGTATTTACATTTTTTGAACATTCAGAAAATCGAGTGGGAAATTTGATTATTTTAATCAAGCATGGTATTTTGAAGATTTGAGTTGTCGACATTGATTGCCAGGAATAAAACCATTGATTTTTATAATAAAACTGGATGGACATCTCTGGCTGACATTTTTGAGCTGACGTCTTCATACCATTGAGCAAGAGAGAAGAAAACTTTAGGGCATCTCTTTTCCTCTTACACCCATACAAGATGATGTGGAATTTTGACACCGTTCATTAATTTGATTGAATATATGAGATATCGATGTGTGATTAGTTAAATGAAATAAATATGTTAGTAAAAACCTTAAAGCGCATATCAAAGCTCGAAACTGGTTAGTTATTTCTTTAAATAAGTTGATCAAGCCTAAAATAAACGATGATTTTTTGAGGAAGCTCGCTTGTAAGGTTTTATCTCGTATCTCGTACCATAATCCTACCCTATAGTTGTGTTTAGCTAGGATAAAATAACTTTCAGAAGGATATTTCTACTTCCGTTCTAAATGGCCGCTTACCCTACCAAAATATTGTATGTATGATAGTATTCTGGTACGAAATAATGCCTTACAGATTGGGATTATTACTAAAATCAGGGTTTAGTAGATAACGTACTTCCTACAAGCCTATAAGCTAAATTATCATTTGAACTTAAGACTTCTACACAAAGTATGTAATTCAAACAAATGTAATACAGTTTTTTGCTAACTTGTTCCACTATAGTTATCGAACTTCCAACATAATATGGTTTCTGAAAGCAATATACAAGATATGATTCAACTTAAAAAAAATAACATAATAATTCTTTCTACAAGCCTATAAACTAAGTGATAGATTGAATGTATGTCAACTACACAAAATTTGTCATTCAAACAAATGTAATCAAGTTTTAAGATAACTTATTCATTATATTTATCGAACTTAAAATATAATATGGTTTCTGAAACCAATATACAAGCTAATAACCAACTTTAAATATAAGTATAGTCTTGGCAGACTGTAAAAGCAATGATGATAGCTACATATTTAAATAATTATGTTAAAGATTTTATTCGTATTTGTACATTATTATCTGTAAAACTGAATTGTATATCATTTAATGTAAATGTTTCTTCAGCAAAGTGTGGTATAATACCTCACTATTTTCAAACAATAACACTTTTATTCATCAGATACATGTTTTCGCGTGAGAACCATGAAAGAAACCGTTAAATCTGTCCCTCCACAGTGTAGGAGACGACAAACTTGATCTTTTGAAGGTCTCAGTTGACAGGGTGGGTCGTAATGAACATCGGATAGGAGTTATTCATAATATTCCACTAGAGTTTTCGGAGGAATTTATTAAGGAAGAGTTAGAGAGAGAAAGTGAATATTCAATATTGCAGGTACGACGTTTCATTAGGCGCAATCCTGATACATCTGAGTGGTTTGATCCCTCTGGTACAGTAGCAGTGACTTTCGTGGGCAAATAGCTACCGTATTATGTTGTCGTGTGTTTCTCTAGGGTGGAGGTCAAGCCTTATGTTTATCCAATGACGCAATGTCACAATTGTTTATGTTTTGCACATTTCACTGTCAACTGTCGTAGTGGGGGGCATAAGTGCGCCAAGTGTGGAGGTGGTCATCTCATAGAAGAATGTCTACAAGGAACCCCTAAATGTTTTAATTGTGGGGGGGGGGGCTCATTTGGCTACCGACCAAACGTGTCCCGAGTGGATGCGACAGCGTCAAATCAAATCTACAATGGCTCGTCACAATTTGTCGTACCGGGAAGTTTGTCAGGATGTGGACCGCAACTCTTCCTACAAGTCGCGCTATGCAATCAGGGGGGCCCAATTTGTCATGGACAATTCTCAATTCCCAAATATGCCAATACGGCCACGCAATGTAATATCCTACGCGGCGACTCTTTTGAGTACCCCGGAACAGGTTGTTGGGGATATGGACGTGGATTCGTCAGGAAGCTCTATCGAAGGAACATTAGACGAAATCATAAGTAAGGAGGTGGCCCAAATGGTTTCTAAAGTTGTATCGCTCCTAGTAACCGTGGCTTCCTCTGCGCCAGGAGAGTTAGATCTGCCAAGTTTAATGGCAACAATAAAGCTTGATTCACACGCTCGCCGAAAAATAGAAATCAGAATTCACGCAGTAAGTCACACACTTTAAGTTGACCCATGATGCATTGCAACGCTTTAAAACAACTGATTATCAACAAATTTGATTTTCTAGTAGACAAATATATATTTCAGATCATTGTCCCGAGGGATTTTTTCAAATTATAACACTTGTCGTGGCACCCTCCAATACATCGATACACACACGCTTTACATTAACGAGTTATTTACAAATCTCCTCACAATGGCCAACGAAGCTGTGTGACGTTATTTGCCACCCTACCTTGTTTTTCCCTATGTTTTCTACTTTTTGTGAACAATTTCCAATTTATTTTCGCTTGGATTTAAGCACTTCGAAGTTAGGCCACACGCTGGTTGCCGGCCTGAATAATAATACTATTTACATCTATTAAATTAAATAAAAGGACGGAACAACGTAACACATTGTTTTAAATAATCTAAATAAGGAATTTTGATTATTAGAAGAAGAACACTTACCTTTTATTAAACATTTTAATTATCCCGTTAAGAAGTCTGTTGACTTATTTATAATGAACGTCAGCCATGTTTGATTTCAACGCATGCGCAGTTCTATCAAACCAGTGAGTAAAAGAAGAAACAAAGCTCGATGTAAATAACTCAAAACAAGCGCGTTTTTCAATTCTGACAGATGGAAATAAACATTTAATTCTTTAAGAAGAAGAAAAAACACTGTTCACTTTCATTAACATACAATTCAATATTTATGTTAAACCTGCATTTTATTTGATTTTTCCCTAGTCCATAGCCAACATTTATCTTTTGGTTTTGTTTTCTCTTCAGACTTGGAAGTAAAGAATAGAACGTTTTTAAATTTGGTTTTGGAAGATTTTTTATAAGACGAGGTCTTCTTCTTCGGAGTGGTTTTTAACATGTAGCCAAATCTGTGGAGCTCCGAATTAAAATTATTTTTAAAATGAATTAAAGGTGTTGAATGAAAGTACACGTGGCGAAATGAAAAAGGAAGTGTGTGTACAATAACTAGATTGCTTATTTTCAGTTCATTTGCGTAAGAATTCAAACAAATTACTAGAGTGTAACAAATCTCTGAAGTTGGTGTCAATATGGACTAATTCAGTGGTGAGGCCAAGCCAACTCTTCAACTATAAATTATTATAATTTTTTTTTTTGTTTCTCCTATAAAATAGGAATTCGTTTACTTTCAGAAAGACAGACTAATGTAGAGAATTGATTATCATTTCATTTTATGTCTAATTATTAAATTTTTTATTATATATTTTTTTGTTTTGTTATTGTCTCAACAATACTGTCCTAAACTTTGTTAACTTAGATTTATATTTACCTGGAATTCCTTAGGTAGGCTTGGGATGTGGTAAAGTGGAAAACAATAATAAATCCACAAAAGTGCCAACAATTATTATTTTATGCATTTTTTTATTGTCTAAATTACATTTTGTTCCAACAAACCATTTTATCTGAATTGTTCATGTTTTTTAGTTTTAAGTTTACCCAATGGTCTCGAGTATTGAGAGTCTACTGCCAATGATTGAATTAACCGAGGCAAAATTTCTTTTTTTTTTCTTGTAATTATTATTTTTTTCTCCTATATACTAGGGGTGGCGCCCAACAATAACACCGTCCTTATACATCTTGATGTTAGCTATTGTTGTTATGTTAACAAGATGCAGAGGACAATAATATTAGACACAATCAATATAAATAAGTTATACAATATATATAAAAGATAACAATAATTTTTTTTATTATTACAGTGTCGCCATAACGTGGGGCTCGAGTTATACTAAAAGTTTTTTTAAGGACTGCATAGGATGAGGCCTGATTACACTAGGGCATATTGGTTATTTGTTTTGACAGTAAAATATGTATTTTGAGGCCGGATTACACTAGGGGGTATTTGTGACTTGAGGGAGCAGTTGATTTTTTTTTGTGGCCAACTTACACTAGAGCGTTTCAATGACAAGGCCAGGTTACATCAATTAGTTTTGGGTCATTTTTACTTGGTATAGAAGGTTATGTCAAAAGGGCAGTATTATACACGTAGCAAGGCACGTAAGCAACTCGAAAAGATAGACATGGAGGCCCAACAACCATCGGTCAGTGTAGAGGCAGAGGAGTCGGAAGAGGATGTTGTTATGCCTGAAGCCACGCCCAAACAGAGGAATGGGATGATAGTTCTGTCACATCATTTTAGTAAATGGTTATGGCAGGTGTACGACCAGTAGTTACACACATGGAGGATGAGACACCATTGGGGTCAAATACCATGGATATCAGCAAGAGTATTTCAACTGTAAGTAAGGAAGAAGATAAGCCAGGGACAGTGAAGGAATTTACTATGTTTGACCTACTGCAAGCAATGAGGGGGGACATGAAATCACTAAAGGAAGAACTAAGGGACAGTGCTAAAGAAGAGAACATAGAAAAATTTGATAGCAGCATCAAGTCACTGAGAGATGATGTTATCTCAAGATTAGACTATTACAGAGATGAGCTTAGGTCGACCCACGACCAGTTGGCGAAACAGAGTAAAGTGGTCGAGGTGCAAGTACAGGACTTGGCAACGACTGAGGAGAAGCAAACAGCAGCAGTGGAGGAAGTACCAGAGCAAGTCGTGATACGGTCAGTGAAAGACAGTTCGATGAAGGGCTCTTATATTTATCCTTTCTCATATTTAGGTGCTTACAAGAAATGTGAATCACAATTGTGTGAAAGCCCTAGTAATACCTTCACAAGTCAGTCACATGTTCCAATAATGAGTGATTCTCGCAGTCATGTGAACAATTTTGACTGGGAGGTTGACTATGAAGTCATGCAGTTTAAGGAGTCGAATGAGTCATTTCATGTAAAAACAAGGGTTTCTAAAATACAGACGTTATCATGCACTTTATGTGTAAACGATGAAATGTTATTGTCAAGTTGCTCTGGTGTGTTGTCAAATAGACCCACAAGGACAAAACTTGTAGGAGATGTCTTCTCAGCCGCGACGATAAGCCAGGATACAAGAAGTGTTCTAAAAGTGGAACTGCACATCCAAGCTATTCCCATCGAGAGGAATGTATGTCATCAACACCCCAGCAATGAAGAATGCCCTAAATATGTTGATGTTCAGGATGTCTTGTTTAATATCCCCTTGCATCGATGGACCAAGAACCGGGTCACAAGGCAGCCATCGAATCAAGATGATACCTGCAACAAAATCAAACCAAGGATCAAGGAACGAGACCTCAGGAAAAAGAAACGACAAGGATTTCTTCAATATCTAGGGGACGTATGGGTAGTTGGAAGAAGTGGAATTAGGCCCTCTCTTCCACAATTTCAACCTAGGGATTGTAGGAGGACTATTTTTGATCCTGGAATAAGTTTTAGGACATAATTTCGAAAGTTTTGGGAGACATGTTAATCCCTGGAATCATGTGGTCTGACAGGTGTATTTAAGGAATGTTATAGAACAGTTGAAGTTCGAGTGGTGTAAATCTCTGAAGCACTGGATATAGAAAGAAACTGGAAACAACAAGGAATAGTTCACTAAACAGAATAAGGTTGGAAGATACAAACTATGGATTTATAGAGAACAGTAAGCAGAGCTCCGAGGAACGTATTCATATGGGATGAAAGTTCATTACACTTGTGAAGCGTCAAGTTTGGGAAAGTTAAAAGAAGAAAATATACATATATTTTAAGAAACAGAGATCTATTATTTTGATTTTATAAATGTATTTATTGGATCCATTAAAAAATTAATTTTTGATTTTATTATACTTTTGATTTTATCAATGTCTGCAATGCTTAAGAAGGACACCCATGGAAGATAAGAACAACCCCAGCAAGGCAGCAATATGAATGAGATGACAAGTTTATAAGCTACGAGATAATCTACGAGAAATATTATTTTAAATGGTATAAGAGTGTCAATTTTGAGAGGTCATATCTGCATCACGAGTCTTTGATAAGACAGTGACTGCCTGAGGATATAGACAAGTATTATTCCAGGACCCTGTGAATGAGACAAGTCCATCACAAACAGTTCCTGAGGTGTGTATAAGTTACGTCGGAATATATATGTTTTTAAGAAAAAAAACAAGAAAGTTTTAATGTTATATAGTCGAAAAGCAATTTTTATTAAAGTCGTCAAATTATTAGTGAAGTATAAGGAGTCATCAATAAGTCATTACAAACTGTGTAGGGAATCTATTTTTCACCATGGAGTTCAAATATTAAGTTGCTAAGACAGGCAGAGTTCAAAACAAGTGAACAGGTAAAGAATTACTTGATAAACTAATCATTTAAAAGGAATAAATAAAGAATGGAAGAATAAATAAAGTCTTCTAGAACAGTATAATTACCTTCACAATGTGTAATCCAACGAATCAGAGCTCATAAATGACCCAGAAGTGTAAACCTCGCCAACCTCATAACATCATTCTAAGTAGTCGTAGGGGGCCACTCCGACAGTTCTGTAAGAATAGAAGAAGGATTGTAAATATTTCTTTTTAGGTGTAGGTTTGTTTAGTTAGTAATTGTATTTTGGTGTATTATGTGTATATTTATTCAGTAAACTTAATTTGTTTTAAAAGGAAAAGATATAACGAATTAATTGTGAAATGAGTGTTTCGATGGGAAAAAAACCCACAGATCTTCAGAAATAAGCCTGTTATTATTTATTAATATAACTTATGATTAACTAACAGAGTAGGGGGCTGTCCCATTGAGTGTATATCTTATGTTCTGAACAAATTTGTATAACTATCAGGTCCACTATGTAACATTCAAGTGACACGATAGCCTAGAAGGGATCAATTATGATTTGCTTTTTCAGATTTTAAAATACTAAGCATCAATATATGTTAATTCTGTGTATGTCAATAGATGCAGGAAAAAATGTATTTATAGAGTTCATTGAAAGGATTGTTAAATTCTAGCCATAAGTGTTTGGCCTATCAGATTTACTGTATTCTAGGTCACAAAAGTACCATAAGTGAATTTACTTTTTCCATTATTTTTTATGAAAGAATTAACTCTTTATGTTTAAAATGTGTTAATTAGTTTAATAAGAATCTATAGTTGTTGTACATACAGGTCTCAAATCAAAATGTTTAATGTTTGAATGATTTATCTGTAAACACATTTAATATATGTTGAAGGGTGATGAAGGCCTAGAATGGGTTAGAAGAGATTTTCCTTTTTCAAGAGTTTAAACATTAGTTGTTGATATTTTGAACAGCAGGTACAACAAGGGAGAGTATAATTATATCCAATTCATAAAAATAGTTATGAAAACTTGACTATTAACACTTGGCCTATAAAAGTTTATGTTTTTATACCACTAAAGTTGCACATAGTGAATTTGCTTTTTGCTATATTTTTCTACTAAGAATGAATATTGTGTGATGATATACTTTCATCAGTTGAGGAAGGTGTCAAAGTAAATGACCATACAGGTGGTAATTTGAAATGTTTAATTTATTTCTTGATTTTGTGTAAAGAACAAAACAAACAAACAGTTTTGAAGTGTTTAAACTAAGCCTACTTTTATGTGCAATATAAATATGATTTATTTTTATATGAAGTTACCCAAGTGATAAATAATACATTTATTTTCGAAGGAAGGACCTCAAGTGAATATACACACTCTGTTTCGACATTTTTGTGAGAGTAAACTTGAATTGTAACTCACCTAACCCTCAGCCAAGGGAGTGTTTTCAGCGGGTTTTAACGAGTTCAGTGAAGTCGATCTGGATATTCAACTCCACTACAAGTGCTTCGGTTCATGCTACAAGACATAAAAACATGGCTGAAAATGAAGAGAGGTGATAACGGGTCTCTCTATTGGAGCCTTTTTTTAATCACTGCGTCTCATTTCTAGTTCGGGTAATTTATACGCATATACTAATTACGCTTATGTGTTAGGAGATAGTAAGGGTGAATTTATAATAAGTATGGGCGGCCAAATAAATTACAATTTCTTAGTAAACTCAATTTATCATAATTAGTTTACCTATTTAATAAAAATTGTTTTATATAGTCAACATAAAAAAGTTAGTGATTAATGTGTATCCTATTTCTTAGTTCCTTAATACATTAAAATATATTTTAGTTGATCCCAAATAATTATTAAATTATTTTACTTTATTTGTTAACTTATTTAGCATATATGTTAAATAAGAGATATTATTTAATATCGGTAAACAAATGTTATCAATAATTTTAACAAACAATTTTTTCCTACCACTCAACGTGGAATGTGTAAATTGTTTTATATACGATCACAAAATATAATACGACTTTGTAGTACCGTGATTAGTTCGGGCAACATAATATTCGCGTTATCGGCAAGTAAGGTATGAATGGCCGGTGGTTTACACGCGAAATCTTCGGCGCGTTTTTCAATCTCCATATTTGACACTTTAACCAATCTTTATAAGTTTTAAAATTAATTATAAATGATCAGCCCAAACACTTCAAACTCTTGTAGTAATGCTTTGGAATCTTGAGTAGATACATAATTTAATATTATTATCGTATAGCAAACCAGATAGTCTATATTTAAACTAATCTACAAATTAATGAATTATTATTTTTAAGGAATATTTTAGGCCTAACATTTAACAAATTATTTTGTTATTAGTATACCAACATTTAAAACAGGGTTTAAAAAAACCGGCGTTAGGCCCATTTAAAAAAATGCCCAACAAATTAATTAAGGCCCACTATTTTTTTTATGTTTTAGGTCTAGCTAGGACTTAACAAGATATTTTGTTAATAGTATACCAACATTTAAAACAGGGTTGAAAAAATCTGGGTTGGACCTATTTAAAAAAATGCCCTACTGAGTTTGGTTGTATTGGAATGTATTGACCTTATTTGAGTTTAATTTTATTTAACATATATGCTAATTAAGTTAACAAATAAAGTAAAATAATTTAATAATTATTTGGGATCAACTAAAATATATTTTAATGTATTAAGGAACTAAGAAATAGGAGACACACTAATCACTAACTTTTTTATGTTGGCTATATAAAACAATTTTTATTAAATAGGTAAACTAATTATGATAAATTGCGTTTACTAAGAAATTGTAATTTATTTGGCCGCCCATTCTTATTATAAATTCACCCCTACTAGCTCCTAACACATAAGCATAAATAGTATATGCGTATAAATTACCCGAACGAGAAATGAGAGGAAGTGATAAAAAAAAGGCTCCAATAGAGAGACCAGTTATCACCACTCTTCATTTTCAGCCATGTTTTTATTTAGTAAAGTTGGAAGGTGACCAACTTTTTCAGTTGCAAGTGGACTTGCATGTTAGTAGCTTGCTTGTCTGTTTACACGGTGCAAGCTGTGCGCGCGCAGCCAAATTAGTGTACTTGCATTAGTCAACTAACATCGTGTCAACGGGCCTACATGAGTTTCTTGTGCGTTGAATAACCGTCTATGTCGCTACAGACTTACTACGTAAACATGAAAGTTGATTATAAAAAAGAAGATATTTTCAGAAAGACAAGAGGAGAACTATGCCATGCTTACTTATCGCCTTGAACCAGAACAAGTAAAGGCACTTTGATAAGACTAATTTACTAACTTAAAGGAGAATAAGTTAAATGGTGATTTTTGAGATTGTAGGCCTACTTTGTGGCGAAAAAACGTTTATTTTGTTCTACAGAGTAATTTGAAAACTTAAAATTAATTTGTACAAAAAAAGGGGGCACTGTGACGTTATTTGCCACCCTACCTTGTTTTTCCCTATGTTTTCTACTTTTTGTGAACAATTTCCAATTTATTTTCGCTTGGATTTAAGCACTTCGAAGTTAGGCCACACGCTGGTTGCCGGCCTGAATAATAATACTATTTACATCTATTAAATTAAATAAAAGGACGGAACAACGTAACACATTGTTTTAAATAATCTAAATAAGGAATTTTGATTATTAGAAGAAGAACACTTACCTTTTATTAAACATTTTAATTATCCCGTTAAGAAGTCTGTTGACTTATTTATAATGAACGTCAGCCATGTTTGATTTCAACGCATGCGCAGTTCTATCAAACCAGTGAGTAAAAGAAGAAACAAAGCTCGATGTAAATAACTCAAAACAAGCGCGTTTTTCAATTCTGACAGATGGAAATAAACATTTAATTCTTTAAGAAGAAGAAAAAACACTGTTCACTTTCATTAACATACAATTCAATATTTATGTTAAACCTGCATTTTATTTGATTTTTCCCTAGTCCATAGCCAACATTTATCTTTTGGTTTTGTTTTCTCTTCAGACTTGGAAGTAAAGAATAGAACGTTTTTAAATTTGGTTTTGGAAGATTTTTTATAAGACGAGGTCTTCTTCTTCGGAGTGGTTTTAACATGTAGCCAAATCTGTGGAGCTCCGAATTAAAATTATTTTTAAAATGAATTAAAGGTGTTGAATGAAAGTACACGTGGCGAAATGAAAAAGGAAGTGTGTGTACAATAACTAGATTGCTTATTTTCAGTTCATTTGCGTAAGAATTCAAACAAATTACTAGAGTGTAACAAATCTCTGAAGTTGGTGTCAATATGGACTAATTCAGTGGTGAGGCCAAGCCAACTTTTCAACTATAAATTATTATAATTTTTTTTTTTGTTTCTCCTATAAAATAGGAATTCGTTTACTTTCAGAAAGACAGACTAATGTAGAGAATTGATTATCATTTCATTTTATGTCTAATTATTAAATTTTTTATTATTATATATTTTTTTGTTTTGTTTTTGTCTCAACAATACTGTCCTAAACTTTGTTAACTTAGATTTATATTTACCTGGAATTCCTTAGGTAGGCTTGGGATGTGGTAAAGTGGAAAACGATAATAAATCCACAAAAGTGCCAACAATTATTATTTTATGCATTTTTTTTTATTGTCTAAATTACATTTTGTTCCAACAAACCATTTTATCTGAATTGTTCATGTTTTTTAGTTTTAAGTTTACCCAGTGGTCTCGAGTATTGAGAGTCTACTGCCAATGATTGAATTAACCGAGGCAAAATTTCTTTTTTTTTTCTTGTAATTATTATTTTTTTCTCCTATATACTAGGGGTGGCGCCCAACAATAACACCGTCCTTATACATCTTGATGTTAACTATTGTTGTTATGTTAACAAGACGCAGAGGACAATAATATTAGACACAATCAATATAAAAAAGTTATACATATTATATAAAAGATAACAATATAATTTTTTTTTTATTACAGCTGTCTGCTAGCATCTGGCTGTATAGTGCATGCGCACTAATTTTAGATGGTTGGTTTTGAGATTTGATTGGTTCTCTTGTACCTAACATCTCGAGCAGAGCGGGAAAAGCAGAACAGCTCACGCTGATTAAGCGGAAATCTTGTGATTGGCTTAGAGCGCGTCACGTGACCACGTCTCTGCTTTGCGCTGTTTTTCGGTGAACGTATGAATCCACATGACAGGAAAAATCCAAATTTGTTAAGGGATGTGCGATGCTTTAATAGTCATAATCGTAGATCTGCTAGGATCAAAGCATGTAGTGGTGTCCAAGGTAACCTTGTATGAGCTAAGTATATATTATATACAAATTATTATTTTTTGTGTTTTTTATGGTTAGTTAGTTAAATATGATACGATGGAATTCTAGAAGCATTAGGAAAAAAATAGGGTCTTAAGCAATCAATGTTTTCTCGTGATATCCATATAGTAGCGTTAAGTGAAACTTGGCTAAGGTACCAGGATAATTTTGTTACAAATAAATTTAAAATTTTTAGGAACTGATAGACCTGCCCGAGCGGGAGGTGTCACGCTGTTAATTAGGTCGGACATTCAATCTGTTGAAATAACATCGGGCAATTTTCAATATCCTTGGGAGTTTGTAGGGCTAAAAATTTTCCGCAGGCAGGACATTTTCAGTTATATTTTTATACAACCCTAACCGGATAATTTCGATAATTATTCATGGGATTAATTTGTTGGAGGTCTACCATCCCCGATTATTATCTGATGGACTGAATTGTGCACACAGATCGTTGAGGGATAAAGATTAAGGAAACTTTAGTGGTGTTACCTCTTGTTATATTAAATACAGGGAATATTACGCAACTTAACAGACCTCCGTATCCTAACACGTGCCCAGATATTACTTTTGCATCCCCTAATTTTGCACCATACTTAACTTGGGATACCATTGGCAACTCCATGGGCAGTAATCCTTTGCCAATTATTTTGGCAATAGAAGCTCAGGTCCCATATAACTATAAAACTGTTCCTTTGGATAGGTCCGCAACTACAAAAAAGCAAATTGGGAACTATACTCGACGAAAGTGAAGTTAACAGTTCAAAATTTAGCGGTGGAACGTGATCCTTTAGTACAGTACGATAACTTTGTTAATGCGCTACAGAGCTCAGCTGAGCAGTACCAACTTCAAATAGTGGGGGTCATAGGAGTATTAAACGCTTCCCATGGTGAACAGAGTCATGTTCTAAAGCGATCGCTCAAAGGAGGTTGTCATTATATATTTTAAAACAAAATTTTACCTGATTAATTATGAAATCTAATGTCGTACAGCAGCTGCTACGCAGCGAACTTTACCACGTGTGAAGCGTGATTCTTGTCAGTTATATTGCGAGTCTCTTTCCCCCGATGTAACTCTGACACAGTTTTGGGATAAAATCAAATGGTTCAAGGGTATTGTTAAAACTTTGGGATCCCTACTGTTGACTTAGAGGCATGGGCAGAGTCATTCGCTTGTAGAGTGATACCGGATTCAGTTATGTGCTCATCGCTGGAATTCCCCAATCTGGGCGTTCCTGAGCTCGATAAACGTTTTACTGGCAGTGAATTAAGGGCAGTGTCGAATCGAGCGCGACACACGGCGGTTGGCCCAGACAATGTGTCCTATGGTATGTTGACAAAATTTTCGTCGGTTTATCGATGAGCGCTGCTAGAAATATTTAGCTCTCTGTGGGAGGAGGGGGTAATACCAACGGCATGGAAAATTTCCTTTCTGATTCCTATTCTAAAACCGGGTAAAAGCGCGGAGTTAACAAGCTCTCATCGGCCTATTGCACTCTCGTCCTGTTTTGATAAAATCATGGAACACTTAGTTAAAGCCCGTTTAGAACGATTTCTGGAAATGAACGAACTCCTTAATGCTATGCAATTTGGTTTTAGAAAAGGGACGTCCCATACTTAATAGCCTCTCTATATTAGTTTCAGGTATTTAAACTGCTCAAACACAAAACTAATTTGTATCAGCTTTTTTCCTCGATATACAGGGTGCGTACAATAATATCGAGCATTCTGTGTTATTTGATCAACTTTTTCACCTGGGTTGTTCTAGCAAAATGTGTTACTAGTTAAGGTGCGGCAGAAGGGAACGTGAATAATTTTACAGTTTTTATAGTATTACATTATTTGGCCAAAATAAATCAGATATTTCTCCAATAGAAACATAGAGTTTAGTTTTCTGCACATGATAATATCTGTCAAGGGTGTCCTGGAATTTTGTCAAAATGTTTTAAATAAAGATAAAAAGTTTTGACAAAATTCCAGGACACTCTTGACATATATTCAAGATCTGTTGATATTAGCATGTGCAGAAAACTTAATTCTATGTTGCTACTGGAGAAATATTTGATTTATTTTGGCCAAAAACTTTCAATTCTATAAAAACTGTAAAAACATTTGCTATCCCTTCTACCTCACCTTAAGCTATCTATTTCAGAATAGATCGTACACTGTAAAGATAGGACAAGTCAGATCATCTCCTAGAACTCAGGGATCAGTGCTCATTCCTGTTATATGCAGTCTATTCGAACGATATTGATAGCTCTTTTCCGGTTGGTATAACGATTCTACAGTATGCGGATGACGTGGTAATATACGTTCGGTCTTGTAACTTGTCAGAGGGGGTGGGTAAGTTACAATCAGTGTTTCCTTTGCTTTAAAACTGGTTGACAGCCCACTGTTTGACTTTAAATGTATCTAAATGTTTTGCGGTAAACTTCACCCGACATATAGTGCGAGATAACTCAATTAGGCTAATTTATGAAGGCCGTCGAATTCAGGTACAGCCGGCGGTACGATTTTTAGGCATGACACTAGACATGAAGAGCTCTTGGCTCCCTCATGTTTTGGAACTATCTGGAATACTGACAGGTTTATAAATACTATGAGATCAGTGACGGATGTCTCGTGGGGCTCCCACCCATATACAATGTTACAAATGTACCGTGGGCTTATACGATCTCGATTGGCGTATGATTGTTTTTTATATCACACTGCATCACGATCCACACCAGTAAAGCTGGATAAGATCCAATATGCGGCTTTAAGACTGGTCTGGGCGCTTGTCGTACATCACCAACCAATGCACTCCTTACTGAAGCGGGAAACTCTCTTTATTTCTTAGGTGCCGTCTGTTGGCGGACAAGCTTTTTATTAAAGATTGTTCAATTTCTAGTTATCTGTGACGCAGACTTCGGATCCTAATCAATTATGTTGAAACAAAACATGCACTTCTCTGGTGGATAGTTTTTTGGGTTTGAACGAACTCAGTCAGTATATTTTTTCTCTTCCATATCCAGTACAGTGTTTCACTGGGGTACATGATGCCCTCTGGGATGTACCAGTGATGTTATCTATTCCTGATTCAGGAATAAAAAGGAGTTATCCATCCGATCGAACAGAAGTTAAATGCAGTGAGGTATATGAAAGAAAGATGGAATAGATACAGACTTAAATTTACAGATGGAGCTAGGAGGGGAGGGGAGCCAGCCCTAGTGGGGGTGGCCTTCTATGACAGTAGTATTAATTATGGTCAGTCATATAGACTACAATCCGATGCATCAATATTTACAGCGGAATTATTTGCTATCCTACAGACATTGAAATATATCTTATCTTTACGACCGCAGCTTGTAGTGGTATTATGCGACTCCCGTAGCGCTTTGGAGGCTATAAGTGGTTGTCAAGCCCTCCATCACACCCATTGATAATTCAAATACTCGAAGAGTGCGCCTCTCCGCGAGATAGGGGTAGCAATGGATTCCCAGTCACGTGGGTATAATGGGTAGTGAGAGAGTAGATAGTTTGGCATCTAGTGTAAATTTATTTTCTATTGTACAGGAAATCCCGCTACCGTATAGCGACTTCATACCGAGGGTAAAACACAGAAGTCGGGTTAAATGGAGCGAATGATGGGAGACCACATGCAGCAGAAAGCAAAATGCTACCATCGGGTTTTTGTTACAAAGTTAGATACATCATGGTTTTCAGGAGTTAAGGGCACTCGAAAGTTTATTTGTACAATAATCCGCCTTTGGCTCGGGCACGCCAACACGAAATACCGACTTTATTTGATACGTAAGGTACCATCCTCACATTGTGTGGTTTGCCACGTTCCGGAAACATAAGACCATAATATGTACATCAGTCGGCCTCGGGGAAATTACATTCTTAATTATATTACAGACTTTTCTTTAGTTAATGTATTACGCTCAGACAACGTTCCTTTGTAAAGGAGGTTGTACAATTTCCTTCTAAATATAAATATGTCGTTGTAGAGACGAACAAAATGTCTTCCCGGTTATTTAGTAGACGAAATTCGTGATGAGATGGGACTAGGTTAGCTGGGTCAGAACTGGAGTGAACTAATAAGAAAATGAAATCGGGAGTAAATCAAATACAAGTGCTCCTGGTTTAATGAAGACAATATCTTCATTGCCTGAGTGCCATTGAAGAATAATAATAATAATAATAATAATAAAAGCCAACAGTACTACCTTCGTGTTAACTTGATCTGTGTTACTACCTGACCTGTTTAACTTGATCTGTGAGTACTACTAAAAGAGTTGTTGAGTGCAATAACTATTTTACATTTTTTCTCGTCACTCTTGTTTAGAACATTTCTTATTATATTTACTATACTATTTGATTATCTGTGATTTAAAAAAAACTCCTGAAATTTGTATTAATCTTACGACCTTTTTTACTCTGATGTTTGATCTTACGAAATATTTTTTAAGACCTGGCAACACTGGGTAGGTACTTCTGCTTACTAGTCTTGATCGTCTTGATAAGTGCTAAATAATGTATACAGCTTAATCTAAAATTCACTACACTAATTACTCGGCTGACTTGATATAACCTTGCTACCGTTCAGTTTTGTAATAAATAAGAATCCCGATTTAATTTTCACATTATAAACTATTTTACTTTTATAGCCTATTATTAGTTTGAGAAATGTAAGGAATGAGGCTGGCCATAAACTACATCACACTAATATTTTTTACACCCTTCCCCTCTTGTCACACATTGTAACTATTTTGTGAATTCCCTTCTATTATTATGTCACAATATCATGCACCCTTCACCCCTCCAAACCTACTTAAATAGTATATTTAATTGTAGAGCCTCTGTAACCCTTTTATTGAAACGTGTTTGTAATTTGTATGTGTGTGCCAATCTCTGTGATCCAACGTCAATGAGTCGCTCATTTGTTTGTGTTTATTTATTTTTATTCAAATGTCTTAATTTATGCTGGCGAAGTTAAGGTGTTCCCCCTCCACTTAAACTTAACCAGGTTACAAAAATAATAATTAAGGACTATTTAAATTTAAAAGAGATAGCCAATAAAATAGATCTTAAAAACCTAAACAATTTGAAAATATATTTTAACCCAACCACATTCACAAACATTATTACATGATAAATTATTACAAATTTTATCTCATTCATACAACATTATTATTCATTAAATTAATCATTCATACTACAAAATTTATATTGATGTATTTCATTAGGTACAAACAATTAATTTTAGATACATCCAGTGTAGCTTCTCAACTCGGACCAAAAGCTCGAAGTTAAGTTCTTATTTTAATAAGTGCATATAGTTATTTTTTTTAAAGTACGTAGTTAGCGTAGTAAAATTCCTAGTTTTGGTAGGTAGATCATTCCATGCCCGAGATGTCGCTACAGTGAAGGACTGAGAGTAGGACCAGGATTTGTGTAAGGGTGTACAGAGAACGGAAGAACTACTAGCACGTGTATTAAGCCGATATTGATTCTTCATGAACTGAAAACTGAAAGCTAAATTAAGGGATTAAAATGAACGTCACTCCTTAAGTCGTAACTATTCCACTTTTTTTTAAGTATGGTGTTATGTGGTCAAAGTATTTTAGATTGTAAATAAAATAGATACATTGGTTTTGTAAGCGTTGGAGTCGATTAGATAGTTCCTCTGTTAAGTATATGTTAACGGCAAGGCATTTTATAAAATGCCTAGGCTTTCTATATATTTCCTATGTGGCTTTAGCAACGTATGAAATAAATTAGTTTTGCTGCTGTATTTCATACTTTTCGTAGGAAATTTATAGAATAACCAGTCATTATATATTACCAAGAACAATAGCTAACCTAACCTAACTACCTTATTTTAAAATAACCTAACCTGAAGAACTTAAATCCTATGCATTAGGTTAACCTACAAGAAAACAGCCCAAGCCTTACATAGAACTGTATAAAAGAATTGATAACATATTCTGGGGGACTTCAAAAAGACAAAAGACTTGAAAATAAGAATGAAATACAACAGCAAAACTGGTTTATTTCATACTTTTCCAAAACTACTCTGGATATTATATAGATAGCCTAGGCACTTTATAGAACACCTGGATTTCACACATTGCTGGTGACCTATACACTGTCACAGTAATCAAAATGAGGCACTATCAGACTTTTTACAAGCAAACTTTAAGTTCAAATGGTAAGAAAATTTTTAAGTCTTTTGAGAGAGTGTATAGCAGCATATCTTTTTTTTTTTTTTTTTTTTGTGCAAATGTTGGTCACATGGTCCACCCAAGTCAAATTTTTGTTCATTACAATGCCTAAATTCCTTGCATGTGAAGTTAGAGGGACTATATTATCATTTAACAATATATCTGGAATAAAAGAGTGATTTATATTAGACAAAAGTCTCTGTGATCCGATAATCATTTACTGTGATTAATCACTATACCGTTATTAATTGACCATTCACAAATTGGTTTCAAATCCACATTTATTTTATCAACAGTTGAAAATAATTCAATACTACTGTCAGACAAGTATACTTTTAAATCATCTGTGTATAGATGATACAATAAGACAAAGAAGAAGGTAGGTCATTAAAAATAGGGAGCATAATAGTCCCAGAATAGACGCATGCATTACGCCTTTGTCTACGGGACTCCATTCAAAGGCAGTGTCATTTATTACCACCCTCTGCATGCGGCCACAAAAGTAAGATTTCATCCAACAAATATAACTCAGCCAAAAATGGAATTAAAAGTTAAGTTTATATGAAAGCAATTCAAAATCTACACTGTTAAAAAGCCTTACTAAAATCCAGAAGTATTAAAATAGTCCATGGCAAGTCTAATACATCATCAGTAACATTAATTAAAGCTGTACAAGTGCTGTGACCCAGTCGGAAGTCTGATTGGCACATAGATAATAGACAATGTTCATTGATAAATTTGTAAATCTGACGATCTACCAAGAACATCATTTGACAAAGAGGGAAGGATACTTATAGGTCGATAGTCATCAACACTGTTACGCTGAGACTTTTTGGGTAGGCGTATTATTTCAGTCTGCTTCCAGATAGTTAAGAAATGAGTGAATAATTAGAGAATAGTTGAAAATATCTGTTAAAATAGGAAGGATGCTACATATAATTTTTTTGTAATAGTATAATAGATATCTTGTGATAACCCTGGGATTTAGATTTTATGCGCATGATAGACTTGTATACCTCATTTGGATAAATAAAAGAAAAATTAAATTCTGTCCCCCCACCTTCCTTGATATGGACAGCCCCAATCATGTATCATATCACATGTTTGTGTAGTATCCTAAATTTACTCCTGGACTTAGATTTTGGTGAGTTGTCTGTAAAAATAAATTAATTTAGACCAAATTTAATTATATCACCATTCAATTTGCTGTTTCTTATAAGTAACTTATAATGACTGTGTTAGCTAGGCCCTATATTTATAATGATTTGCTCTCTTAAGTAAAATAAACCTATATCACAGGGTTTCTTTTGGTAGAATTCCTCAATATTTACTGTAGGCTTACTGAAACGCTTACATATGAACCACCATAAATGATCCAATACTTATATACCCTTTACAACTTTTACAAATATTTAACTTTCTCAGACATGTTAGGTTAGGTTGGGTTATTTTGTAATTCCTAATACAAAAATGATTATTTTATGCACTTAAAACATACTTAATGTTTTATTTAATGATTATAGTTTGTTTGAAATATTTGTTTATGTGTTATGAATCAGAAACCAACCCATCCTAACCTAACTTTCTAAGTATGAGAAAATTATGTTAATGAAAGTTGTAATGGCTAGACTATAGACTCTAGAGGCTAGCTATTTCCGTGCAAAGTTGTCACATGTACATTGCGGAAAGAAGTGTAAACGATAAAGGTATTTTAGGTGGTCCATTAATTAATTATTGTGGTATCAAATAAAAAAAGAAAGTTATCATGTTTTGTTCTAAATTGTTTCAAATGTAATTTATAACCTGTTTAGGTAGGCCCTAGTATAAGATCTTAATTGGTTTTAAGTTGTAAAATGTTAATTTGCTTTCATTAAAAGCACTCAGCTTTTCTACAAAAAAAATTTAGTGCCTTATACTTAAATTCTAATATGTAAAACATATTATTATTGTTTAAGAGTGTTCTAAGACTACTTTTTCAATTCAAAGCGAACTCAAAGCTCTAATATTTTTTTTTAGTTTTATGCTTGAAAAATATATTATGTTGTGCTTATTAATAAATGATGAATTTATGATTAGAAAAATAATTACAGCCAAAATCAGAACACTTCATTTAGTAAGAATAAGAGTTTGACAGCTTAGCTCAGTTGGCAGTGTGTGTCTACTGAGTTAAGGATCCTAGGTTCGATTTCTGGCATGGCCAATTTTTTTTATCATTGGTGAAGTGTGGGTTTCTCCTTCCACAGTGATGAATCGACAGCTTGGTGTTTTGTCTGTTATAGATTTAAGTTAGTTTATAGGCTATGTGGTGATATAATTAAGTCAGTGCAGAAAGTGCCCATTAAATACCTCAAATAAATGAAAATGAGTAAGAAGATTATTTTTTCTTTTCAAACTGGTGCTATGGAGACACTTATGCATGAGAACCAATGGGAAAAAAAAACATAGTGTATAACCAGAACGGGTAGTAAGATGCGGTGCTAAATAATAATAAATAATAATGTTGGTGATGATGATAATGATTATTATTCATTTAATTATAATTATTATCAGAAATTGATAACAGTTGTTCACAGGAATGTAATTAATTTTTAATTGAACATTCACAGTCCTGAATGTTTTTAAGTGTAGGGCTATATATAGTTGAAAAAGAAAACACTTTGATAGAGGATTCAAACCTGGGACTTTTGGCTTAGTGAACACTTTTCTAAGCCGGTCCTACACTTCGTTAAGCTAGTCCCACACTTCGTTAAGCTAGTCCTACACTTCGTTAAGCCGAGCTCACACTTCACGGGTGAGTGTTTATTTGAATATTCTGAATTTGAAGGGTATTGCTCTGGAAGCAGTTTTTTGACTCAAATCATAGGAAGAGAATGTCCACACTATTCAGAGTAGATATTCGTGAGAAGTGTATGAGGTCCACAGAAGGCGAATATTCACATGAGTTTCTTGAGACAAATTTGTAGTGAACATTGGATGGTGAATATTCATTAAGCTTCATTACACAAATGTAGGCAAACATTCTGGCGAATATCCGGCCAAAATATTTGTCCATATTCGTGAATAGTATGCTTCAGTAATGTATTAACTTGTTGGTCGCTTGCCAACCAGTTAATCCAAGTTGTGTCAGCCACTTGGTCCGTGTTGCTTTTTCATGTCGATCACATGTCTGACAAGCACTTTGTCCTGCCTTATAGACCAGTTTGTTTTGATCACTTTGTGTGTACCCATATTCTCTAATTAGGTGATTTCAGGTCAATATATATACCACATTGTTAGAGGCACAGAAAAAGAGCAGTTTCAAATTAAATTTGTTGTCTATTAGTAAGTTTTGAAAAATAGCTCTTTATAACATCTTATGTTAAAATAATATAAACTATATTTTAATCATCTCTCTCAATATTTGAGTAATAAAACAAAGCATAACCGGTATTTGCTAAGTTTTTATATACTCTAATATTCATGTTTATTATTTTATTATTATTATTATTATTATTTATTATTATTTAAAGCATTTCTTCAATACCTGAGAACAACAATACAATACATAATCTTTTGCATTATTACTACTTACTGGTGACTATATTGTCTTTAATGTGTTGTGTCAGAATTAAGATGTTGGAATTCATATGTCTAATAACAACTGAACCAAATGTATTTTTATGCTTTCTTGTATGTGCTCAGAAATTTGTTGAAAGTGTCTTTTACGAAAAAACACAAAAAAAAAATTGTGTTGGGGCTCAAAGTTCACAGATTTATTGCCAATACATATTTATATTTTGTGGATAAAAACATTTTTGGATATTATGGGATTTTAACTAAGCGTCCTTTATTAACTTAAGGCTTGTAAAGATTTCTTCAAAAATATTTCACTATAGATAGATTTCTTCAAAAATATATCACTATAGCTAATGAGATCTCTCCATTATGTTTAGCTTTTGAATTAAAACACTCAAGTAGACTATTTGAGATAATTTAACAATTAACAATGTGCCATTGTCTTGAAAATTTCATTCAAGGGACATTAGAACTTGAACAATTGAATGTAAGGCTTATCTTATCAACACTATGATGACTATGATGATTATTGTGATAACACAAGATCTTAAAGAATGTGGTAGATAGGTCCATAATATGGTGTAATTCTTAAATGATAATATAGTGTAATTTTCAAATGTTAATAATTTTTGTTAACAATATTTTTACCAACTGAATTAATAGGATAAGCAAATTATAAACCTAAATTTGTGTTAAACGTAAGTTACCCCTTAACATTAATAAAATTAGTTACAAATCTCAACAAACAACCTCTCAATTTATAAATTCATTATAATAGAGGTGAGGGAGTGAACAAGTTTTCACCATTATTGACAACCCAACATTGCTTAAATACAAGGGGAAAATATCTTACTACTATATTGATATTTTGCACCACGTCTTAATACCCATTTGGGCTATATGCTTACTATTATATTATTTAGTAGTTATGTAAATTAAAAATATACTTGTAACCACCTTTTCATAGAAATAGGACTCAGAAGAGAACAATAGTTTTATTGAAGAACAATCAATTAAATATTTATACAATAACAATATTATACTTAGTGACTAGTGATCCGCCACTTAATGGCTTCCAGAAGGGATAAGAATAGCATTCATTTTGAACAGAAACAACACTGTACTTGGTTTGAAGTGACCTGAGCCTAAATTGTCATCCCATCAGCGACAATAATATGAATAATCAATTGTTACAAAGATAATACCATAAACTATTAAACTTTAATGACTGTGCCATCATGTGACAACAATATAAGTATTATATAATAACAAGGCACAATCTATTAATAAAAGCCCTTCCCTCTAGTAGCAACAATACACACAGTGGCACATAGTAGTCAGGAGACATCATGACAAGATTAATTAGAAAATGCCATATGATAACAAATTATACTGGAAAGAATTAACGTTAGAAAATACAATAGTGAATAATTAAATGCCCAGCTTCTTCATAACAACAAAATGCTACTCTGACGTTATCAAAATTATTAAGTATGATCCTGATCACTTAAGGCTGATCCCCTTTAAAACAACAAAGTCAAATTTCAAGTAACAAAAGTTATTAAGCATCATACTAATAGTTAAAACGCCCTGATTTCTCATTACAACAACATGTAAATATTTGAGTTGTAAAGTTATAACGCACCATCCTAATAATGCAATCGCTTTGCTTTCTTATTACAACAAAATGTATGTATAACTTATAGAATTAAATACTACCTAACAATTATTACTCGGAAAATGACGTAAACTATTTACCAGAAAGATGACCATAGCCTTAAGCGAGAGCCCACTCTAACGCTATTCGCCAAGCGGCGAAACAGAAGTTACGTTAACATCAAAGATAAACTTAGAATCTCCAATAAACGAAGTTCTAAATGAATCATGGCTGCCCATTAGCCATTCTAATACTAGATATAAATCTTGATGCCATAATACAGATTTAAATTGTAGGCCCAAATATATAATTTAGAAACTATTCCATAATTTAGCCAAGAGGGAATTTTTAATAGTTGAAGTTAAGCCCTAACTTAAATCTAAGCTCTTACCTCGTGCTAGCCGACGATACATTGAGTATCGATGCCAACAAAGCATTGCCATATATAGCGTGCAAAGAAACAATATGCCCACAGAGAGTGGAGAAAAAAAGGGGAAGGGGAATGGACGGGTGAGATCGAACAGCGCATAGAAAGCTCTCGGCATCCTAGAAACTAGTAGAATGTGCTAGAACAGTCGAGGAGGAGAAAATAATAACAAGGCGCATCGACCCGCCTTCGCTTGTTTTCCCTTGGCATGGCTTTCCTCTTGTGCAGAGGTCGAATCACACCTCTGTTCAGTCTGTGAAGTAGTGTGTTTGAGAGAACAGGTAATGGCCATGTGCGCGAGAGATAGCCCAACAGGTCGGAGGGTGAGTATTAAGTCATTTGATTTTAACTGTTACGTGTAAATTGTTACAGACACATTCTATACAATATTTTTTTTAGCACCATGCCCTAGTACCCATTTGGGTTGTATGCTTATAAACTAATTACACTAATTGTTTTAACGATGAGAAAGGTTATATTTAAGGAAGTTTACCCACATTTGTGTGGCGGAAGAGTGTAAAACCTTTTTGGAAAAAACACCCTCAGTACATCCGACCAAGTTTAGAACCTCAATCTCCTTGTCATTGACATTGTCTATTATGAGTGGGACACCTTAGATCAGGCATATAAACTTGAGCGCCGCATACGGCCCGATTTAAGGTTTTGTGTTGCCCACGAAGCTAAATAACGAAACAACATTCATTGCTGCCTGATCACTAATTCTTTGCTGCCATTGGGGCTTATAATGAACCAAAATTCAATTCGACCCTTCTCTTTTTTTTCATAAACTCAGCTATAGGTGTTGATGAGTATAAAGAGGTAGAGAAAGAAATAGGCCTAATAGGTGAGAAAGTGTCGGCAAGCATTCTTGTCCTTCCTAGAAACTTAACTGTTAACATTGGCATCGCATTCTCACTGCAGAGAATGAACTGACACAACAAAGAAAAAATAATTTTTTTTTTGCAGTTTCCTACTTAAAGAGTTAATAGATAACATTTTTTATTGATTACAGTCTTGTTTGTCTGCTGTAGCATCTGTTCATGGGATTTTTTCAAATTGTATTTGGTGAATTATAAATAAGTGGTGAGATAAAATAGTTTGAACGGATTCAATTTGAAATATATATGTTATTTGATTTTTTAAAGGGTGTAACCAGTCGACTCACTCCATCTGTAACCACTTTAACTAATCAGGAAGCGTGATAAAAAGTCAAAGAGTTACAAGAGAATAACAGTATTTGTTTTATTTGTAATAAAAAAATGGATAGTACATAAATAGAATTACAAATGTAGTAATATTGTATAGTTTGTAAAGTTGAAGTTCGAAGTTAAATATAATATTTATAAGATATTTATGATGACAGAAGGTCCAAAATAAGACACATTAATATAACCATAACGTCCAATAAATATTAAAACTAACAAGAGTTTGAAGTTTTAGACTTCGATGTAAATATATTTTTCCTAGGTATAAAGAGGAAGACGTTAATACAGATATATTTCCATCTTTAAAGCCAAAATAGACTAAGGTTTAACGTGAGCAATATTATGTAAACATATCCTCCCAGGAAAATTTACATGACTCTGAAGTAAATACTTTAATACCGAACATGACGTCCCTACAAACATATATCAGTCACCCAACTACCTATGGTCATGATAAATGACGACACGGTGCCAATATACAAAGATACAGGGTAACTAAAATACGAGGAAATTAATATAACATCAAAATATTACAATATTAAAGATTGGCATATATATATATATATTCCAGAGCACACTAACGTAAATACCACAATACCCACCGAGCCCGCCAATAACGGCATAATGTCCCACACGTAAGTAATGAGTTTATAAAAGCTTGCCAGCTTCCCGAGCTAATGACCTGACAAACGGCGTACAAGAGCCGTGAGAAATACAATATGACAAAAAAGGGATGTCTTACAATCCCAACCAAGCTATCCTGTATCTTACAATAAACAAAGTTAGAGTTAAGATTAGGCACCTCGTCTAGGCATGGCGCTCAAAGAGATAGATTATTACCAAAACCTATGCAAATTTACAATGGCCATCTTATTTTGTACCACTTAAGGCGACGAAGGTAACCATAGCTACGTACAACAAGTCAAGTTCCCAATGAAATAAAAGCATAAAGAATGAAGCCAAGGCTGGCCTCCCAGAAAAATATCCATCTGCACAAGTTGCAAACGATATAACAAAAGGTGGTAAGAGCGTGACTCTAAATTCGCTACTGGCGACGAGAAAACAAAGTTCGCCCATGAACGTAGATTTGGTTCCTCAAACAACCAGACCATAATAAATCGTGGCTAGAAATATATTCCACGTCCTCAGCCCAAAGGAACCCATCCTAAAGTTAACAATCAAATTTAATGCGCCAAAATCAATAATTTAGAAAAGATTTCCCCATTCTAAGCCAAACAAAATTTAGAATAATGCAAAATCGCAATATATAGTCGACAAAAATACCAGACATGCCCACAGAGAGAGGGAAAGCGGGAGGGAGAAAATGGAATGGAAGAGGGGAGACAAGCAGTGCTTAGGAGGGATAGCGGTGACTCTAGGAGCTACAAGAAAATCTGAGAACCATCTAGGTGGCTGAACCGGAAACTACACTGGTCAAGTTGTTGTCTCACTTTGTTTATGGGCGGGGCTTCTATCACGAGCGGATCGTTGGGCGGTATCTCCATTTAGTCCGTGGGATTGAGTTGTAGGGAGAGGATGTCGTTGCACGTGTGCTCCAGTGTTTATGTTCAGCAAGTCAGACGGTGAGTGTATTCCCATTTAGTTGAGTTATTTGTTATTTTTGTAACATCGTTACAATACCCCCTCCCCTTTTAAGGAGGAGGAGAGCTTGATGGGAATGGCAAGGAGGCGCCATCCCCGCCGTTCGTAGCTGTGTACAGTCTCGAAAGGAGAAGGCATGAGTCATCACCAAGGGTCCTCTGGCAGCGACCCAATCGGCAGGCCGCCGATCTTCATAGTAGCAATAACTGCAGACACTCGTCCACCCTCGTAAGGCCATTGCTGAAGCACACCGATCTTGCCGCACGACACTCCTGCCATCCATATTCCAGATGACCCACCGTGGTTGACCCTTGTCTGGTTATATGATGGAGTCCGCCCCGCATAGCCGACATCCGATCTTCTTCGAGCCATGGGCTCGTTCAGTGACTAGTTCCCAGAGTTTGAGAAAGAGGGAAGCGGTTGGGGGATGGGAATGCCTTTCTGAGAACAAGAACTAAACATGTAGAGCATACTCTAAAACACCACGGTCATGATTAGTATTGCACGGTCCAGTACCAGTCGAGCCCAATCGGGATCACCCAACCCTGGAGATACTTGGACAACTTGGGTACATGATTGTTGTGAAATGCGCCCTATTTGGGGATAAATAAACAGAAAAAACTTTTATTATTTCGATTTATTGTTATTTTCAAGAACCCCAAGGGTTGGGAAAGATTATTGTTTCAATTTTGTGTTGTTTAATAATGTATGTAAATAGATAGTAAGTGATAAATAAATAACCCTTATGAAAGAAAGAAAGAAAGGTAGAAGTCTTCTCATGGAAAGTACATATCCTATTGTGTCCTTTTACATTGTATCGACGCTCATGCACACACTAGATTGTTCACAAGCCCCAGGCGTCACAGATTCAATTCAATAATATAACATATATAACATTTTCTGAAAATATAAGAAGTAGCCCCCCTCCCCCACCCCCCATCCTTACTAATTAACTAACCACAAGAACACGGGACGAATGTAGTACCCCCCACACGATACATAACTATACATTACCTCGACGCTAGCAATAAAGGACAGGGCACTGACTCATTGTACCACTGCCTTTAAGTGGCTCACATGAGCCCGACGATTTAAAGATGGGTCCTCTACTTCTCTTATTAGCACAGAGATGGGAGTTAAAAACCTATCGATCGACCATGGCCCGCTCCACTTGTATGCAAGCTTAGCCGACGACTTATCTACCGCCGAGCTCTGGGGAAAACACTTACAAACTACATTATCACCAACAATAAATGAAACGGGGAGTCGCCCCCGATTGTAAGCCGAAGCCACTTTCCTTTGTGACTTCTGGAGATTCACAAAAGCCAGTTCACACTCCTCCTCAAATGCGCAGTCGCCGGCTTCGGACAAGAGCGGATCGACATCCCAGACAGCTAAGAGGGGATGGTTTAAATCCCTGTTAAAGAACATCGAAGCGGGGGTTGCTTTGGTTGACTCGTGGAATGCCGAATTGAACGCATTGTTCAAGAAGTCGAGGTGTTTGTCCCAGTGGGAGTGGTCATGGTGGTGGAAGATGGTCAACGCCACGTTCAAATTGCGGTTAAACCGTTCCACGTGATTCGGGGAGGGATTATAAGGACTGGTAGTCACGTGCCTTGCACCCTATGAGAAACACATGTCCCCGAATACCTTGGACCTAAAACATGGCCCATTATCGCTCACAATAATCCTAGGGGTCCCTAGCAGAGCCCAAACCCGTCTAGACAGGGCGTTCACCGTGGTGATGCCTTCATGTTTCTAAAAGGGATCAATATCACTAACTTCAAAAATGCATCCATGGCAATTAAAATAGCAGTATTGCCCAGGAAAGTGCGAGTGAGAGGCCCAACATAGTCTACAAATACCTTTTCCCAGGGATGCGTCACGGTATTGGCAGAGTGGAGGCCGATCTTTGAGTTCTGTGAAGGCTTGGCCTTCTGGCATGGCTCGCACCTACGAACCCAATCCCTGACATCCCTGGATAAATTAGGCCAGAAGAACTCTTTAGAGAGTTTACGTTCTGTCTTAAGTATGCCACAGTGCCCAACGAACACAGTCGTGGAAGTATCTGAGGATCATGGGCCTAAGCTTCTCAGGAATGTAATACCTGGTTTTACCCCTTATATTAGCTACCAGGAGACCTTTACGGAGGGAGTAGTTTCCCACGACCTCTCCAGTATTGATCCTCTCTACTACCCGCCTGCAAAAATCGCCCTCAGACTGATGGACACCAATAGAAATGAAAGACTAAGGGATAGTATGAATGACACAAAGGGGGTCTATTTCATGGAGTTCCACAACGAGATCAAGGTCTTCAGACATCCTGGATAACGCATCCGCTACCACATTCATTTTCTCAGCAATGTGGTGGGTGGTAAAGTTATATCTAGAGAGCCTCCAAATCCAATGCCCTATCTTGCCTAATTGTTTGGGATGGTTCCACATCCAGGACAATGCCATATTGTCGGTGAACAGGTCAAATTTCCTATGTTCTAAGTAGGCCAAAAACTTATCTATCGCAAATACGCATCCGAGGCACTCATTTTCATAGATACTGTATTTATTCTCCGCCGCATTTAAAGTTCTACTGGCAAATGCTACCGGTTTACTACCTTCCGGGGTTTGCTGTGAGAGAACAGCACCAAGCGCTACTGACGATGTGTCTACATACATTTGGAATGGAGAGAGAAATCAGGCATGCGCAGTACAGCAGGGGACACAAGATGGCGTTTGAGTGCGAGAAAGGAGTCATTCTGTTATAGCCCCCATACAAAGGTCGCCCCCTTTTTTCTTAGGGGAGTTAAGGGGGCAGGCGACTTCAGAGAACATGGAGATAGACCTGGCGTAATACGCAAACATGCCCAAGAATTGCAACACTCTTTAAGTTCTTAGGGGGAATAAAGTCAACAATTGGCTTAACACGCTCAGGATCAACGAGAAGATTCCCTTCCGAGATAATGTAGCCTAAGTAAGGGATCGATTTCTTAGCCCAAGCAACCTTCTCAGGGTTGACGGTAAAACCGGCTGAGCGCAGGTGACGCAAGACAGTTTCAACATGACGTAAATGATCGTCAAGAGAGTTACCGTAGATGCAGATATCATCAAGGTAATTAAAAACTAATTTAAATTTCAAGTCATCAAGGATGTGATCCAATACTCTGCTTAATGCTTGCCCTCCACAACTAATGCCCAGGGGAACATGGTTGAACTCGTAAACCTGCCATCGGTTAACGAAAGCAGTGAATTTATTGGAAGCCTCTGAGAGCGTGCACTGAAGGAAACACGCGTTAAGATCAATCAGACTATAGAATTTAGCCTTGCATAGATGTTAGAAGGTAGACTCGATACTCGGCATGGGGTACGGGCCGAACAAAATTTTTGTTATTGACCTTCCTATAATCGACTCTGAGGCTATATCCTTTACCTTTGTGAGGGATGATGAAAGCGGAACTCGCATAGGGGGACTTAGACGGGTGTATAACCCCTTTCCTTTCAAGGTCAAAGACCAAATCCCTGAAAATTTCTATTTTGGGTGGCGCACAGGAGTATGGACCTGAGCGTACAGGAATGTTGTCCTGCGCAATGATGTCATACGGCAGAATGTCACATTTACCCCACCTATCATTATTAACATCGTGGAATTGACTGACCACACCATAAGTCACTTTGTTATCATTATCAATGGAAAATAAACCAGAGGGGGGAGGGGAGCTACAGGCAACAAAGGGGATACATTCCCCAGGTGCAAAACCAAAGAACACTTCCTGTTTACCTAGATTTAATTTAGCCTTAGATCCAAACAAAAAGTCATTCCCCAGGATGATGTTAAACGGAAGGTCCGGCACAACATAAAAGGAGCGTTTCCACGAAAAGCACCCAATTTTGATCGAAAATTTGACCTTACGAGTCACCAACAAACATTGCCCATTCGCCACCGCATACACCTTAGGCGATATAGATTCATATACAATAGTAATCTTGTCTTCAATGACGTCGAGAAATTCATCGCTAACAAAGGAATGGCTAGCCCCAGTCTCAAATAGTCCCACACATTCCACGAGGCCAATCAAAACAGAGAAACAGGAACTCAGAACACGTGGCTTTGAACAAATTGGCGTGACCGCACCACGGCCTTGAGCGCGCCATAAAGGTTTCCCTCCGCACACTGCCTCCGAACATGTCCTAGTCTGTTACAACGGTAACACCTAACTCTGGATAAATCATGGGGAGCCCGGTTCCCAGGATTTAAACTCACGGGGCTGTTCCCACTAGTAGTTCTATTGCCGTTAACAGGTAAAGAGGGGCCAAAAGATAGCGCTGTACTGACCGGACCGGGACTCGAACCCATTCGTGCGCGATTTCCCAGCGCGGGCGAATGCACATCTAGGTATTTCTTTTCCGAGAGTAGCATTCCCTCCATTAGCGACGCCAAGGAATAGAGATCTTGAATTGAAGTAGGTTTAACAGTAAAAACAAAATGGCGCTTGGTCAAGGGTGACACATTTTCAAGAATTATATCGACCAACTCGGACTCCTCTAAATCGGTGTTAAGTACACGGGCCACCTCGGTAATGGATAATATGAAGTTCCTAAATGACTTATGGGGGGACTGAAACCTATAAACTACCTCCCTACATAATTTCTGTTTTATCCTATGAGGTAACAAAGCGCTCAATATCAGGCCAATCACAGCCCTTAGGGATAAATTAGCCTGAATCCCCTGAAAAAGCAGTTTGGTGAGGAAACCGGATGTTTTGGCCAAGCATAACGTCAAAAATTCGGGTTCACTAACAAGCCTAAGGCACGAAGCCCTATTAACCCCATACAATAAAATCTAATAAAGCGGTATGGTTCTGCCCGTCACACACGGGGATACGGCCTAATATTTCAATTAAAACCTTACTCTGGCACTTAGGGTACACTACAGGCACGGACGGGCCAGTAAGGGGGTAACTGGTTCACCACTCGCACCCCTGGACATACCAAGGTCGGCCGAAGCCTTCCTAACCTCGTTCACCAGCTCGCATAGAAGGGATCGCAACTCACCCACCGTAGCGTAGGATGGAACTGAGACACCCCAAACCTTGAGCTCAGTCAGCAGTTGTTCGCGGCTAAGCTTGTACACGTCGGGTTTCTTCATCTTAGTTGAAGACTTCGCATCAGGTTTCAATGGTGGTACCATGGTCTCGGACAGCGTTAAACAGAACAACAAGCAGATATTAATATACAATAATGTGTGGTCACTCCGCCGTCACCTCAAAACTCAGTATAACCAAGAATCATGGAACCTTGAACCGTGAAACCACGCTCTGCTACCACTTTTCTCTTGTAACCAACTTAACTAATCAGGAAGCGTGATAAAAAGTCAAGGAGTTACAATAGAATAACAGTATTTGTTTTATTTGTAATAAAAAAAATGGATAATACATAAATAAAATTACAAATGTAGTAATATTGTATAGTTTGTAAAGTTGAAGTGCGAAGTTAAACATTATATCTTATAAGATATTTATGATGACAGAAGCTCCCAAATAAGAAACATTAATATAACGATAACGTCCAATAAATATTAAAACTAACAAGAGTTTGAAGTTGTAGACTTCGATGTAAATATATTTTCCCTAGGTATAAAGAGGAAGACGTTAATACATATATATTTCCATCTTTAAAGCCAAAATAGACTAAGGTTTAACGTGAGCAATATTATGTAAACATATCATTCCAGGAAAATTTGCATGACTCTGAAGTAAATACTTTAATACCGAACATGGCGTCCCTACAAACACATATCAGTCACCCAACTACCTATGGTCATGATAAATGACGACACGGTGCCAATATACAAAGTTACAGTGTAACTAAAATATGAGGAAATTAATATAACATCAAAATATTACAATATTAAAGATATTTATATATATATATCCCAGAGCACACTAACGTAAATACCACAATATCCACCGAGCCCGCTAATAACGGCATAATGTCCCATACGTAAGTAATGAGTTTATAAAAGCTTGCCAGCTTCCCGAGCTAATGACCTGACAAACGGCGTACAAGAGCCGTGAAAAATACAATATGACAAAAAAGGGATTTCTTACAATACCAAACAAGCTATCTTGTATCTTACAATAAACAAAGTTAGAGTTAAGATTAGGCACCTCGTCTAGGCATGGCGCACAAAGAGATAGATTACGACCAAAACCTATGCAAATTTACAATGGCCATCTTATTTTGTACCACTTATGGCGACGAAGTTAACCATAGCTACGAACAACCAAACCATAATAAATCGTGGCTAGAAATATATTCCACGGCCATAGCCCAAAGGAACCCATCCTAAAGTTAACAATCAAATTTAATGCGCCAAAATCAATAATTTAGAAAAGATTTCCCCATTCTAAGCCAAACAGAATTTAGAATAATGCAAATAAGTCTAAGCTTAATCCGGTGCTCTCACCTTAGCTAGTAAACATGTAAAAGATACATCGCAATATATATTCGACACAAATACCAGACATGCCAACAGAGAGAGGGAAAGAGGGAGGGAGAAAATGGAATGGAAGAGGGGAGACAAGCAGTGCTTAGGAAGGATAGCGGTGACTCTAGGAGCTACAAGAAAATCTGAGAACCATCTAGGTGGCTGAACCGGAAACTACACTGGTCAAGTTGTTGTCTCACTTTGTTTATGGGCGGGGCTTCTATCACGAGCGGATTGTTGGGCGGTATCTCCATTTAGTCCGTGGGATTGAGTTGTAGGGAGAGGATGTCGTTGCACGTGTGCTCCAGTGTTTATGTTCAGCAAGTCAGACGGTGAGTGTACTCCCATCTGAATGAGTTAGTTCTTCTTTTTATAATATCGTTACACATCATCTTCTCAGCTTCTTGTTTATTATAGGTCCGTGGAAGCCATTGTTTTACTAGATCATCTCGGGGTTAATAAATTAATGGCGGGGTGGAGAACAGCGCCGATCAAATAAGTAGAAATTTAGATTAGAATTTGAAGTTTAATTTGAAATAAATATTATACATTTTGTACCACGGGTTACTTATTGTAGAGAAACAAATTACTTAGTACATGAATACGGAAAATTGGAAGGTGACTTGGCGGTCTAGGGGTAAGGTGTCAGACTTCTGTGCTGGAGTCCGGGGTTCAATCCTTGGTCCCGGCACAGATTTATCTGATTACCAAACACTTCCTTCACCTCTGACAAGACGTGTATTAATCACAACTTGTGAATGTGTAGAGTGCCAGGCCTCCACCGTGGTTCGGATTCCACGTTAAACTATAGGTCCTCCATTTCATCTCACAATCACCTTACCATTGTTACAAACATCCTTCACAGGACTAATTTTATAACGTGATAAACAAGGTAATATTCAAATGGAAAAATAATTTGTATAACAATAAATTTATTAAAAACATAAATAATAAGAATTAGGTTTACAATAATGTTACAAGATCACAAGTTTAAAGCTTGTTTCAATTAATAAGACTTTGTTAAATTTGATAGTCTTGCTTTAGCTACCAGGGCTGGGCTGGAGCCAGGCTACAGGTAGAGGTTTTCTAAAGGAGAAAACCATTAAGTAGTTATTAACAAAAGGTATCACAAGATATACATATATGCTTTAATCAGTCAGCTTGACTGGGTCTTAATACAATACCCCTAAAAACACTTTGGATAATGAAAAACAATAGAAAGAGCTGTAAACCTCAGTGGTCTATGGCTAGCAAACAGGTGTCGATTAATATGTACTATGGCTGGTCCCTTTCCCTATCGGTACTGCCAGAACATTGAATAGTACTAACAATACTAATTGTAATTACACTAAAAGCAACACAAAAAACAATAGGAGTCAAAAACACAAGTAAAGAAAAAGGGTATTATTCGCGCGGACCCCATTATGACACAAACGGAGTTCTGCGGTTTGCACACCCAAGCTAATACCGTACGTGAAGCGTGACTACTTGACTAACTCAAAACATAAATCTCTAATAACTCAACAGTGATTTGGAGAACAGGACAGACAGCCTGGTTGTAGCCATACAAATATTAAACAAATGCACGTGATGTTCACTGCGTCATGAGAGACATTGACTCAGAATAAATAAATGGAACTTGTGGAGGTTAGAAAGTCTATGACTAAGATATTACTACATTCAAAGCCAAAGGCTCATAATGTAAATACTATCATAAGGATACAGAGAAACATAGTCGCTATGACTGATATACCACATTTAAGGGACGCTAAATACTAGTCACAATGACACTTGTGTTTCAGACAGGAGGGCACAATTTTAACCAATTAAATAAACTCTTTTCAACTTGAAGTCAACAAGACTTGAAATGGATTAACTGTTCATTCGACATAATATTAAACTATCAAACAAAATGAAAGTCGGCTTCGACTATAGACACAGAACATAAAAAATATCAAAAATGTCTATGTAGACATCGTCTAGTTTTTTTTATAAACAAAACCTAGACTCCAAGTCATAAGGACTTAACGATTTTACCAGAATACTTAAGTATTTCCTCCTGGCCAGCGCTGCGGCGGATCTGACGGCCAACACTTCATGGTCGCCGTTTCCTTCGTTGAGTAACGTTGTAGAGGTTTCCTCCTTCGATACTGGGTTGTAGTAGATTGGGTATAATGTGAACCTGAGAAGCAGCCTTTATATACTTTCAAATCTGACTTGAATGGAACAAAACAAAATGTGTGATAAACTCAGAAATATGGGAAAGGAGAGAGACGGACGAAGGCGGGGAGAAAGGAAAACAAAGCTGGGTGAACCGTTATCGGGAAAGGGGAAAAACATGGTTCCTTGGACTGCCGCTAGTCTTCTCTGCCGGGTAGGCGGTCACTGGGTCAAGTCCACTCTACACTTCTTTCGTTACCAGGTGTTGTAATGAAAGCACGTGTGGCTGCAGTTAGGCCGCCATCATTGAATAATTTTATTTTCTAACACGTGGCGAATAAATCCAAAAACATCTTGAAATGGTGAGTAGACATCAAAGCATCTTCTATTTAAATATATTAGTTTTGATTATATTCTTTAGGCTCAGCTATTATTTTTATGAGAATTTGTGATATAGACGTTCTTTACTATATTTTCTTGTGGGCAGCATGGAAAATCTATGTAAATCTATCCGACATCATCCAATGGCAAAGGGGATGCGCTAAAGTATTTTATTCATAAATATGATAATGTTAATCCTCTTCTTTGATATCTGCTACAGTAATTATCAAAATATTGATATTTAATTGTAACTGTCCAATCTGCCTGATTGACATGCTACACCATTACACATTAGCGTAAATGCGTATAACCCGAACGGTTAGTAAGACGCGGTGCTAATAATAATACGGAGAATTATTTAAGGTAGTGGTAAGTTAGCCACCTGGTCTAGATCTCTTTCCACCCATCTCAAAACCCTATCTGCCCAAGTTACGAAAATAACTTTTTGAATACAGGTCTTATGTGTTTGCATGCTAATCGGCCAGTGTCGCGTCTGACGCTTCCCTTCCACATAGGGTCAAACACAGGCGCTAAATCGGATGTGCTGATTGGCTAGCTGTTCGCGCCAAACCTCCTCTTTACACTGTGAGGCTTCACGTGCAAGCCACAGGTGTATCTCACAGCTTCCGGGTTCAGTTAATTAATCTAGCACGATGCTTGAAAGTGAAAAGTAAAAGTAATAAATTTAGATGAAGCTAATATTCCAACAAGAACTTTACAAAAATGAAAACTACTGGATTTAAAAGTTAAAGGCCGAAAAATGAAGTTAATGAATTGAAATTTAACATAGCTATTGCTTAAAACTTTGAATAAGATTTAAACAATTTATCATTAATATTAAAACCTACACTTAAATATAATTAGAACATTTGATCCTAACATAGAGCTTAAGTTAGGCCTAGACGACAGGAAAACAATAATGTATTATAAATTTAGTACTTAAGTATCTTGACCATATTAACAAGTTAACAATGACAAACCAATACAATTATATGAATGGAAAGGGCCTAAAACCCCAACCACTTTACAAGGGTGACTTGTTAATAACACTTCAAATAGTGTGCTCCTCAAAATGTTTATTTCAAAGCCTATAAAACGCAAAATCGAAGAGTTAAGGCTGATAAACACAGAATGCTAAGCGATGCTATGCTGTGCTATGTTAAGACTTTGTCAATTTGGTTTAACACTCATTGCTAAGCTAAGCAATGGTCCTGCTTTTCACTCCACAATCCAGTGTTGTTTCATTCTGGTCTATTCCAGTGAAGTTTAGTTATGATAGTGTTCTCCAAAATGTCTTGTTTGAGTTCAGGTTATAGTACTGAGGAAGAAAATAATCTTATGTTAGCAGTTGTTTTGGAAGATGAACATTTAGGAGGTGGAGGTTCGACTTGTTCAAATAATACTTCCATTTCAATATTAAAAAAACTTATCAAATTTAAAACCTAAATTGAATTTACTTAAATACACGTGAAACAAACTGAAAACAAAACTTCAACACTTCTTTATCTATTTTCACCAAACCAATATCGCGTCTCTTCAACACGAAGCCCAAGTTGCGTTATGCGCATACACAATGTAAGATGGCTCAAGATGGGGGATAGAAAAATTGCCTGGCCAACAATCGGAAAAGACATAGCGCGTTAAAGCAAAGCATAGGTTTACTGCTTAGCTTAGCTTTCTGTGTGAACCAACACATTTAAATACATGGAACGCTATTTTTCTAAATAGTTAGCAGAGCAAACCTTATCTTAGTGTTTTGTGTGTACAGGCCTTAAGGTTTTGTGTTTCAGAAATAATGGGAGCTGCTGACATTTTGTTCACCAAATAAATAACAATGCTGGTCTCGTATGTAAACAAACAATCAATGTTTGTTAAGAGTACAATATTAATCATTATAGTTCTCACAAGGAGAATTGCTCAATTTATTTGTTGGAAAAATGAGAGAAGATAGTTTAAATGATTTGAAATTAGGTCTTACAAAAACAACAAAATACTTTTCACTGTGTTAGTAAAGTAAATTATACAGCAGTGGAAACCATTTATACCTAGTCACATTTGAATGTATCAAATTCAAAACCTTTTACAGATGGGTGGCTTACAAACTGCAAAAATTGTGTGTTTTAATAAGGTAAAAGATTTTCAAAGTATTAGTCTCACACAAAGCATAGTAGCTAAACTCATAGATGTCATTGTAATATATTTGAGGAGTCACTTATGTAACATTTCTAAACAGTTTGAAGCTTTCTCCATAGCTATGGATGAAAACACAAATTCCAATGATTTTGTGCAACTTACATTATTTATCCAAGGTTGTGACTCAAATTTTATTATTACAAAATAACTTTTAGAACTAATTCCCATGCACGGAACCACTACTGGTGAAGACACCTTTTGTTAAGTAGACAAACTGTTGCAAAAATATGAATGAACTGCCACTGAATAAACTTTTGTGTTTAGGGACCGGTGATGCACCAGATATGTTAGGTTGTAAAAATGGTGTTATAGGAAAACTGAATGCAACAGTTGGTTGTACGATACCTAGTTTTCATTCATTGTATTAATTATTCATCAGGAAGTGCTGTGTTGCAAAGTCTTAAGAACGAATAATATTTTAAAACAAGTTGTGGGAATTAACTACAATTTTATTTGAGCCCGTGGTTTGAAACATCGACAATTTGTTTCCCTACTTTCCGACTTAGTGAAGATTTGCTGTACACAAAATTCATTGGTTATCAATCTTGTTACAAGGTGTTGAAAAGTATATTTGATTTGAGAAACAAAATTATTTTGTTCTTAGAAATGAAGGCACAAGATGTTTTCAACATTAAAAACACAAAATGGATTCTATATCTAGTATTTATGGTCGATATAATAAAATATTTAATTTAATTAAGCTTGAATCTCAAAAGAAAAAATAAACTTATGACATCCATGTATGACAATGGGCAAGCTTTTCAAACAAAACTTTGTGGCTGTGGCACTCATTTTAAAGCAGTAATATGGTGGATTTTAAAATATTTGAATCCATATTCTAGAAAAATGAATCATGACTATTGACTACTCACAAAAAATTGAAGACTTGATTTGTGAATTCAAGAACATATTCCAGGATTTTAAAAACTATGAGCTTACATTTGCGATGTTCATGGGACTATTTACCTTTGATGTGGAAAAGGCAGATGAAATTTTTTAAATTGAATTAATTAAAATACTCAATACTCAAACAAGAGTTTTGTGAGGTTGGTGTACCAAATTGTTATTCTTTACTAACTAAGAATCAATTTCTAAAAATGGTTGAATTTGCGCTGCAAATATGTGCAATGTTTAGCAGCACATATTTGTGTGAACAGTTTTCATCTATGAAAAGGAACAAATTACCTGGTCAATCACGGCTTACGGATAGACCTACTCATTTGTCATCAATTATGAAAGTGACTTCAGCACAAAATTTAAAGCCCAACATTAACATCATTGCTGCAAATAATAGGTTCCAAATTTCCAGGAAAAAATAAAGGATGGGTCTTAATATTTTATATAACAAAAAATAAACATAACCGTTTATAAAAATAAGATACTAAAAATGAGTTTTCTTTACTTATGATTGTGACTTATTTTTAATGCGGCTCTCTCGGTGTTTTTAGTTTTCGATGTGGCCCTTATAATTTTTTTTTGTGTCAGCTTGTTCTCTTCAGTGAGATTGCTGCGCTAATGTTTTCAGTTAGATTTCTCAAACAAGAATGTATCACTCTATTGCTTCCTGACACACACTCACCTTCTATCTTTTTCTACCGCTTTATACTCACCAACACCATACAGTCGCGTTTATGAAAAAAAAGAGTAAGGCCAAATTGAATATTGGTTTGTTAAAAGCTACACTGGACGCAAAGAATTATAGATCAAGCCGCATTGAATGTTGTTTCACTATAAGATCTGTGGGCCGCACAAAGATCGTATTGTGGGCCACAAGTTTGACATGAATGCTCTAACACATCACTCTCGCCATAGACTGGATTGCCAATATTGGCGAGATCGAGGTTTGAATCCTAGTCGGGCTGCTGAGGATGGTGTACTCCTAAATTATTTCCCACTCTCCCTCTACTCATATGTGGCTATATAATCAACCTACCATAAAACAAGTTTAATTGTTTTGAGACATTTACATAGCATTTGTTTCTTTACATTCAAATTTATTTGAGGTCTTGAACTTATGACAAAACATTTTTATGTGAGACATACTTTGTCCCTCTGATTCCACAATCTTAAGTCATGGTAGACTCATTTGTTTATAAGAGTTTTTAATTTCTGTTAAAGAAATAGTATTCATAGTTTGTAATAAATATATTTCTTAATTCAGTTATTGATCAATTTGAGTATGTCGGAGGAGAGACGTCTACCAAGATGGTGGATGGGGGGTGTGGCTTCCTCAGGAGCTGCTTGTTTCACACAGTGCCTTGATACCGTCAAGGTAAAGTAAGAGAGTGGTAGGAAGAACTTTGCAGACCAGTCTTATGCAAACTTCTAGGTTTGCGATACACTTAACAAGCCTAAAATATGGTGGCACACTGTTTTGTTTTGGGTACACACCACGGCAACATAAAATGGACAATGCCTACAGTTCAACGGGTATATGTTAAATTAGAATTAGTAAAGTATATTTTTTTGTTGTTGAAGTAACATCAAATGTTATAAGATTAAAGTTGAAGTTTTTTTTTCTTTACTTGTTTCTATAACATCTAGAAAAATTTTGTTCAAACAATTAGTAGTTTAGGTAAATGATAAATCAAACTTGGCATGAAAGTTTTTAATTTTGTCAAATGTATTTAAAATAATAGTAAGTAGCCTACAGGTAATCAATGTGGACGATCCACAGATGCTGCTCGCACCATTTTCATTCCTGTTCTTATCGAATTGTAATCAATGGTGCTCAGGAGCGTCACACTGGGGTTGGGGTGTCACCCTCCCAATGTCGGGGAGGAGGGAGAGACTTGAAAGTTGGGAATTTTGTGAAGAGTTGAGAGATGCTAGAATTACTCTGTACCACAGTACTTTCAACTATGAAAGTTCTTTAACGCAGACTTGTACAGACAAATTTGAAATTTCTCAACTGTCGATCCCTACACTTCATTAAGTTCTCAAATTAATGACTCATCAAACATTGAAAGGAGATACCTTCTTTAGTAGATTGTATAGAAGGCTTAGTTAATCAAGTTGGCTAGTGGCACTGGTGTCACTGCCAACTAGTTTTAAGGCTATCACTATTAGCTAACTAGATACTAGTAGCTTTAGGAAGGTTAGGTAATCTTTTATGTTAATCATTTGATAAAGCCTAGAGTTATTATGAGCTGAAACTTGTTAGCGTTCCTACACACATTGATGATAGTGTAAAAACAAATAACACTTGAAAATTGAAATACCCATCATTAACAAATAATTTAAAGAATTTAGTTGCCTAAAACCTCAATTCAAGGCCTTATTATTGCCTCAAATTCTACAATTTTCCTCGGTAGAAGCCCCTGACTCCATTATACCCCTGGATGTATTCAACATCTCCCTTGTTTTATCCCCGGTCACTTGGACATTTTTCTAATTTCAGAACACCTAGAATTGGAAAATTCTCTGTCTCACCCACCAAAATATTTTTCGTGCTATGTGACTTTTAACTTGTTTTTTTATTGATTGCATCTTTATAAGTGGTAATTTTGTAAACAACATTTGAAGATTGACTCTGGATTTGAGCTAGACTAGGATTGCTCAGTCAGAGATAATTGGCAGGCAAAGCCAAAGGTCCTAGCTTCGATTCTCATGTCCAGGTTGTCAGCTTAGTATAAATGTAAAATTGTTAGAACAAGTGAATGATTTTATGTATCTGGGCAGAATGTTTTGTAAAAATGGAAGGATTGATGGTGAAATTGACGGACGGGTGAATGCATCTTGGAGAGTAGTTGGATGCATGGGAACTATAGCAAAGAATGAAGTATTAAAAGAGGCAAAGATGGCAGTATATAAAAGTGTGCTAGTGTCATAATTATTGTATGGATGTTTGGGTTTTCAGGAGAAACACAAGAGCAAGGACAATGTGGTTGGATTAAGATATCTTAGAAATGTATGTGGAAAAACTCGTATGGACAGAAACACTAATGAATGGGTGCTGAAGGAGTGCTGTAAATGAATGGATGCCGAAGGAGTGCAGTTTGAAAGGGAATCCAATAGGTCACTGTGAAAGAAGCGCCTTTAACATTGATTTTGCCATGTTAAGAGGATGATTGGGGATCGAGTGATGAAGCAAATATATAATGGATGAGTGTGTTGATTGAAAGGAAGGGTTAGGCCATAAAATACATGGTTAAATGTTGTAGACGAATGTGTGAAACAGAGAAACATTCAGAGTTTTAAGACAAAAAGAGGATGTATGAATCTGTGTATGGGTGGTGTTGAAGCAAAGAGAGTATTTAAGGGCAGGAAAGTGTGGACAAAGTTAGTGAGGATGGATTTTAGTTATTTTTTGAGTTAAATGCCAAGATTTTTTTCCTACTCCTTAAGAGAACAGCGTGATTTTTATATATATATATATATATATATATATATATATATATATATATTATATATATATATATATATATATATATATATATATATATATATATATATATATATATATATATATATAAAAATCACGCTGTTCTCTTAAGGAGTAGGAAAAAAATCTTGGCATTTAACTCAAAAAATAACTAAAATCCATCCTCACTAACTTTGTCCACACTTTCCTGCCCTTAAATACTCTCTTTGCTTCAACACCACCCATACACAGATTCATACATCCTCTTTTTGTATGTATATATATATATATATATATACCACCCATACACAGATTCATACATCCTCTTTTTGTGTGTGTGTGTGCCGCCCTTAGCGATCTTAGTAATAACATTTACAGATATAGGGTGTCATGTTGTCAGCACAATGAACCCTCCAACCGTTAATCGCAGTTTTATAGACCTACCTATTTAATTAAGTGGCTGTTAATTTGTCCTCGTGAGGCTGAGTTTGATCCCATTACAAACCCACTGCTTCACAGTAAAATTCTGTAAGTGCCATCATGAAATTTATAGAATTTTAGTTAAATGTTGAGAAACACTTTAATCTTATGCACATTATTAATGAATATTAATAAGTGTTGTAAAAAAATAAGTACACATTGCCAAAATAAGTTAACCTAAACTTGAACGTTTTATTTATCTTGTTTGCAATACTAGTAAATTCAAAATAAAATTTAAGAAAGTTATAGTTTTATCTTTTCAAAGTTAATTTTATGAATGCCGAAGAGAAAACAAATATTGTTAAATATTTAGAGTATGGTCTCAAATTTAAATGTTTCATAAATTGATATATGAATGTTAAATTATTACAAAAAACACATATGCACACACATTCACAAATAGGATTGGAGGGTTCATTGTGCTGACAACATGACACCCTATATCTGTAAATGTTATTACTAAGATCGCTAAGGGCGGCAGCCATTTTGTTGGTATAGTTCGATCTTGGGCTCACGCCATGGAGTTTACATGTATATATTAAACAAACAAGATTAAAAATATAAAATGAAATACACCATAATTCCCAGAATTTTCTTATAGGGAATACAAATTTAAAGTGTAAAAAAAATAACACTCCCAATGTAGATGGCCAGTGCTCAACCATGTAAGGAAAACCACCCTCAGTTCACTCGACCGGGATATATATAGGCTATTTTTATACACTTTAAATTTATACACAAAAATATATATATATATATATATAATAGTTTTAGGCCATTATAGAAGATACTTAAATTATATAAATAATAATGATATAATTTAGAAATTTAGAATTAATGTATTATACTAAGACAACTTATATAATTTAGATATCGTCGACAGTGGCTCCAAAAATCAAATGGTATGGTGTACAGCACAGACTTTCTCCCGCTTTTATAATAAAATAGACATTTACTAAAAACTCGTAAGATTTGTGAAACAAAGTGATAGCTCTATACATTGTTGTAGAAACACTACACCGAAAATCATACTCTGTTACATACTCAATGGAATTAGAAACTAAGAACACTGTTACAGGAAAAGTGAAATATCTTTGTCCACCAAAGAGCATAAGAATCAATTTCATTTTCAAACACCTTTGCTTATGACTCATAAACTATTGGTTTTATAAAAATATATTTCAAATAAAAGATTTTTACCTTTAATAGTACTAGCTTACAATTTTAAAATGATAAGTTATTTTGTATCTCAAATAGTTGCTGAGAAATTATGAAAATTTGAAAATTTTCCTTATGTAAATGTCATTTTAAAGAGAAAATTAGAATTGCCAATTTAGTTTATTATGATAAACAATGTCCAGATATAAAATTTAACCACAATCGTTCGAGACAATTTTGAGAAAATCAATTTTTTTCTTTTTATGCCTTTTAGTAAACTACCCTTAATTTTAGGGTTGAATATCTAATTCAAAAAACCCCGTGGGGGGAACTTACGAAAATCCCAGATACCAAGTTTTAGCCCAACTGTTTTGGCTCTAGCCGAAGAAACAGCGGCATTGTGAAAACCACTTTTTGGTTTCAGGTGGTCATTAAACGTTGACATTTATCAAAATCTCGAGTTAGACTTTTTTCATGATCACAATACTTTCTCTATGAGGTGTTGAGAGAAAGTAATTATATATAAAAAAAATTTGGGGCCACTATAGGAAAAATCAATTTTATATACATAGCCTATTTATATCGAAGATACCTCAATATAAGTTGTCTTAGTATAACACATTTATTAATTCACAATAGATTTATAAATTACATACGTACCTGTGACAAAGTGTGTGATTTTATTCATTTTAAATGTTTCTAAAACCTTGTATTATTTCAATTTAGAATTTATAATATAGCTGTTTTTAATGTTATGTGGTTACACCATGATTTAATAAAAATAAAACCCACTATGATGGTCAAATGCTCTAAGGTGTCACTCTTGAAGTAAACTCGACCTCTGATGACAGGGAGATGGGGTTAGAGTCCCGATTGGTTGTTCTAAGGGTGGTTTTTCTTAAATAGTTGAGCACTGGCCAGCTACGTTGAGAGTGTTATTTCTTTTCACTTCAAATTTAGATTCCCTCTAAGCGGATTCTGCTGTATTTCCTTTTTTTTAATCCTGTTCATCTTACACCACCAGTGAATAATTTAGTGTATATAGATATAATGCTATTACAAGTTCATGTTAATATTTTTATATGTATATATTTAAGGTACATATGCAGACACAGCAAGATGTTAAACTATCTACATACCAGATAACAAGAAATATAATTAAAACTGAAGGCCTAATTGGACTGAATAATGGCCTCTCTGCCGCTGTATTGAGACAGCTTACATATTCTACCTTCAGGTTTGCATTTTACGAAGTAAGTAGTAGTCATGTTGACTTATTAAAATTTATTTCTGTGCTCAACCATACATTAATTGATAGGAGGAACAATTTTTTTTTAGTGCCACATCTCTTTACCTGTTAGGGCCGTACGCATATTATATACTGATTATGTTAGGTATGAGAAAGTGTACGCATATTTGTGTGGAGGGAGAGTGGAAAACCATTTAAGAAAAACCACCATTTGTACACCTGACCCAAGATTTTAACCTCATTGGCAGTTTAGTCTATCTCAAGAGTGATGTCTTAGAATAGGCGGCCACTGAAGCAGGTGAGGTGCCAACTGATCAGGAAACTATAAAACACCTAAAATGTTTAGAAATAGCTCTTGAGTAAGTCTGGTTGAATGTTTAGCTGAGATTTAAATTTTTACAGTCGTTAAAATACAATTTGGAATCCTGGAACACTGAACCTATTGGTAGGCCTACTCAACTAATAAGATTACAAACTTTAAACAACCAAATTTTTGAAAACAAGCAACCTTTATCGAAGATAGTTTATATTCTTATTTTCTACTACTTTAACATTTTTGTTGGTGACCTGGTGGTCTAGGGGTAAGGTGTCAGACTTCTGTGTTGGCGGCCGGGGTTCAATCCTCGGTCCCGGCACAGATTTATCTGATTACCAAACCCTTCCTTCACCTCTGACAAGACATCTTGTGAATGTGGGGAATGCCAGGCCTCCACCGTGGTTCGGATTCCTCGTTAAACTGTAGGTCCTTCATTTCATCTCCCAATCACCCTACCATTACACATTAGCGTAAGTGCGTATAACCCGAACGGGTAGTAATACGCGGTGCTAATAATAATAACATTTTTGTTTAATGGAATTTGAATTATAATTTGCAATAATTGAACTGTTAATAAGCAAGACTTTTGATGTTGCACACGATTTATTTACATGATTACACCTGAACTGAAGATATGATATAAAATGAACAGCTTTTGTTAAATTATGGATTGTTTTTGTGTGATATTACACGTTCCGAGTTCTGAGTACTTCGTGCTCTGTATATTTATGTTACTGCTACACTGTATTATTGGCACTGTTTTAACGAGCCACGTGATGAATCAAACTTTGCCAGTAATATATATATATATATATATTTTTTTTTACTAGCAATGTCTTAGCGAGCCGCGTGATGAATCAAACTCTTTTTCTGTGTATCACTCTATGGATTCATATGCACAAGCGGCTTATATATGACCTACCCTTTGCCTCTTGGACCCCTTGTCACCAGTGTTAAAACTAACTAATGGAAAAAACCCTGGCAACTTGTGAAGGCTGGTTTCCTATTGGGTAGTGGGAGCATGCTTATTCGAAATACAACGGAGTTGATCTTTACTAGAGAAAAAATGTAGTGTATTGAAATTGTTTTTAAAACCTCGTGATTCTCCATGGATAGAGTATTAAAAGGATCTTTTACATACAGTTCTTTAAAGAAAAAATACACTTTATCCATGACCTTTTTAATATATGAGAGGGATACAAAAGAGTATCATTACAAAACTTTTTGTTTATTTCCAATATATTTTGGAAAATCAAGTCCAACTTCTTGGGTATTTCCTTTGAGGAACCACAATATCCACCTAGTGTGGTCTGTGGCAATTTCATTTTCATTGGCATGTTAGAAACTTATTTTATTAGGCACGGCCATTCATTGTAATGCTTTTTATGATATTAAGAAACCTGACTAGAGAAGTGTTTTAAAACTATATGTACACATTTTAATTTTACTAACACATTTTTTAAATATTGTTTTGAAATTTTTTGTTTTGGTAATTATTTTAATGCATTTAATGAGGGTTATGTAAGGATGCATTTTTCACTTTGAGTTTGGATAAAAATGTGATTTTTACTTTCTCGCTAACTTACAAGTAAAGACAGTATTGTTATCATAAAAAAATTGAACTCAAGACTTTGATGATTCTCAACATTTCATGACCCCCCGAATCCAAAAAAGTGGATTTTGAATTTCTGTCTGTCTGTATGTACCTCCGACTAGAGCCTAAAATATTTTACCGATCGGGCTAAAACTTGGTATCTAGGGTTTCAATAGGGTTGCCCGAGGGTTTTTTGGAATTGGATGTCTAACCTTAAAATTAAGGGTAGTTTACTGAAGGACAAAAAAAGAAAAAGTATAGTTTCTCAAAATCGGCTCTAACGATTTTGATTAAATTTCATTTCGTAACATTTATAAATATTATAAACAAAATGGATACTCTCAATATTTCGGCAAAATGACTTTAAAGGCTCTGGTCTGATGCATAAATTATCTTTTTTTATAATATCTCCTAAACTATTTGAAATATGAAATTACTTTAATACTATCTTTTTATTTGAAGCATATTTTTATAAAACCAATAACTTTCAAGCTATACGCAATATATTATATATATATATATATTTAAACTTTTTGAACAGAAAAGGTAAAGTATTGTGACCTTAAAAAATCTTATCTGAAATGTTGATGGATGTCGATGCCTCGTGACCCACAAACCCTAAAAATTGGTCTTTGCAATGCTGTATGTCTGTGTGCCTGTTTAGACTTAAAATTAATAGTAGTTTAATAAAGGGTGAAAAGAGAAAAAAGTAAATTTTCTCAAAATCTGTTTTAACGATTTTGATTATAATTAATATCTAGGTGTTGATTAAGATTATAAATAAACCGGTATTTTAATTTTTCCATGAAAATGACTTTTAAGGTACTTTACAGAAGCATAAACTTCTGTATCTCCGCATCAATTGGCGATACTACTATTAAAAATAAAAAAACTTTCATATGTTATATATTTTTATAAAACCAACAGTGTCTGAGATATTCGCAAATATATTAATACAATTTTGTGAGCTTTATTTGTAAAGAGATACTACTTAAATTTTAACACAATACTTCATCAATGGCATAGAGTAATTAAATATAAGTTTCTCAAAAAGTTTATGTTGTTTTTCCTTAAACCTATTAGGAGTAATGTTTGTACAACAATGATATATCTCCATTTTAGACTCAATAGTCAATATTTACATTTTTTATTGGTCAAAATTTATAAATGAGGAATTAAATAGCAATGTGATGGCATGAAGATTTGCAACACCTAATAAAATGTCAAAATTTTAACCATAAGTTGAAATTTAAATACTAAGTGTTGACCCTTGTGAACCCAATATTGATCTTTTTTATTGGTCCAAACTTACAAATGAGGACATTAATTCTTTAAAAATAAAATTATAAAATTTAAAACCGGGATTAAAAATAAGTTTTACATAATTTAGTGTAATTTATGCTCGAGTTTGCTAGTGCATATTATTTTATTTACCATATATTACGAGCTTTGGGCAAATATCTCCATTTTTAAACAATAGAGTGAGAAAATATGTGTGGAGTTCCATACTATTTATTTTAGTTTGAGTAATCTAAATAATTTTTTTAGGCACCACCTCTTACTACCTGTTTAGGCTATACACATAATGGTCTAACCACGCCAATGAGTTAGGGATGAGGAAGGTTAATTTAGATGCATTTGAATGGAGAGGGAGAGAGAGTGTGGAAAACTTTTAGGAAAAAGTACACTCAGTACACCCAACCGCAATTCAAACCCAATCTCCCTGTCATCGGCAGTCTATTCTATTGCGAGAGTGATGCCTTAGAGCAAGCATGTGATCACCAAAGTAGGTTAGAGCAATAATGTATATACATATTTAAAGTTTAATTTCTGTAATAGCTTCATGTATATATCATAAACATTTTTTGTGAAAAATATTATCATTAAAATTCATATACTTAACTAAATGTGATTGTCGAATATTGAATAAGCTAGGTCTAAATTTTCTAAAAATCAAACAACAGGAAAAATTGAGGGACATTGTGCATTATGAAATAAAATGTTAAATTTGAAGAATATTAATCAGACGCAAAATTTTCAAGACAAAATGGGAGATTCCAAGCACTCAAATCCTCTTGGTTTTAGAATTTTTTTGTGTGTTGAGTTTGAACATCTCCTAAACTTAAGTTAGACTTGAATTTTTGAGAATTAACACACAGCTACTTTTTTTTTTGCTTTCAAAATGTCTTCTTAAATTAGTTATTTTCCAGGCTGCAAAACAGCACTTGAATCCAAAAGATGGGACTGTTCCATTCTATCAGAAAGTGATCATAGCTTCTATTGGAGGCACTATTGGTGGTTTTATTGGCACCCTGCAGATGTGATCAATGTCCGCATGCAGAATGACATAAAACTGCCACCAGAGAAAAGAAGAAAGTAAGATATAAATTTTTTGTTAACTCATTACAACTAACCTTTGACTATGTGTTTATACTTCTAGTTTTTAGCATAGTTCTTTGTCCATTCACATGCATATCATTCATCTTATTAGACATCCTCTAATAAATGAAACATAAGATATGTTTTATTCAACAATACAAGTTGATTTATCCATTTAAATGCTTATAACATTATATTAGATAGAGGCTTAGTCACCCAAACATAGATAAGAAGGTTGACTGAAATAATTTGCACCAACATTTCCTTGAAGAGACGATGGAAAACCATCTTCGGTGTTTTGCATCACAATAAAACCTTGCCAAATCTAGTTTATCAACCATCCAATCAAACTTTGCTAGTATGAGACAACTAATATTAGTTGGATTTCTGTGAGTAGGCCTAGTTTAGAGATGATGAGAAAATGAGTGTGGATTGAGTGGCGAAGCAAACATATGAAGGTACAGTCAACTCTCGATTATACGACCTTTCACGGTTCCCTGGAAAAGGGTCGTTATTGGAATTTTACCAAATTTTGTTCCACCCCTGACCTTCATACGATAAAATCGCATTTTTTAGACAACAAATAGCATGGGTCATCAAAAATCGTTCACAAAATCCAACCAAAAACGTAACCAAATCAAAATAACAATGTTAAACAATAGCATGGGTCATCAAAAATTGTTCACAAAATCAAACCAAAATAGTAACCAAATCGAGAATCGAAATAGCAATGGCAAAAGCAAGCCTGGCGCGTTATGTAGCGGCAGTCGCGCATGGGGAAACATTGTCTTGCTTGTGGGAGGGGGTGGACAGAGTCAAGTGCTATTGGCTGGCATTGATGAGGTGGTGTCTATTTTTATACCTGACCCACCCCAGTTACTAGTAATACAGCGCTCACAAAGATAATTGCAACGCAGTGACCTAAATAAATGCAACAAACACATTTTACAGCCGATTTCCTTAAACTTTTCAACCTTTTTTCCCACATTTTTCACGGTTCCCCAAAAAAGGGTCGTTACTTCGAGAGGGACGCTATTCCCGGGGTCGTTACTTCGAGAGTTGACTGTAGTTTTTATGGATCAAAAGCAAGGGATAGGCCATGTATTATTATTAGGTGTTCTGTCTTATGACAGATCCATTCCTTTTTTCAGTGACTGTTGATGCGCCCTATCCTTTGCCTCCTTCAACTCCCAGAATTTTCCCCCTTCCTTAAAGTCATCCAATATTTGAATACTTCTTCCTAAGCGCCTGTTTCCCTCAACCTTTCCTTCTATGACTTTATGCAGAAGACAGTTCCTCCTAAGGATGTGTCCTATCCAGTATGATTTGCACCGATGAATGTGGGATAAAAGGAAACATTAAGATTTTTAATAATAGAAGAATCAAGTATGAAATGGGTTTTTGAACTATATGCACAGTTTCTTGCCTACTGCATAAGGGAACGGCGTGATTAGGTATGTATGTAATAAGTACAGTTATATCCGCTTCTAAGTATGTTCTTAAATTTGAAAATTAGCCTACTAAACCAAAGGTCCGATTCCTGTGTCCAGGTATCTGTTTTCATTTTAAAGAATATAAATATATTATATATTTATTTCAGCTACAAACATGTGGTGGATGGCTTGTGGCGTATACATCGAGAAGAAGGGTTGCGTGGTTTGTTTTCTGGTGCTACCATGGCAACAGGGCGGTCGGTACTGATGACCATCGGACAACTTTCATTCTACGACCAGATCAAGATTTTTATCATGAGTCACACCAGCCTCAAAGACAACATCACCACCCACTTCACTACTAGTGTCTTGGCTGTAAGTAGTGCCTTCGGGTAAATACATCCAACACTGCTTTAGTTTCATTTTTTAACTTGCAGGACTCAAGTACACAAGGGTTGGAACTAAAGGGTTACTAAACTTAACATAAATAATGTTTGATTTCATATTTAGGGGATGGTTTGAATCATGTGATTCATACCATTTATATTAGCATGTTTAAGTGGCCACAAAAATTAAAAACATTAGATTTTTTTAAAAATTTAGATGAAAATATGTAATTTCTACTTTCACTTGCTCAGAAAAACAGCCATTTGATTGGCCGAGAGTTTTGCAGGGTTTGTGTGTGCATGAAATACAGTCTAGTCTCTTTATAATTCAAAGTGAATGGGACCAAGATTACTTCGGACTACCAAAGCCTCAGAAAAAATAAGCAGAGAAGGGTTAGAGTTTACAAAAGACTAATGACTATACACAATATGATGACGGTACAAAGAAATTGACTCCGTAAATAAAACAAACACATTTGATATGGGTTTCAATACATTAATGACATAACTTACTGTTAAATTTTCAAACAGCCAAAGAAACTTAGTGAGAGATCAATTCTCTGAAACCTATTATCAACTGACCCCTCCTCAAATGTTACAACATGCAACTAGATTACACACTTTTTTTATCTGTCATTTTATTAGGATTTAATGGAACCTTGGATGTTTGAGATTCTACTGTAATGAGGAGAATCCACTCCTGCTACTTATTTGTTGATAGGTCAGTCACTCTGATCTAGTTTATATTCACTTATATATGTTTGTTAGCACAGGTACTCAGGTTAAGGATGTGAATTGTGTATACCTACATTGTAAGTCTTGTTACATGTAAATCATGATAGTGCAGTTTCCTGCTTGCCTTGTTTTTGTGATCTTTCCATTTAAATAATTTATTTGACCTTATAGCAAAATATGGATAAAATGTGAGTTGATTAATTCTATTTTGTTCTCGAAATGTTTGGGGATGTGTGTGTATACTAATCAAATTATTGTAACCTCTTTTACCTTTATATATGAGATGATTTAAGGTTTATTATAACTTCTTTATTTCTTTTTGATTTTAAGGGGGCCATAGCTACAACACTGACTCAACCAATCGATGTGATCAAGACTCGAACAATGAATGCAAGACCAGGAGAATTTAAAGTGAGTAGGCAAACTATCCATCTATGTAGCTACCATTGCGATACTTCTATTCTATCCTGTCATTTGTTACCGTTTTTTTCCTCTCTCTTACCAAAGATTTCCAATAGAACAAAACTTAAGTTTTAGAGAACAACCTTTTTTTTAACCCCGTGTAAAGCTTCAAAATTCTAAATATGAATTTGAATTTAGCAAAGATTTAAATTCCATATATTAATATTTGATATATTCAAATTAGTGATGTATGAAGCTTCAAAATGGTTAGAAACAAACATCAGTTTCAACTTAGAATAAAAAATAATAATCAGGGATTCAACAATTATTATTATGAAGCTTTGTCAGTAAAAATATTTATATCTAAAATATTCAATTTATGTTCAGTTATTGCCATTCTGAGCTGTCATTTACATTACAAATTAATGCAAACTGAGAATTGCTAAAAGTGATAAAAATAGCCACAATAACTTATATTTTTTCAAGCATAAAACAATTAACATAACATCCCATTGGATTTCATATTTGGATTTGATAGAATTAAATTCAAACTTATGAACAATTAAATCTTTATTCATCTTTAATGAAAACCTCTTTTCACATTTTGAGGCATATTTTGTTAAATATACATATAAGAAGGTACAGGTAAGAGAAATAGAAACTCATATAAGGGAACGAGCACAAACACAATGTGACTTTTAGAATGAAAAGAACACAGTTCACACTTTACATTGCTGCCATTGGACAAGAGGGTCAGACTGCCTCTTGAAGAAAATAGTTTGTTACTAGCCAATCCCTCGACCTTGGTTTAATTTTCTCTGAACTCATCAAGAGAGAATGTAAAACGTCCAACACAATTTCCTTAAAGAGAAAACTAAAAATATCAAAAGGCAGAAAAAGAAAATGGGTAAAGAATGATTGGATCCTTAAATAGGAACATGTAAAAAGAACGAATAACATAAAGGACAAACACAGGAAATGGACATTTGATGTGTTTTTCTCTTTATGAGGTATGTTTTATATGGATTAATCTATTACTAAATACAATCAACCATCATTTCAGGTAAGTGAAGTTACTCATGTGGCTATATTTAAATTTTATTTTAAATGGCCCATTCACATTATATGGTGTGACCATAGAACATTACAAATTTAATAACGTTTAATAATTATTTTTATTATAGTTATCTTTTTATTTGTGGACTAACTTATAATTTGAAATCTAACCTTATATTATTTAACTAAGATGTGAATAAACTAAAATTAGTTTGATTAAAACAGGATCTTCTATTTCAGTGATGCAACTGACCTGGAAAGTCAGGGAAATGCAATTTGGTCAGGAAAATCCAGGGAAGTTTTCATGTATAATAAACCATGGGTTGGCAGTTCACTTTTCAGAAATTCTATTTACTCATCTTAAGGGAGTTTAAGATTGTTATTTGTTCATTGAAGCACTTAATATAGCCCAAAAGGGGCAAATGGACAACTAGGTTAGATATTTTGATGTTATTAGGCAAAAAGTGTCCACTAATTATTGTCCAAAAACCACAACTCGGACAAACTAAATTAAATGTTGCTGAAAAGCAAAGAATCAGTACCATTTCCTTTGTCAAGATGCAAAAGAAACACTGGAACTATAGTTTAACAGGTCTCTTGCTAGTGAGCTAGTAATTAATTAAGATGATTTCTTTGCCGGAGTATTGGACAAGAACCACAAACATTTAAACTGTGCCTTATCCTTTCACATTATTTTCTTTGATTTACTAGATATGTAATAAATGTGTTCCTAATAGTATATTATAATAAAAACCATGGATATTATAGTACTATATTCATTGATTATTTTATAATACAAATCAATAAAAAAAAATTAGTCAAAAAGTGTTCGATGGTATGGCTATAGAATAGGAATGCCCGGAGTACAGTTTTCCTAATTACACTGTATTGACAGCAATTGCCTAATATCAATACGCATTCCTATCATGGGGAAGGAGGAGGCCACTTTCAGTATTTGTAGTTATCTTAAATTTACATACCGTAAGAATTATTGATTTGTATTAATATTATGCTACCAGCAGCTTGTGGAAAAATCAGAAATGTTTTATATTTTGGTCTGGGAAAGTAGGCTTGAATTTTTTTTTTTAAGAGAAGCAACAATTATTTCTTAGCTAAGTGGCAGCTGAAATGTGAACTTGGTTCATCTTTACATTTTGAGACCCTTTTTGGGTTTATCCCTTTTATTTTGTTCTTTACTCTCTTTCATGTATAAAACTGTTTCTTTCTAACATTTTCACTATACATATATATTAATTTTTTTTCAGAACTTGTGGCATTTGATTCTTTACACAGGGAAGCTAGGCCCTACTGCATTTTTTAAGGTAAGATATTCAAACAAGTAGATTTGTCTTTTAATGTATTTTGAGATTTAAACAAGACTACCATATACTGGCTCTCTGAGTTAGTTTCTTTTTCATTTAGAGTTAAATTGTCAAACTATTGATGATATTGTAATGTCAATGTTTAGGTTTTATTTTAAAATAAAATGCTGCTAAGAAGTGATTTGTTTGGTTTTTAAGTTACTATACAGTAGTGTCTTGCTCATACGGTGAGTTAGGTTTATAGAACCTCCCTTTAAAGTAAAATGGCTGTAAAGCAGAATACAGGGTGGCTACAAAACATATTTTACAAAATTCCCTGACTTTTCCAGGCAACATTTTTCAATTTTCCCTGACTATTTTTTTCCAGTTTTAATGGTGGATGATGAATTGTTTTATTTATTACTGATCACATATTAAAAAACATTTGTATCTACTAAACAGAAACGGGTTTATCAGTTATTTAAAAAATTAAAATTTTATTTTATTTAGGTATTATTAACTTTTGTTTTAGTGTTTGGTTGCGAAATTAATGGGATATCTTAGAAATACTTTTTGATTCCCTGATTTTCCCTTATTTTTATTTAAATTCCCTGACTTTTCCAGGTTTTCCCTGTGTGTAACCACCAAGAGAATATATCCTTTATTAACTTCTGAATTCAAATAAAATCCTAACATGTTGAGACCAATATGTATAAAGTGTGCAAATAAAAACAATTGGATGATCATTTGATAGTTTTCATTATTTTATAATTGATAGATAAAATCATTCGATAGTGCCCTTCACTAGTCTAGACAGACTGAATTATCGATATAAAATGGCAGCCAAAGCCATTCACTTTGCACGTCATGCTGAAAAACAAGAGCGAGACCTGTGCTGAATATAGTGAGTATATATAAAATTGAAAACCACTGTATTATCTGAACGCTGTAAAGTGGGACCTATTGTATGTAGTTTTATTTTATTGTTTGCTTATATCACAATTTATAATATTAAAACTAATAATAGAAACTTACCTTTTGATTGCTTGTCTCTTTCTAGGGCTATGTGCTGAGATTTATTCGCTTGGCTCCACATACAATTCTCACATTTGTATTTTTTGAGCAGCTACGACTCAATTTTGGAATAAAGGTTCCATCACAATCATTGTCTTGATGCTTGTAATATAGTGTAGATGCAGTTTTTTGACAATTCCAACAACTTACTTGTGTCAAGGAAATACTCAAAATATGTATAGCCTACAGATAGTATTATTTTGTACACACTCTTTTATCATGAGCTATTCTAGTTCCCAAACATGTTTCCTTGATTCTTTATTAAAGTTGTGTATAAAACTTGCTACTTATAATATATTAGTAAAACTAAGCTTTGTTATGAAACATGGTTAATTTCCAACTTCAGGGTGTTAACTAGGGGTGTTTGAAGCTTTGACTTGGCTTCAAAACTTCGAAACAAATGTCAGCTTCGACTTCGCTTAAAAAAAACCTCCAGCTTTGAAGCTTTGTCAATTTAAATATTGACAGATAAAACACTTTGTTTATGGTTAATTATTGCCATTTATATATAATATAAAATGATATTTATTTGGAAAAACTCCCAAGTAATTGAATTGTAAGTTGTGATATAACTTGATTTATTAGATTAAAATGAAATATTATTAACAATTGTAATGTAATTGATTTGCCCCTAAAAAGTATGTGAAAGCATTGACAATAATATCGTCCTAATTTTATAAACATATCTTATTTCATTTAAATTATATAGTATATTAAATGGCGCTTAAAGCACTTCTTCTTCTAAGAAGGCAAAAGCCACTGATCAGTGACGTCACGCACGTGACACCAGTCAAGTCAGTTTGACAATATGTATAATTTTAATAGTAACTTCCTCTTCTCGAAGGTTCGAAGAGAGATTTTAAAATGTAACTTGAGTCATTTTCCGGCTCTAGAAGCTTCGAGTAAAACAGAGATGTTTTTGTCTTGTATTTTGTTTTTCTAAACTAAACCTTCTCGAAGCTTCCATGACCAAGGAATATATACAAGGGATGGTGCAACATAAAGGCAGTGTTCAGTTGGGAGTTTGGCGTCTAGCAACACCTGTCCACGCTAGCCCGCATATATATTTCGACATGATCTATTTTCGCATTAATTAAACTAATTCAGCAATAAAAAAACATGTCAAAATGAAAAGTGTATTAATCATAATTCGTCAATAGGCGCCCATCGCGGTAACGTAATTCCAGAACGTTACACAATATGTATAGTAAAACATTTTTTAAGTAATTTCAGGACATAAAGTTCAATAAATTACAATATAATATACTTTTATAGTGTAAAAACTCTTTCAAAAAAAAATTTGAACTTTGATTTGGCTTCGAGAATATTTCATATATTTGATTCAAGTTCGCTTTGAATTGAAAAAGTGGACTTCGCACACCCATAGTGTTTACTGACTGTAACAAAAAAAAAGACTGATAGTAAATTGTAAATGTACTCAATCATTGTTTTAATAAAAAGTTTTTTTAGATCTGTTATAGTATACACATAACTTATTTTTAGCAAGAGGTTGGATGTATTAAAAAGATTGATACTTTTAATGTTGAAGAATAGAAATAGCGAATAAAAAGTTTGAGGTTACAAATTACATTTTAATTAGGAGGGATAGCCAACACTCTTACCTTGGTGATACTGGAATAGAAATTGTTTAAATAGAACACTAAAAAACAAACACATTTTCAAGGATGAGCGTTCACTGTCACAGACAGCTTCATCAGGTGTGTTTTTTAGTGTTCTATCTAAACACTTCCTACTCCAGTATCACCAAGGTAAGTGTGCTGGCTACCCATCCTAATTTAAACCATGATTTAGCCTAGTGCTCTATTCCAAATTACATTTTAAGAATTGGAATTAAGAATAAAAGGAATTGTGACATATATAAAATTATTATTATCTTAATCTTTATTCACAAAATTCTTGACCATTTGACATCCTAAACTTTGTTGTACCACACATTTTTTGCGAGTTTATACTCTAAATGTGTATTTAGTCTCAAAGTATGAGTGAAGAAAATGTATTAAAAGAATTATATAAATTTCAAAAATTAGGAGTGTGAAAATCTTTTAATATTGGTTTACTTTGACTCTAGAGGGGTTTTCGTGATTGGATTGGTATCAATATTTATGACCCAACCAATGATATAGTAGCTAGCTTAAAGCATTTATTACAAAATTGATACCAAACTTTAGTTTAGTGAATTAAAAAATTAGCTTTTCATATCATATTATTCAATAATAGTTTTAACATTGTTCTCTACATATTATTTTGTGAAATAAAAAAAAATTGTATTTCTGTTATTTTTAAAAGAATAATATGTATGAAATAAAGTGCACTAAGCAAAATATAATATATAGTAAAATATATATACAAAAAAACTATCATATAGTCCAGCTCAGAATAAAATTAAATTGGATATTCCCTATTATTGGCAATACTAGTAGGTTTACATAATTATTACCTGTTATACATAAAATCTAAACTAATCACTATCTTTGTTAATGAAAATCTCAAAATAGTTCTGTTTTAAGCCTGGTTAATAACACTCGATACCAAGATGTAACCAGTTCACTCACAAGAATTTGCCTATTAATTCTAAAATAAAAATACAATCCAACCACTATGAAGCGTTGCCAAAAAAATATTACTTCTGAAAATACATTCATTTTTGTCTTTCTATAATGTTATGTTAAAGTTTAAATACTTTACTATTTGTTCAGATTATATGCATATATAATAATTATGCTAATAATTTAAAGATGAATAAGGTTGAATTTAGAGGAAGTTTAGCCACATTTGTGTGGAAGAAGAGTGTAAAACCATTTTGGAAAAACCACCCTCGTTACACCCTACCAGGATTCAAACCACAATCTCTCTGTCATTGGAAGTCTAGTCTAACACAAGAGTGACACTGACAGCTTAGACCAGAGGAGGGTAAATTTTCTCTCCAAGGGCCATATGCACATCTGTAAGGCCTTTAGTGGGCCAAATGTGACAAAAATCTAAATTTACTAAATAATTAACTTAATTTTCACGCAAAAACACATTTATTTGTCATATAACTCTATAACTTATGGTACACGAAAGTAGAGAATAAAATCTAATGTGTCATAGCAAATTGCTTGAAAATGTTTCTTTAAAGCAGATACCTGCTTACTGTATTTTCCTGAACACACTTGTTTGATAGACTGTGTGTGTAACAATGAAAATGCAGAAAGTTTTGATAACTCTGTTGATTGGATAAGAGTACTAGTTTCACAATTTACACAAATAGTTCATGTGCAAAACCACCCTTGCCTTGTAATGTAATGTTCAATTCATTCACTTTGTCGATAATGTAAACTGTAAATGATAAATGACACACCCATTCTGTGTTTTTCTTACTACTTTAAAATTCACAACTCATGCCTTTCATTCCAAAAAGGAGCAAAATTTCTTGTCTTAGATTCCATACTCTTCTAAAAAAAATCTCAAGGCTTAACCAGCGTACATTGCTATGATACAGCATGTGTGAATATTCACAATCCATGTCATCCAGCGAACTTCTGAACTGTCTGTGATTTAGCTCACTGGCTCTGATTAAGTTCATAGCACGCATCACAGGATCAATCCCATGTTTGAAATCCAAGAAAGCTTTACACAAACTATCCTGGTGAATAATACTGTATGAAGAAGATGCTCCCCTTACGCTTTATGAGGCCAACTTGTTTTCCTGTTAACGAAAGCTGTAATATCCGCTGTAATGCGTGCCAAATTATTTCAAGGTAAGCCAGATTCATCCAAGCAGTTTTCAAAACATTATACAATAGTTCAAATGATAGCAACTATTCACTAATTATTGCAAAATTATGATCAATTCCTCTGATAAACACAAACAGTTGTGCGGTATCTTGTATGTCATTGCTCTCGTCTATTGCCAATGTTCAACACTCGAATGACTTGACTGTCTCAAGTAGCTCTTCTGACAGATTCTGAGAAATGGAATCAATACACTGTACTATAGGTCTCCTTGACAAAGATATAGCTTCCATTTTTGTTTTGACATCTTGGCAGATATTATCAAGAGCATCAAGCACCTTCAGAAAATGTTTTATTATTTTGGTCAATTTTATAACCAAGTACAAAACCTGCCCTTGTGGCAACCTATTTTATGGTTGTCTGTTTTCCAAAAACATTCTGTTGTAGTTTTAAATATCTCAACAAGTTATTAGCTTTATGCTATAATTCACTTTCTGATAAACTACTTCAAAACTTAACCGTGGTTAGTTTGAAAATGGTATCTTCAAATTATACTCCTTAAAAATAGCAACATTGTCATGGCATATTAGTCACACTGCATTACTTTCAAGATTGGTAAAAAAAAAAACTTGTACATCAGTCCTTGTTAAAATATGTCCATCTTAAATTTTGTCTTTTCACAGTAGCACTCTGTTAGGGATAGCAAAATTTGAAATATATACAATGCTAGGATGACGACAAACACACACGCAAGAATACGTTTGTGGACTGGTGAGTTTTTACATGGAACTCAGCCGAGCAGTTAGGGGTGGAAGAGACGAGATGGAGTGATGTGGTGGGGGTAGATAAGAATGTTTCTTTCTCTTAGGTACGAGACATTTGCTACCATGTGGTCGCTCAATACCCTTACGTAACTGACAATGTTGCTTGTCCTTGAACTAGTCTGCACATGTGTATACCCAGTACAAAGTCCACTTTAAATGTAAACACAAGCTTATGCTTATACACATGTAACATTGTAAACGAGCTTGATCATTTGTTCACAGGTTCAAAAACACGCACTGATTTATGTATTTAATTTTAGGTTATGTGGAATAGAGAACTAGGCTAAATCATGGTTTAAATTAGGAGGGATAGCCAGCCCACTTACCTAGGTGATACTGGAGTAGAAATTGTTTGTGTGTTTTTTAATGTTATATCTAAACAATTTCTACTCCAGTATCACTTAGGTAAGTGTGCTGGCTATCCCTTATAATTTAAACTATGTATTTAATTTGTAGTTTCTTTAAATAAAATAAAAGTTTTAAATTTGTGTGTGGACCTCAGACCATGTGGCCACCAAAGCAGGTTTCACTACAGTCAATGCCTTATAAGATAAAAATAAAAAGTCAAATGTGAGGATTACATGTTTCAAATAAATTGAAAATAAACTTGATTTATCACCAAAGATCAAATTTTTTATATACAGGTATAGTCAGAAACTTAAGGTGGGGCAGAAAGGATCACGAGTAATTTTACAGTTTTTATAGGATTACATTTTTTTGGTCAAAATAAATCAAATATTTCTCCAGTAGCAACATATAGTTTAGTTTCCTGCACATGCTAATATCAACAGATCTTGAATATCTATCAAGGGTGTCCTGGAATTTGGTCAAAACTTGTTCTCTTTATTTAAAAAGTTTTGACAAAATTCCAGGAAACCCTTGACAGATATTCAAGATCTGTTGATTTTAGCATGTGCAGAAAACTAAACTATATGTTGCTACTGGAGAAATGTTTGATTTATTTTGGCCAAAAAATTTTCAATTCTGTAAAAACTGTAAAAATACTCGCACTCCGTTCGGCCACACCTTAAGTTAGATAAATACGAAGAAAATACTCAAACTTACTTCTAGGTTATTTGTATTAGATCACTAGGATAAATCATGGTTTAAATTAAAAGTGTTAGGTTATTTATCTAAGAACAAGCTTTTACTGCTATAAGCAACTTCTTCCTTTAGGTTAAGAGAGTAGACTGATGCTCTTGATTGAACTGCAAGGCTGACCATCAGTTAAGATTGCACTGAATTATGACAGCAAAGTTAAAGTTGTGTTAAATAATAAGATTAATAGTGTATTATATAGGAGTGTGCAAGTAGGCATTTTTCACTTTGAGTCAAGTTTGAGTGAAAATGAGTTTTTTTAATTCAAATCGTATAAAGCATTATTTTTACAAGGAATATTTCAAGTTGAATTTTTGTAATAGATCTATGTACAAACCATAAATGAGTACAAACATGATTTTTTAAAAGTTAATTTTTTTTGGGGAAAAAATGTATAATCACACAGATTCGAATTTTTAAATAAATTTAACATAATAGTATAATTGTTTCTTTATTAGACAAAAGGAAATATTGAGGTACTATATTTGCTATGAAATTATATTTTAAAATTGAATAAAATCAACAAAACTAAGATTTTTTTAGAAAAGATAAAATATTCTGACTACTACAATTTTTTTAGTTTTGTAAAAGGAGTGGAGTTCAAACAGCTACTAAGACTCGACTCAAACTTGAATTTTCGAGTTCTCGCACACCCCTAGTATTATAGGATTTAAAAAAATGTGTTTGAAGGAAGAAGAGAAGTTCACATAAGATTGAGGTTAGGGCTTGTTTGGATTTGGTGATAAATATAATATATTGATGGATTTACGTACCATGGTGGTGTATTATTGGTTAAAGTCCAGAATATAGGTTTCATCATGTTATGTTAGTGGTTTATTATTTCTCATGCCAACAAACATTTATTAATATTTTTATAGTGGGGCCAATGTATTGAAACATTTATTTATTTTCTTAATGTTTCTGTAGTGATGCCAATGTAATGGGCTTAGCACTGGATGCAAACTTATTTTATCTTTTCTTTGGATCGACAAAGGAGATTTTGAATACTCAGATTAAAAATAACACTATGTTAAGACTATATTATACAGGATGTTCGGAAATTTATAGCCCAAACTGCACATATAGCTTATTTGAACCAAAAGTAATACAAAATCCCTTTATACTTACATCCAGAAATCTATGATAATACCATTAAATTATGTTCAAAGAATCGGCATACAGCACAGGGAGAGCAAAGCTGTTCAAGCATGCATGTACAACAGGTTCTAAAGGATCATTAATGATGACCCTCGGAGGGTAATTCATATTTCTAGATGGAATGGTGTGTTGTTTACTATGATATGTTCTGCTGCTGTGTTCCAAGATGTTGAGGTGTGTAATGCAGTGCCTCTTATGCAACATTTTATACACACATGCTTGAATAGCTTTGCTCTCCTGGTGCTGTATGCCAAAACTTTGAACATAATTTAATGGTATTAGCATAGTTTTCTGGATACAAGTGATCAGGGATTTTGTATTACTTTTGGTTCAAACCATGTTTATGTGCAGTTTGAGCTATGAGTTTCCGAACATCCTGTATAGAGATGGGCTGAATCTTATATTTCTCGAATCCAAATTCACAAATTTTTCTTTAAATCTCTAATCCAAATTAAAACCTTGAATCTTTAAAAAGTATGAGTTTAGTTTAAGTAATTATATTTTACGACTTGGTCTTACTAACAAATGCTATTTTGTTTGTCATGTCTCTCATATCATAAAAAATGAAGATAACACACTTTTATTAAATTGATTATATTAGTACAATTTCACCATTTTATTGTGATTTTGTTCACCTACACAAATCTATATAAATAATTCCATTTAACAAGTACTTGAAATTGTTACATCAAATCAATGTATTCATAAATTGTATTTGAGATACTTTGAGATTTTCACAAATCTTTAATACCATAGGATTCGAGGGATTCAAGCGACTTATCTCTTAAGATTATATATTTATTTACCACAGTATTAAGAGATGTTGATCTCAGATTTACTTAGGTCCATATTGCAATGAGTTTACAGGAAGAAAGCCTTAATATGAATTAATCTGTTAAGTCAAAATCAATCTAACCATTTGTATTAGCATTGTTTAAATTAAGCGTACAACCCGAAAGATAGTAAGATGCGGTGCTAAATATTGTTTAAATTAAAAATATGCATCATGTGATACAGTTTTTTAACAATACAATTAACACATATATTTTTTTATCTGTTAAAATTTACATCAATTAGTTTATCCTTAATTGATAGTTAGTAAGCTGCCAATATGTGCCAAGTTTTTTTTACAAAATAAGTAAACAAAGTGAAATGGAAATTTGTCATTTAAGTCTAAAATGTATGGTCACTAAAGACCCTGATTTGTGTTAAGGAAAATGATTGGATTTTGATCTGTAAATAAATGTTTCAGCTAAAAATTGTAAACAAAATCTACTCATACTTAAGTTGAACTGATAGTATAAATGGAAATATTTTGGCTAAATTTTAAATTCTTAAAGTCTAGATATTTGACTTTGTTCACAATTTTACTGTAATAACCAGACCAAACAAAGGGTCTTTGGTAGAGTGATTTTTTTTTTGTGCTGGAAACCTTGATTTGTTAGAGGAATATCAAGAAGAAAATTATAATAGGGAAATTGGTACTATTTTTTCTGGCAATTTCGGACAATGTCTGCTACTAATTCAAAATGTGTAGTTTGACGACACACTTAAAAACACAAGAAAGATATGTTATTACCATAACATATCTTAGTTGTGTTTTGTGTGATTTTAATGTGGCTTCATATGAAAAAGGAATATTCTTGAAAATTCAAAACAATGTGGAAGTGTGAATAAGTGGGAAGTGTAAAAGTTTAAAAATAATAAATGAAGATAGAAGTGTGTCTGTTCCTATCTAGGTTTAACCTAACTATCCTTTCAGGTTGTCTTCCTTCATTATCAATTACTTTACAATATTGTACACTATTCCTACACTCTCTTATTATACATTTCCAAGCAATTAGGCACTAATTCTTTTTATTACAACTAACTTTAAACATAATTTAATATTAATTTTAATGTGCTAAGTAAAAGTTTGTAACATGTCTCACGATATTTCTGTGTCCCTAATCACTAGTAATTCTTATCAATTGATTTTTTTTCTAGCAGTTTAGTCTGATATCATTGTTACAATTTATTTAAACGTTTAAAAGCCTATGCATTTAATTTGTCAATCTATTTGAACATTTAAAAACAAATCACGATCAATTGATATAATATTTAGTGGTTACAATTCACTGTGGACAAACTAATAGGTGCCATCTGTATTTGCATCAGTACACCTTTATCCTTTAGTGAGGGTTTGGGAGACTTAAAAAAACTAATGTAAATAAATTTAATCAACATGGATATATAAATAACACACATTTATTTAAAAACAACCACTCTATCAACATTATGTTTACTACACTAGATATCACATATTTGTTTCAAGGAGATTGCACATTGGCTGGCAAAATAATCAACTTGCTCTTTTGTAGTATAAGTAATAAAGCATGCTATAACAATTTGCGCATTTGAAAGCTATTATTAGTAAATGTCATTCATTTGAATTAAATTAAACCAAACCAGCATCTTTTGCCATGGAGTAGAAAACTGAAGTTTTATCCTGTAGAAGAGCTTCTGGTGTGTTAAACTCTATCACTAGACCTTTGTCCAGGACCATCACCCTGTGAGAGAGAAATGTATTCTATTATTTTCATTCCACACACAAGTAGTATCAAAAATATTTAAGGCCAGTTTCAACTTTCATGGATAATTGTAATAATGATTTAAAAAACCCAACAGAATCAGTAGTGATACAGTTAAGGTTTGCTTTATAGATTGAAGTAGTTTCTTACCTGTTCATATCCATGATGGTATTCAGTCTATGTGCAATAGTCAAAACTGTACAATCACTAAACTTGGTTCGAATAGTTGTCTGAAATTATAAGGCAAATTAGAGTTAGGTTGGAATGAGAGATTTTAAATTACTATTTCTAAAAATTTACTTGAAGTTGGCTGTATGGAAGGATTAAAATGGTAAAAGTTGAGGAATTGGAATAAAGAATTGAAAAATTGAGGTTAGAATTTAAGAATTGGAATTAACAATATATAAAGGGGAACAAACACAATATGGCTGTTACATTGAAAATAACACAAATCACACATTACATTGCTGCCACCTTTACTGTACCTTCTTCCAACTATACATTACAAACTACCTCGAAAAGCGGTTTTCCCTAAAGATAATTAATAAAAATAAAAATTGTGACAACTCTAGTAAAATATTCAATAAATTCACCTGTATGAGATCATCTGTATCAAGATCGACAGCTGCTGTAGCTTCATCGAGGATGAGGAGCTTGGTCTTCCGGAGGAGAGCTCTAGCCAGGCAGACCAGCTGCCTCTGACCAACACTGGCACAAACAACACATACAATTATAGAGAAACGAAATTTTGTTTGTATGCATTTATTTTACTAATATCAATATATTAATAACTAAATGAATTAAGAAAAACTCAAAAGAGTTTGAACAGGTTACTTCTGCATCAAAATCTGATCAATCGCAAGTCCTGATACGGTCAATTGCAAGCCTGATTCGATCAATTTCTACTTTATTCTGATGAAAGGGGACCTGAGGGTGTATTTACAAGTACATTCAGAGCCATCTTGAATGGTTTTCCCGTTTAACTTTGCAGAGAAAACACTAGAGATTCTCAAGAATGTACTCAGGAATACATACCCTGATATGCTCCAAAAATTAGTGATGAGATTTAGACGTGAACTGGAGACACGTGGCAGAGGGAAAGGCCAGAAGACCCAAAAAAGTAGATACGCCAAATTATGATGATGATGATGATGATACCTATATAATATTTCCTAAGTCAAATCAAGTTTGAATTTTATATGTAGAAAAGAAAATTTAAGATGAAATTTGTTGAGAGGGAGGCAAGCAGAATACAAGGCTGTTAAATGAAATTTCTGAAAAGTATTATAAGTGCAACAAAAGTGTATAAGATGAAAATGAGGGGGATAGTTAAGGAGGAACCAGATTAAGAGAGGGTAGAGAAATCATGACAAAGGTGGTACGGCCATCCATACAAGAAGGATGGAGGGGGAGAGAATGTCAAAGAAAGTGTGAAGGGGAGAGGAGAGTTGGAGAGGCTTATGTTCCAAACAGATCCGGCCAGTGGCTAGAGTGTAAAATGATGATTAACTTAAAAAACAAAATACAATTTTTGATGTTTATACTATTATAAAATAAACTTTACTAAACAAAATGTTTTGGTTCCTAATCTTAAGAACTATAATTTTTGGGTTTTGGTTCCTCAAAAATAGCTATTTGGTTATTGACTTTGGTTTCATATGCTAATTAAGTCAATAATCTTTGTAATTATTTAAACCATACTTAGTATAGTGCAGATTTCTTAAGTTGAGACATGAACATGAGGATTGAACCTGATACCTTTGCTCCAAACAATGAACTATTCAAGTTACCTGAGGTTCTCACCCCCTCTGACACCTCGTGATTGAGACCGGCGGGCAGAGACTTGACAAACGTCTTGAGATGAGCATGTTCCAGCGCCTGCCAAACATCTATATCTGAGAAAGTGGCGAAGGGATCCAGGTTCCTACGTAATGTCCCAGAGAAAAGAACTGGGTCTTGTGGGATTATGGTGAGCCTAGAGCGTAGAGTATGTAGTCCAAGCTGCGAGATGTCCTCACCGTCAATCAGTATGGAGCCATCTGCTGCCTCAATGATCCGGAACAACGCCAGGGTGAGGGAGGACTTTCCGGCTCCAGTACGACCAACAATACCAACCTAGAATATCAAGAAGAAATATGTGAGCAAAAGAACTTCACATGAGAATGGTTGACAAAAAACAAAGTTATAAGTTGAATATGATTATTATTATTATTATTATTATTAAATAATAATAAAATATTAAGTGACCCTTTGTGGTAAGAAAGTGAAGTTTTGAAATAATCAACTTTAATTTAAAATATATTTTTAGCTATGACAATTTTGAAGCATTGACCGAAAAAAAATAGACCATATCTTAAGATTATTAATGTTCACAGGACATTCACACTTGATTCAGATTAGAGAATATTTAATACAGTATATTCAATTCAACATTGTTTCACAATGGAAAAGTAAACTTCCTACACCACTACTTTGTAGAATTGCTAAACATTTAGTGTAAGAAGAAATGATGTGTGAATGTGTATTTGTTCCTATCTAGGCCTAACCTAACTATCCTTTCAGGGTTGGATTCCTTCACTATCCTGTACATTACACTATTGTAAAGTGTTTCTACACTTTCTTACTATACATTTCCAAGTCATTAAGTAATAATTAATTTATCATAAACTTTTAGTTTGTCCTGATTGACTTGAACAACTGTGTGCTGAAGTGGTCATAGGAGAGTGTTATTTGCACTGTGGATTCACACATTCATAGAAAAAAAAAGAGCACTTGTAGCAAAAATGAAACCATGTGACCATCCCTAAATGAACTACAACATTTCAGCCCCATTAGTGTGACCTGCTCTGCTTTAGTTCAACTAATTTCAATTTAGTCTGCTCTACACAAGAAATTCTGTAAGGAAGACCCAATAAAATTTAAAAACTAACAGAATCAAACAAATGCACATACATTTATTAAGAGAATGCACTGTAGAGCTATAGACAAGCAGACAGCTTTATTGACTTATGTGTGGCGATTTGAAACAACACGTTAAACAGAAAGTGAGTTTGGATATTTTGGTTGTTTCAACACAAAACTGTAATTTTAAAACATCCATCTTGACAATACTATGGAGAATATAAATAGTATCTGTTGATAATATTAATATGGTTGTATTGACAACCCTGCAAAGTTTGTGTTATCTTGGTTATCTCTATATCTTGCTCCCTGTAACTGTATCTTACTGCTAGTAGTTCGTTGGTCTGATTACTGGTTAGTTGTTACTGTCATACATCATATTAAATACAATGTTTACACTATTTCAATGAGTGTGTGATTTCGTTTCATGGCCTATTAATCCTAATAGGTTATGAGCCCAGAAAGTATCGGTGTTTATTAATATTAGTAATTGTATGATTCGTGGAAAACAGTGTAACGGTGACCAAAGTTTTTGATCAAGTTCAACATGGCGGTGGCATCTGTATTCTACATGCATCCAGGATTAAAGCCTTTTGATGGTAGTGGTTTTGAAAACTGGTTATATCGTCTGGAGAGACTTTTGGAAAGGAATGCCATGCTAGAAATGCTGACCTTTGATACGCCGGATGTATTGGCGGATTCAAAAGTTAAAGACAACTTTTTGATGAAAGACGCTAAGGCCAAGGATTTGATTGTGCAATGCGTGGCTGATAATGTTTTGGAACAAATAAAAAATGCAAGTACTGCTAAAGTAATGACTACGTCTTTGAAGTCTACATATGTTAAAATGGGCATAATGAATCGTATTGAACTTCAAAAAAAATTAAGAAACATGTCTTTTGAAGGTAAAATCCAGCTTGAATAAGTTTATCATCGAATTTGATAAAACAGTAACTGAATTGAGGAATTCTGGAGGTACTGTTGAAGAACAAGAGTGTATTACTCAACTGTTGGCAGCTATGCCAGAGCAGTATTTACCAGTTGTGACTTCTATTGACATTTTATTTACGTCTAATACAAGTGCAGATACGTTAGACCTTGTAAAAAATAAGCTTTTATCAGAAAAAGAACGTAATTTAAAAAGTTGTTCAAGTGTTTCAAGTGTACAAAGCCATGCTTTTATAGGGCATAAAAATAAGTTTAAAAAGAATCGTGCAAATATGTTTGGTCAACAGAATGATTATTTGTGGAAACCAAATAGGGTGATGCAACCTAAGTTATTTACCGGTAAGTGCTATGCCTCTAATCAAAAAGGACACATGTGTTTACAATGTCCAAATAGAAACAATATTGCTTGAAATTCAGAAAAAAAAGTTTCATTTTTGGTATCAAACTTTGATAGTAACACTGAGTTATGTTGTGGAATGTCAAATAATCATAATAGTATTAATTTTGTTGTTGACAGTGGGACAACAAACCATCTAATTCAAGCTGAATATGCAAAGTATTTATTTGATGTTCAGGAAATTTCTTCACGAATTAGTGTGGCTAAGGTTGGTGAAATAATTCACTCTGATAGATGTGGTAATCTACGTTTGTTAACTAGCAACGGTATTGGTGTAACAATGCATAAGGTGTTGGCGTGTGACAGTTTGTCCCATAACCTGCTTTCTGTTAAAAGGCTCGAAGAAAATAACTTGAAGGTTATTTTTCATAATAAATGTGTGACTATTCTGAAGAATGACAAACTTGTTCTGAAAGGGAATCTTATTGACAAAATTGTAAATCATTTTAGGATAAATGATTGTAAAATTTCAATAATACCGGTACAACCAAAATTGAATTTACAAAAGGCCTCAGAGGGAAAAAGTTATAAAGTGCCATATAAAAAATTGATTGGTAGTTTAATGTATTTGATGCTAGGGTCAAGGCCAGATCTTTGTTTTTGCAGTATCTTATTTTGGAAAGTTTCAAAATTGTTAAATGAAACTCATTGGAATTATCTTAAGAATGTTGTTCGTTATCTCAAATATACTAGTAATTTTGGTTTGAAGTATGTTAAAAATAATATTTGTGCAGATATAAATGTTAAAGCTTTTGTTGATTCAGACTATGCTAGTGATCCTATTGATAGGAAAAGTGTTACAGGTTTTGTTGTTAAATTAAACGATAATGTTGCGTCATGGTGTTCCAAAAAACAAAATTTTGTGGCTCTCTCTAGTAGTGAAGCTGAGTATCTGGATCTTTCTGCTGGAATGTCTGAATGTAAGTTTTTAATCCAGTTATTTGATGAATGTATTGATTGTGTAAAGCCAGTTACTGTCTTTGAAGACAACCAATCTTGTATGAAAATGGCACAAACCTATGAGACCAAGAGGTCCAAACATAGTGATGTGAGGCATCACTTTGTGAGAGATTTAATTAGTAGTGGCGATCTTAAATTATAATATGTAGCTACTGATGAACAAGTAGCAGACATAATGACAAAAGGATTAGCAATAAGGAAATTTGAGTACTTTAGAAATCTATTAAATGTTACAGAAATTTGATTAGAATTTGTGAATAAGTATTGGAATACAAAAGTGTGTTGGTTAGGCTTTTACCTTCTATTTGATTTTTTTTTCTCCCTCTTTGTGTTAATATTTGCAGAATTGAGAGGAGGTATTAATATGGTTGTATTGGCAACTCTGCAAAGTTTTGTGTTATGATGGCTATCTCTATATCTTACTCCCTGTAACTATATCTTATTGCTATTAGTTAGTTGGTCTGATTACTGGTTAGTTGTTTCTGTCATACATTATATTAAATACACTGTTTACACTTATGTCAATGCATGTGTGATTTTGTTTCATGGCCTATTAATCCTAATATTAACTTTATAATGAAATTAGTTACTGTTTGTTTCTAAGTGACAAATGTTTCAGTATAAATAATTTTATTCCAACAAATGTGATCACATCTTAGGTTGTGACTCCTTCAGGGCCAAATAGTATGTTGGATCGTATGTTTGTCTAGTGTCATAAAATGTTGGTGCGATTAGAATGCTGTACCTTCTCCCCCCTCCACAGTCACATTGATGCCTCTGAGGACTAGGTCCAGTCCCTCCCTGTAGCGAAGCTTGTAGTCCGAAATACCACATGCCCTGCTTGGGGCCAGTCTGGGGCCACAGGGTGAGAAGGGTTTTCCCACGGAGCTTCCTGAAACGCACAGATTTGAATGAATGACGGTTGCCAGACCAGATTAGGACACACTGCTCCTAGGTGGAGGATGGCATGACAACATTTTAAATTAAATTTGGGTTGAAATATATTTTTGAAGAATAATATCTATATGAAGGGAATCTTCAGATTCTCGGCTAACTATTTTATAAAGATAATTATGTAAACAGTAAAGAATAGTACACTGAGTGACCCAAGGCCCTTTTATCGTGGACATTCTAAACCACAATCATCCTAGCAAAACACAACAGGGAAAACATCAACTTGCAGTGGACATTTGATTAAAAAATGGTATTTTTACTTTTTATTGAAATTTGAAAAATTCCATATCATTTAATAAATTTTTAATGTCTCCCTAACATTAAACTAGCCTAGCATACAACAGTTTTTTTTCTTTGCTACAAATTTTCCAGGATATTAAAGTAAATACACCCTGTTAAAAATCAATGAGGAGTTTCACCTGTTTGTATGCGGCGTATTCCTTGATCCTTTCGACAGCCACAATATTGGTCTCAATGTCAGAAGTCTGTCTCACCAGCATGTTGAGAGATGGGTGATCTGCAGGATAAAGAGTTACTATTATCACCTGATGGGACCTGGGCACTTAGTTTTGTGTGTTCATACTAGAGACGCTTGATCCTGCATGTTCGGGGGAAAAAAACAAAAGGATTACAAATATAAAGATCTTAACTTGTAATTAAAATTTTATACAAATTGGAAAATAAATTATTTAAACTTGGGTGAAAGGAAAGATAGCAGAGAAATTAAAACACAATGGCTAATTATTTTACCACCGTGACTAACTGCCTGTTAAGATTATATGCCTATGTACTAATTGGTTAGGGATTAAGAAGAATTAATTTAAGGCAATGCACCCACATTTGTGTGGAGGGAAAATGGATAACCATTTAGGAAAAACCACCCTCATTGAACCTGACCTGGGATCAAACCCTTATCTCCCCATCTTCAACAGTCTTGTCCAACAAGAGATTAGCGCATTAGACCATGCGGCCACTGAAGTAGGTCCATGGCTAAATGATTGATTACACAATAATGGAAACTGAAAAAAATAAGGAATAATTAGTTAAAAATTCGCTAAATTTCACTTAATACTTTTTTTTTTCAATTTCCTTACAAAATATCAATTTAACCACTATAAAAAATCATTTTAATACTGTTTCCTTTGACTAAAACTATACATTTCAAAATGTATGCTTTATTAATTATTACTATTTAAAACACTGCTTATGGTACTTAGTGACTTAATCTAAGGGACATTAATAAGGAAATCCATCTAATGATTAATAACTAGAGACATGCAAAAGGTGAGGTTATTTTTCTCAAAAAGTGATGATATTATAAGCTGAAAGCGATATTATTTACATAAATAAAAGTCAAATTAGTATGTTAAAAAAAAACTAGGATAAAACTCTACATTTTTTGTTCATATTGTGTATTTAACTATTTATTAACATATTTGGAGAAAAATCAAACATAAATACGCACAAAACATTTCACACTTAGTAATATCAAACTCGATATCTCAAAATCATTACCTTCGAGTCTTACAAATAGCAATATTAAAATAATCGATTATCAACTTAGATTTAGACCAAACAATAATTAAATAACACCGAAACAAGTTGTCACAGAAGACTAAACTACTATCAAAAAAGGGAGAGGGAATACAATTTAAGAAGATATGATTTGGCCCAACATGACCATCTGTGTCCTTGCTTGGACCTAGTGTGAAATCTTTTAAAGGCTGTAAAGTGTAAACAATGAATTGATCGATCAAAATATAGGTATCATAATGTGTAAAAGTATAAATCGTGATTTTTAATGCTAACCTCTGATAATAAAAAAAAGTTTAAATATCCTGAAAGCATTCATTTTTCCTGATCCATTCTAGACCCATAATATAAGTAGAAACTGATACTATTCTATCAACATCAGCCCTGCTAGAGTGCTATATCCAGTGTTACCACATTGAAAATTATATTGCATGATGTGGTATTTGCCAGATTATAAAGAAATTGTGTTATTTAGAAAAAAGCTTAAATTCGTGTTATTTGCATGAAAACAGCAGCATTCTTGTAAAAATTTGCTTTATTGCAAATTTAATTCATATCGAATAATATCATAATCATCAACTGTTTCCAGCCTGTGACTGGGTCAGTTTATTAAAATTACCCCATCTTTCTCTATCCTTCCACCACTATTCCTCCTTTAATTGCTTCAATTCTTCTCCTCTCACTTGCACACTTACTCTTATCTGTTCCTACCATCTCTTTCTTGGTCTCCCTTGCGGTCTTTTTCCTGTATACTTTACATCATTACTGTTTCCAGCCTGTGGCCTGGGTCAGTTATTTATTCAAGCCATCTATTTTCCATTACCGACTTGCTAGGCCAGTTGTAGCTTCATATGCCATATAATCTAACTTAAGACTAGGCCAGGCACAACATCCAGTCCCCGGACATTAATTACACACTGTGAAAGGGTCAATTCACATTTCACAATGATTAATTTTTCGGTCATGCCGAGAATCAAATCGGGGACCCTTAACTCGGTAGAAAGACACACTACTCACCGAGCTAAGGCGTATACTTAATTTTCATAATATTCCTTGGCATCCTCTCCTCTATCCTGATTACATGCCCATACCATCACAGTCTTACTTCCTCTACTATCTCATGTACTCCCTGTACTCCTACTCTTTACTGGGTAACTCATTCCCATAGCCTCCACTTTTCTAGTCTCTCTCTTACATTCACTGTTCATATTTTTGCTGCATGCATGATTATGGTTACAAAGTACGCCCTATACAACACTTTCTTACACCTCAAGGACATTTATCTTCTCTAAGACAGGTATCTTACATAAGTATGGAACAACTCTCCCTGCTGTCCTCTTCCCATTAGATTCTCTATACTTCCACCTTTTGCCTCAACCAAGCTTCAAAGCTATTTTAGATTTTTTACTTACTTCAGCTTTACTCCATTCAACTTTATAGCTTTACTAGGCCTTATCCTCTTCCTTGTCATTACCATCACTTCACGCTTCACCATGCTAAATTTAATTCCACACGCTTTCACTTCCTAATTCCATTCCTGTAGCTGTTCCTGTACTTATTCTTTCCTCCCTGAGTTTCCTTACCACTTTATTCTGGAACATTTTTTACCATTACAAGTAGTAGTGATAACAAGGCAATCTCCTGCTTCACTCAATTTTTTATTTGGAACCATCTCATCCTCCTACTCTCAGTATCCTCATACACACTTTTCCCTCTCATTACAACTCCTCTTTCCATTTCGACCTCCTCCATCCTTTTCCAAATTTTATTTCCAGCCACACTGTCATATGCCTTCTCCACATCCATAAATACCGCTATCAAGTCTTTACCAAAATCACACCTTTTTTCCATCAGCTGTCATATGGAAAAGATCAAGTCTAGTGATCAATTATCTATTATCTACTTGGGCCACTCATTTTGAATAATCTTATCTTAAATATTAGATAACCACACATGTATTCAATAGTGTGCACTTTTATTAATGCGTGTAGAATATTGAAGGAACTAATTTATATTATAAACTAGGACTATACAAAGGTAATTTTTTTTTAATGTGAAGCGAAGTCAAAGTGAAGCTTGAGACATTTAAAGAAAAGCTGACCCAATATATTGTTTTATGCTGACATACCTGAATATATCTATGCTTATGTTATAGACGTAATTTAGCCATTAGTCATTAAACTAGCTGTTCTTTAACTGATTGTAATTTAAAATGTCATATTTAATAAAATGTTTGATAATAATGGCGCGAAATGGCTGGAAAAATGTATAAAATGGAAATTTAATGAAAAGAGCCCAATTAGGAAAAGAGGAGAAATATGGAAAGAATCCAATGGACTAAGGACACACCAATAAAATAATATTTTGTTATTGTTGCTTTTATCGAACCAAAAGGAAGTAAGAGGAAAGACACTTTAAACAAATACCAAACTACTCTTAGGTGGGCTTTCTTAGTTAAATTTGCACACATGAGTTTATTTTTATTCTTTTATTTATTTTGATTAATTTCCATTACTATAAGATTATATTTTATAAGATATTTCAAATATTAATAAACATGGCAAGAAAACTTAAATTTTTGCATTCAAAAGTAACTTAATATTTTATATAAACAACTCAAAATTAATTAGTCAGGATAAGATTAGATAAGTTGATAAATGTAAGAAATAAAAAAAGTATTGAGGACAAAAGTGTCAAAAAGAGAATGTAAAATTTTTATAATACACAAAACAAGAAGTTATAAAGTCATATTTGAATTAATGAACATACAAACTTCGAAAATCAATTTCTCATTAATACAATCATAAAACTACTTCAACATGTCAAACTCAAAAATAATCCTCATTCAAAAACTTCTTCCCTCCTTCCATCATAGTTAATACCTGTTTGGGCCAACGTCATGCCGATTAAAACCTTAACACCTTTTTCCTTTTGTCCTTATACTTTTTACAACACCATATTATATCACTCTAAATTTTCTATTTTTATACCAAATTGGCCAAATTTATCTCTATATATATACTAAAAAGTCCTTGGTGATTTACATTCCAACATACTAGTGACACCACATATTTTGTAACGGAAAGTAACTTTCTTCATGTTGTTTATATCTTCTTTTTTAGATTAGTCCACAATAAGTTTATAAACCTCTAATTTATTTCTCACAATTCTCGCTTGCATTATGTAATGATTCGGAACAAAAATTCATCCTAAGGACTGCTATTTAATGTCTATTCTAATTTAATCTTTAAACATCACATTAATTATACTGTTTACAAATCTTTCACTGTATTAATTAAACTTAATATACTTATCATAATGGCATTTTTACATTGGTGTTCCTCAGACTTGATGATGGCGGAGCGCCGAAACATGTAGTCGTTTCAAGATCTATGATGACTTAGTCATCTTATACAATAAGAAGATGGGTTCAGCTAAAACTTTAGATAAGGCAAATTTCTCCTGACCAAACATAACCATGAATATTATTAAAACTATTTCAAATATGTTCAGAATATTTAAAAGTTTTCTTCTTCCTTCAAAATGTTTCGAAGATGTGAAGGTTATTGTAGGTGTAGAAGTCAAAGTAAGGGAGAGTGGGTTTCGACTTGATTTTGACATTTCAAAACTTCGCACACCCCTCCTATATACATATGTTATTCCTATTTTAAGACAATTTGCCAAACTGTATTAAAGCCAAATATTGAAGCCACTAACCTGCATAGCATAACTGATGGAAAGTCCTACTAGACCTGGGTCCATTGTGTCTCGACCCAACACAGCAAATATTGAAGAGAAGAAGATTATAATATTACCAATAGTTTCCAATCTCACAGAGAGCCACCTATATAAAATAATCCCATCCTCAAACATTAGAATATTTGAGAAAATTTATCATTCAAGTTTAAAAAGAAAATATTTTAATCTTATACATGAACTATATACAAATTATATACATATTATGAATTGTTATCACCTTGCAGTGCCCTGTAAGGTAATAATAATGTTTAGTATTTAGTTTAAATGTAAAATATCTATGTTAAGCTGTAACTGACAAACAATTAGACCACACCAAGTGCTCTCAGTTAAACAAAATAATTAATAATAAAATATGATTTAATATGCCTTGCAATAATGAAGGTTACTAAATAAAAATGGAGAAAGCTTATGGTATCAGAGTTTAAGGTATTATTTTTGGCCCTATGTAATGTGTTATAAAATAATCTGTGTTTTACCCTCTCATGTTAAGAATGCCATATATAGGCAATGCATTTTGTTAACATCAAGAAACAAAGTCTCTCACTTTTTTTTAATGTTTAAGTGTGCAGAATTAGTCAAGTATTTAGATTCCTTGACCTTTCCTTATTTTTTATTAAATTCCCTGACATTTCCTTTTTTTCCCTGACATAAAACAATTCCCAATCTGAAACCACCATTGATGTATCTCAAAATAATTATATGACAAACCTAACAAGTAACAATCAGCAACCAGATCATTAATTTATCACTGATAGTCATTCAAAACTAAATTTCCCATACATTTTGTCTAAAAAGACTATTTAAGCAATATATTATTATAATAATTTAAGGATTAAAATACATGTGTGTGTAAAATGTCACATATTGTCTGAATTAAAATTAGAGTCTAGGTTTGCCGATAAGGAATTACATCATAATCATGTACAGAAAGACGGAAATTCAAAAACCACTTTTTAGGATTTGGGAGGTCATGAAACGTTGAAATTCATCAAAATTTTAAGTTAAATTTTTTTGACAATCACAATACTTTCTCTACCTGTAAGATTGCGAGAAGATAAAAAACGTTATTTCTAAACGAAATCCAATCAATTTATCTACCATAATAGTGCATGCAGAATATGTCTTAAGAGTACCAATGAATGCTTTTAACATAATATATAAAAAATTAACTCATATGTATAGATAAAATTTTAACATTTTGGGTATGGTGATATGGTAATAACATATTGTTCTAACCTGTTAGTCATGATGGTTAGGTAGAAGCACATTTGGTTTCTGTCGACTAAATCTTCAGACATCTTTGTAAATCTTTCTTGAATACCATAGGCTCGAATGGTTGGTACACCTGTTCAAAATGAAAGTATCAGTTATGTGTTTTAGATAAAAATCAACCTAAAATTAGTGTATTAATATGAAAATGACCCAAGCATATATTAAAATACTGTATCTATAATCTATTTCAACATAGGTATGATTATAACCTTTTAAAATAAACAACTTGTTCTTTTTTCACTTGAAAAACACAAAATACTTGTCAATTTCACATATATTATGGATTTTAGATTTATATGAAATAATAATCTAAGTCTACCAAAATATTTAAGTAGAATTTAACTTTCAAAAGTTGAGTATTTCTATAAAATATGAGACAGTACTTACTATACAATATAGTATAATTACCTCATAAAGCTAAAAGAGGTTTTTCTTATAGAGATATAGAAAATATGAGGGATACAGTAAAGTTGAGCCTATCTGCAATTTTTTTCATAATTTTTTTTATATGACAGGGGTAATATGCAATAACAACACTCAAAAACAATAAGTGCTTTTGTATTTAGTGTGCATATATTATTCAAGATAGTACCAATAGTTTGACTAACAGCTAATTAAAATTTAGATAAAAAGTTGTTTCAATATATCATCAATAGGTATCTATTATTATTTATGTACACTACTACATAAGACAAGACAAAAATTATTATAACTAATATGCAATTAATTATACAAGGAATAGGATACAGAAAGGTGTGATGAACACACATACAGTTAACACACTACATTACCGCCACTGGACAAAGAGGTAATGTCTGCCTCTTGAATAAAATCGATCACTTCCCCCCAATCCCTTGACCTACATTTCATTCTTTCGGAAATTATCAAAAGGGAATGTGTAAAATGCAATAAAATTTCCTAGAAGAGGAAACAAAAGTAGTATAAGGTCAAAGTATGAAGTGATAAAAATTTAGAATATCGTTAAATACGTAATTTTGAATATCAATTAGGGATGGGCCTTCGACTCTCTCGAATCCTTAAGGATATTAGAGAAAATTTTGGATTAAAGACTTTTTACATCCATTACAGTTTCCAGCCTGTCGTTTGGGTCAGCTTTTTAAGTCATATATTTTCCTCTATCAGCTTTCTAGGCCTATTGTAGCTTCATATATCTTATAATATAACCTGGGACTAGGACGAGCACAACATCCAGTCCCCAGCTGTTAATTAATTACAGTGAAAGGGTAAACCCACATTTTAACAATAATAAATGTTTCAGAAATGTTGGGAATCAAACTCGGGACACTTAGCTCAGTAGACAGACACAATACTGACTGAGCTAAGAGACTTAAAGACTCAAATCCTTTAGATATATTTTTTCTAGTGAAATTTGTTTTAGAGCTCTAATAGAGCTTATTGGTAGTTCAGAACCAATTACAATTATAATATGAACTTAACAACCAGGCCCCAGACAAGTGATATAACACTTGCCTAAATGTTGTAATTAATGGATTATAAGAAATCATGTTATCATTTAGTTACTATTTTAATTTTTTACTATTTTACTATATTGATATTTCCTCTTATGTTCAAAATTATTCCAAGATTCAAATTCATCGTCAAGATTCAGGATTCAAAGATAAATAGGAGATTAGGAGTTGTAAAATAGTGGATTCGATCCAACTCTAATATTAATTATTATTCTATAGATTTTACATTACTATAGTTGTTAAAGCAGAATTTATTTTAACCAAGGTGACACTATCAAGTCTACAAATGAGGCGGGTAACTTAAATAGGGTCCATAGACCTATGTGCCCTTTTGATGCAGAATTGTCCATTTGATTCGTCATGTTTCTAGCTCCCTTCCCCACAAAAATTTTCACAGACATTTTAAAAACTAAGGTTGGTACACCTGTTTTTAGCCAACTGTCTCTCACATGGATTGTTATTATTCCCTCCTTTTTATATAGGTTATGTTTCGTGTGTGTGAATAAAGTAAGCTTTTATTGGAGTGTTAATATTGTAAAAACGAATTAGACAAGTGCGTAAAATAGTTTCAATGACGCTAATATTTTACCACAAAAAAGGAAAATTATCACAAAGAATGAAAGATTCGAAGATAACTGACTACTTTCACATCATTTTGAAAGTGTGAAAAAAATTTTTTTTTATTAATTTTCGTAAATTTACATATTTTTTTGGGGTGGCATTGATTAACATTGAAACCTTTGTTTAGTTTCAATAAAATGATATTTTATTCTTAGTAGCTTACTTTATTTTTACCCAACATAATGGTCTATATAAACAGGGCATATAACATCCAATAACAATAATTAAAAAAAGTATTTTTCCTTTAAAATACATTAATAGTAATTTCTTGTCAGTAAAGAGGGAGAATATTGTGTTCTTTAGTTTTATGTCAGGGTTCAAATTTGTTTTTTCACTCTTACATAAATCAGTCAAAAAACTTCAACTTCAGATTTCACAAGACAACATTTTTGGCTCTATGCCCTTTTTATGTTACCCGCTTCAATTATAAGTTGAGGTTTTCAAAGCTTCACACAACCTTAATATCAATATCGACAAGATGAAATTTGTTAAATACATTTGCATGTTTATAGTGATGAAGTAATTAATCAAACCAACCTGTAAGTGACTCCCCAAAATTAGAGAGGATCGGAGCATTACTTATTGACTGAAGCCTCTTCAGTTGCCGGGAGGTCGATACATAGATTTGCTGTAAATTAAAAATTTATTCCAGAGTTTTAGTATAATCAATTGTAAATAAATCTATTTGGGAGAATAAAGAAGAAGTTAAACTGACTGTACTTAGTAGAACTATGTCAGGTGGACTAAGTGAACTTTAATCTTCTAAGAGCCCACCACAAGAATCATGCTAATTATGATGACTGGCTTTTTTTTTTTACAGTTGAAAGTTACTAAACCAGTTCTGTATTCACCCACATTGACAATATATTTTCTCAGTTTGAAAAGTGAAGTCAATTTACGCTTGTTAAAAGTAACAAAACATTATCACCCAGATGGATGAATACATAATTGTTTTTACTTTTTAGTAGGTAATCTTTCTTATATCATCAAAGTTCAAAATTACTGTGGACAGATTATTCTAATTCTGTTTGGTACAATTTGGATTATTGTCTATATTATAAACTGTTAGTTTGATCAAAAGTTCATATTTATTCTATTTTACAAGTTAAATACAACTACAAATGTTGTGGTCAAGAGCTCTGCGGTTCATCCAGTAGTCAACCACTTCTAAGGAATTGGTTAAAATCTCAAATTAAATGGATATGTCTTCAAATGATGCAAAGCTATGCAAGATATGAATGATTAGGAGATAATTACAACTGTGGTAAAAGGAGCTAGTAGCCTTAATTGTGTTAAAGAACCTATAAAAATAACCAAAAATTACCAAATTAATAAATATGTAATAGTATGTCTTAAGAATATTAATTAGGAAACACCTGCACAGGTGGTACATGGCAGGCTAAATGTCAAGTTCATTTAGTCTGGTTTGTCAATGATATGGAGGTTGCAGTTTCAAGTCCTGACCATGCATAGTGGGGTGGTTTTTCATGAATGAACATGCACCTTCCTCATCCCTACCTAATACTAACATAATTAATATACATGGACAAAAACAGGTAGTGGAATGTGGAACAAATTCACACACACACACAATTGACACCTTAGCTCAGTTGGTAGCATATTGCCTATTGAGTTAAGGGTCCCGGGTTCGATTACTGGCATGGCTGAAAAATTTATCAATGATAAAATATGGGTTTTCCCTTTAACAATGATAAAAAAAAAAGCTGGGGACTGTATGTTGTGCCTGTCCTAGTCTTGAGATAGATTATAAGGCATATGAAGCTATGACAGGCCTAGCCAGTCAGTACCGGTAGTGGAAAAAACTAAATTCATATATATTTTGTAAAAAAAAAAAATTTTTTTAAAAATAAAATTTTCTCACTTGAATAAAGTAATAAATGATCCCTAGAGGTAAGATGACTCCAAAAAAATTGGTGTGGAGTAAACAATCACAAATAAAGTGGCCAGCATCTAAAACAAAAAGACAAAGTATAAAATGTAAATTTACTAGATATATTAAATGTTTTGTATTTTATCTCATAAATTTAAAACATATTTCTAAGTGTTTTTGAGAGTAGCTAGTTTTTTGCTCACCTTGTAAACATTAGGGACTGCCATCCTAAGAATCATAGGGAAAGTCTGGTCTAAACGTTGACATCACTGGAAAAGCGTGTTAGAATTCGCCCGATGGGAGTGGTGTCAAACAGAGACTGGGTAATCTGAATACATTGGCAAGGAGTGTGTTGTGCAGAACACTAGCAGCATTGATTGCGCCGATACTCACTGATAGCATGGACACTAACACGCTCAGCACTGAAATTAAAGAGCTACTTTATCAATGTCTTCCTTCAATGCCTGTGTGAGCTATTAATTATTTTATTATTAGAGTTGTGTCAAATACAATATTTTACGAATCCAAATCTGTATTTTACCTAAAAATCCCAAGCTTGAATTTGAATCTTGGAAAAAAATAATGAAACTAATATGAAATAGAAATATAAGAGATTAATAGAAAAAATAAATTGTAAATAATTTTAGTTGTGTTGAATAAATTTATTATAACATTCATACACTCAGTTAAATGTTAAATTAATGTGTAATGTGACTTTCCCAAATTTTTCCCTACCATTCAATTATTTCAAGTCAAGATATTAAGCAGCATCTGATTGCTGTGAGGGTGTAAATTCATTCCTACCTTGTCCAATCCCTAATGCTCCATAAACACCAAGATACAAGTCTTGAGCACCGGTCTCATTTTGTGCACCGTAAGCATTGGTAGACCAAGCTGACAGCCACATGTTTGTACCCACTTGGAAACTCTGGAAGAACGCGTTAAAGAGGAGTGTCCCCACAATGAACATGGTCCCGATAGACCTGAAGTAGTGCCCATAAACATGCCACTTTACCTGTTTAACAGAAGGACAATTTAGTTTTAAAAATCAAAGAGAACAGCTTGTCTTAAGTTTTTTTTTTTTAGGTGTGTGTAAGTAGGAATTTCGAGTCAAAATGAAATTGGTTTTCAATAAAAATACGAAATTTTATTAGAGTTTGAGTAATATAAATAATATTTGTGTCACAAATATTATAAGTTAACATTCTTGGGTTAGCGTTAGAAGCCTAAGATGCGCTCCTATCCCTCCTACCATCATCCATCATCATCATGTTTCCAGCTTGTGGCCTGGTCAGTTTAGAAAAATGCCTCCAAATAGAATAAAAATAAAAAAGACCCAAAAATTTGAATTCATGTGTAGCCATGAAAGTGACTATAAGATAGATATGTGAAGAGTGTGTTAAGAAATGAAAGTAAGTTTATTATTTTCTGTCATGGTATAACCTAATTATCTTTTTTAGGGATGTGCGAGAACCATTTTTTCAGCTCAAGATGAGAATATAAACAGTATTGAGACACGAGAACAAGACGAGAAAATATCCTTTGAAAGTAAAAAAAATGTAAAGCATGTTTATTAAAGTAAACTATAGTTTATAGAGTTCCTTTTTGAGATTTGAGCTGGCAATTGCTTTAGATTGTCTTATATATAGTTCATTCAAACCCTTGATATATACTCATACGCATTTTAAATGCAATTAATAAGTTAGTGATAGTTACAATGTATACCATTTATAATTACATTTACTAGTTTAATAGCATATATTGTCAAAGTTTGACAGTGAGAAACAATATTTATAACCAAGACATTTCTCTTAATGAAGACTATTTTTTGGGGGGAAATGCGACCTTTTTTTTGGGTTATATGGTATTTTTGGAAATAATAAAAGTCCTGGTTCGGTTTTTTAATACCTTGAGGCACTTTTTTTTTATTTCTTTAATTTTCAAGGTTCATTTTTAACTTTCAAGCTAGAGATTTTTTTCTTGAATATTTTTATATATTTATGAGTCTTGCACATTCCTTATCTTTTCAAGTTGGCTTGCTTCATGTATAGTGTTTCTACACCATTTCTCTATATATTAGGGATATGAGAGACTCAAAATTATCTTCAAAATTCGGAGAAATTAAAAAAAAAGAAGCAAATAATGGCCCTAAGAAATTAAAAAACCAAACCGGGAATTTATTATTTCCAATAATACCATAACATAAAAATAGGCTGCATTTATCCCCAAAAAACAGCCTTCTTTAAGAAATATTTTGGTTATAAATATTGTTTTTCAATATCAAACTTTGACAATATAATCTGTTACACAACAAAACTAAATTATAAATGGTGTTCATTGTAACGACCTACTGCCATTTTATTAAATGCATTTAAAATATGTAAAATTATATCTTGAGTGTTTGAATGAACTATATGACAATATAAAGACAGCGCCAGCTCAAATGTCAAAAAGAAACTCTATACACTACATATTTACTTTATTAACATAATTTACATTTTTGTACCTTTAAAGGACATTTTCTCGTCTCTTGATACTTATTTATATTCGCATCTCGAGATCGTCTCGAATTGAAAAAATGGTTCTCACACATCCCTAATATATATTTTCAAGCCATTAGGCAATTATTCATTTTTATAAATTTTTACATTATACATTATTTTAGTGGTTTTATATGTTTTCATATACAGGTGATATGACTTACACTTCCAGTTTGAGCAACCTCGGCTTCTATGAGTCGTCTCCTCCCTTAAATTTCATGTGTTTTCCTTTATTTTCAGTCTGTAAACTTCCGTTGCTTGGTTGTTTGGTATTGTCCATCTTCATGCTACTAACAGAGCCAACACTGGAACATGGAACATGAAATATATAGTGTGACCATGTATCTAAAAGTCCATTCACGATTACTTTTTACCTGGATGACAGTTCGAAAATCATACGTTTAGGTTTTGGGTTGCCAACACTTATAAAAGATCACTGTTTTGTTATAAATGTAAAGTTTTTTAATTACCTGTTCTATTTTATATTTAAAATAACGTAAACATAATTTTTTCATATTATTTCATTACTTTTAATAATTTCTGTCTATCCAACTCAAAACAATATTTTAAACATAATTAAAAGTACTTATTCTTTGTTTTGGAACGCTATTGATTATGTGTAATATAGTGCATACATTAATACCTTTTAATACAGGCATCGTATTTACTTGGAAAGAGAAAATACTTGTAATTTTTTTTATATTTAATAAATGGTTTTATAGTTATTTTATCATATTTTGAAATATTTAACTGAATACAATATTTTCATCAACTGCGTGGGTGCATCAGTGTAAAAAACTTATTTACCGTCATGTTCAACCACATGGTTTAAATTCATCGGTTGCCATTTTGAAGCTATGTTCATTAGAAGTTTTTATGTCCGAGATCAAATAAATATATAAATAATACTGGCCTAAATTACTATGGTTAACTATAATATTCATATATTACCCTCTGTTTCATTACAGTTATCAAAAGTGATAGATGTCAGCTGTTGGCGTATTGATTCTTTAAGGATTACTTCTAGTAACATTTTGAGCCATCATCCAAGTAAACTAACGTCGTGAATGAATTATACTCAGAGCTGCAGCAATGATTATTATGTAAAGGCTGTAAAAATAATATAACAAATAATAAATATTTTGCTGCATGTGTTTAAAATAATATGTGGTATTTTTTAGCAGTTTTTTTAAAATTTATTTTGGTTGGTTATTTAAAAATAAAAGAACAGAGTCTAGCCTACTTTTGTGGGTATTCACTGGTATTGACATTCTAGAAAAGCACTTATGTGTAGTATTATTTAAAGTATATTGTTAGTTATATTATTCTTGAAAGTGAGAGGAGAAGAATGGTGGTAGGATAGACAATGGAGACATTATATTAAACTTATCCAGCCACAGGCCAGAAACAGCTGCTTATGATGATGATGATGTAAAGTTAAAATTTTGATTTAAGAAAAAGTGAACAGTTTATAATTATAATATGAACTTAATAAACAGAACCCAGAACAGTAAGTTAAAACTTAACTGAATGTATGAATGTTATAATGAATAGATTATGAAAAACAATTTTTAAATTATTAACTATTTGTATTTTATATTTTTATATTATATTTATATTTCCTAACATGTTCATAATTTTTACCATGATTCAGATTTGAGATTCGAGGTATATGGAGATTCAGATTTATAAAATAGTCGACTCAGCCCAACTCTAATTTATATCCTTTATATAAAATATGTTAAATAAATGGGAAATAATCTATGGATTTAAAACATGTAGCAAGGGCAGGACATATAGTGTGAATAAAAGAAACTAGAGCCACATTTAAAATTGACAAACCTAATAGGAAGACCTAGATGCAGATGGGATGTTAACACTATAATGGACCAGAAAGCAATAGGGTGTAGTGAGGGAAAGTGGGTAAAACTATCTCAAGATATGAATATGTATAATAAGACAGTGTAGAAACACTGTATAATATGTAAAATAAGTGATAGTGAAGGAAGCCAACCTGAAAGGATAGTTAGGTTAGGCCAAGTTAGGAACAGACACACTTCTATCTTCATTTCTTCTTTTCTTAAACTATTGCACTATATTACACTTCACACATTGTTGAATTTTCAGAGATGATCCTTTATCATTAGAAGAGACACATTGAAAACACACAAAGAAAGATAAGTTAATGAACCACATATTTCTAGAATGATTTGAAATATGTAACTGAAAATTGATGCGACATGTTCAGTTACTAGTACTACATATTTTAAATCATTCTAGAAACATTTAGTTCAATAGCCTATTTTTTGTGTGTTTTTTCAATGTGTCTCTTCTAATGATAAAGGAACACCTCCGAAAATTCAACAATGTGTGAATTGTAATGTAGTACAATAGTTTAAGAAGAGAAGAAATGAAGAAAGAAGTGTTTTTTTTTATCTAGGCCTAATCTAACTATCCTTTCAGGTTGTCTTCCTTCAGTTTACATTAGTGTAGTGTTTCTACACTCTCTTATTATACATTTCCAAGTCATTAGGCACTAATTTATTTTATTATCATATATGAATAAGTGGCATACTCTCGTAAGTGTGGTAATGAACGTATAAGTTCCATCTTACTATACAAAAATAAGGAGGATAGAAACATATAAAAGGGGACGAACACAATATGGCTTTTACAGTGGAAAGAAGAATACAGTTCACACTTTACAATGCTGCCATTAGGACAAAGAGGTAATAGTTGCCTCTTAAAGAAAATCGATGGTCACGCCCGATACCCTGACCTAGGTTTTATTCTATCGGAATTAATCAGGGAAAAGTGTGAAACGTGTAACGCAACTTCCTAGAAAAAAAGAAAAAGAAAAAAGGGAGGTGAGGGGGAGAAAATTGTAAAAGCCATATTGTGTTCGTCCCCTTTTATATGTTTCTATCCACCTTTCCTATACCTTCTTCCAAATATAATATAATACCAAAAGTAAGTAAGCATTGACTTGTGTCCAGTGTGCAGTGTTTATCTGTTTATATTATCTCGCCAACTGCTGTCAGTTATTCTGTCAATTTATCTTTTAAACAATTTCTTTGCTATTAACATTAACTTTTTTCTAGTTTTAAGTTCAATGTCACTTTAAGAATATCTCAATTTCTTTAAAAGATTTTACCTTTTTTCCAACATCCATTTGTAATTGACTAAATTTATATATTGATAACCAACCAAATATAATCTTTTATTTCACATTCTTTGCCTGTTTCAAGTTTTGCTTTGAATTCTCCTACTTAAGTATAGTATTCTATCACCAATTAGTAGGCCTCACCGGCGCAAGGAGCTAGATCGTGATCGTCCACCCAGTGAGTGAATGTCGGACCTGCTGCCGGAGACAGACGATGCTGAAACACCATTTGACGCTGGAACTCATCTCTGCCAATAGCAGTCTCTAGTTGTTGCTTTATCTCTTCAAGATCTAGGAAAGCATTTATCAAATAATAGAAAAGTTGTTAAATAGTGTTTAGTACTAGGATATTTTGCTATAAAGTGAACCATGTCCTACTACCTGTTTAGGCTAATCAAATATTTTGACAAATAACAAAGGGTCGAGGAAGATAGAAAGGTGGATAGAAAACATATAAAAGGGAACAATCATAATATGGCTTTTACAATGAAAAGATTAACACAATTCACACTTTACATTGCTGCCAAAGGACAAAGAGGTAGGGGCTGCCTCTTGATTCTTCATAACTTCTTTGTCCAGTAGCAGCAATGTAAAGTGTGAACTGTGTTAATCTTTTCATCGTAGAAGCCATATTTTGTTTATTCACTTTTAAGTGTTTATTTCACCTTTCCTGTATCTTCTTCCAAATATAGCAAAATATCTAAAAAAAAGTGAAAAGAGGTTTTCCTTATAGAAATTCATTATACATTCTGGAAATTTTGTTATATTGTGCCTGTATATACTACTTTATACACTAAGATTATTTTTACATATTTTTATTGAACAAGCATTTAAAATAATTTATTCTTACCTGATAAGATCAAGTTACTGTCACAACATGCAATTAAATTATTTACTTTAATTTTTTTCATATTATTAATGATGTAATGTCCACCATAAAGGCAATACTCAAACGTAAATGAGTATTTTAACTTTCCATATTTTTAATGAGAAGCTTTTTAATTATCAAAGCCAGAATGTTTTTTTGAAATGAAGTCAAAGTTGGTATTTCTTTTTAAGCAAAGTTAAAGTTTGAGAAGATAATAATAATGATAATGATAATGATGATGATGATGATGATGTAATAATAACAAAGTACAAGTACCAGCTTCTGACACATTATCTGGGGTAGCCAGGGTTTTTTGTAAGTGTTGCACAAGGAATTCCGCAAAGGCTCCCTTCCTTTCCAAGAGTTGGTGATATGAACCCATCTCAGACACCTCTCCATTTTTCAACACTACAATTTCATCCATGTGGGAAGATATGTGATGCTGTGTGTGACCAGGATTCGAGTCTGCAAAAAACAAAAAATTAAATCACTTAGAACTTTCTGTTCTTAACAAACAAAATTTGGTCACAAAAATAATTTTGTGCATGCCCTATTCTATTACATAATTTTGGTTCAAGCATGACCTTATGAGCTTGAAAGGAAGTAAGGCTAGGATGATCAGCTATTTTTCCGAGCTTGCCAATATCATTTTTTTTTTACAATTAGGCTGATTACCAATGTCGAAACATTTAGTTTATTTAATTTTAAAAGTTTCAAAGGTAATATGAAGTAATGATGTTTAAAAAAAGTGTTCACATGTGTCATTTTTAATTTGTATAAGTTTGAATGAAAATTTTAAAGTTAATTCAAATATAATTAGCTTCATCATAGGCATTACTACATTTTAAAGACCCTTTTTTCATAGTGAAGTTTATGATAGTCTTATATAGGAATTTTATTTTGAGATTTATGCATAGAATATCATAGCAAATATATTAAATTTAGAATAAAAACAAAAATAAAATTTTCTTCATTAAATATTTTGAATTTATATAAGCATAATTAACTTAAGAATAATTTTATAAGAATCAACCAATAAATAAATTCATATATTGAAATAAAGATAAATACTGAATCCAGGATGTAGTTTTGAAGCTTCTAATAGTTATTTAGTATTATCTTCCCTTTAGGAGTGGACAGGATCGTGAACTGTCAGGGAAAAGGGATAGAGAATTTATCAATTCCCCATAGGCTGGTCGGGAGTGACTCTCTTTCGAAAATTTTCAAGCGGGAAACACAACATAGTGCTCCAGGAAACAAAACAAAAGGCATGTGCTTATGTTCTAGCACTTACTGCCACCTTATCCTTAGCGGTATTAATAAACCAAAGTGACTTTTAAGAGGTTTCAAACTTAGATAATATTTTGTAGTTTCATACTAAGAGCACATTGAAGAGGGGCCAAATATTGTGTTTTGCAGTATTTCTTGCACTCTGCTAATAACTAAATATAAAACACCATTTTCAAAAGAAATTTACTAATAAAAATAGTTTCTATAAAAAATGTAATAAAATAACTATCTGATTTGTATTATTTGATATGAATTCAAAATTTTGCTATTTGATTTGAAAAATAATGCTATTTGCACATATTTATTTATTTTACTGTATTTCTTATAATTTTTATTAATTTTAGCAATTGTTTTAGCGCAGCGTTTTATTACTTGTTCCGGTTATACAGCTATGTACTAATTACTCTTGTGTGTTAGGAATGAGGAAGATTGAATTTAGAGATGAATCCACATTTGCCGTGGATAAGAGTGGGAAACCATTTAGGTAAACAACACTTAGTACACCTGGCCGGAAACAAACTACAATCTCCCCATCATCGGCAGTTTAGTCTATTGTGAGAGTGATGCCTTAGACCATGCAGCCACTAAAGAGGGTTTTAATAATATTATTACTTTTACAAATCTTACCATCTTAGTTAGAAATCAATATATTTTTAATCTAAAACTATTCTAAAGCATAATTTTATAATTTCCTGTTTCCGTCCCAAATCATTTACCATCCTGTTCCGAAGTAAAAGAGTAATTCCCGTCCATTGCTACTTCCCTTGAATCTTATGTTGATTCAGATTGGCAGGTTGCTGGTTGACTTTAGGGATGACCTTGAAAAGATACTTCCTTCTTACTCACAGAATCTAAAATACAGTTCTCTCTCACTCAAAGAACTTTTTATCTCAACACTTTCCCTCCTCCTCCTTTTCCATCCCTTTGTTACAGAAAGAAGGGTTTACTTAGAACACACTAGCAATAACCACCCATCCCGCCTGGTAGTGGAAGAACTATGATTTGAATTAAATATTGACTGAGGCCACAGGCTGGAAAAAAAACTAAGAAATTAAATCAAAGAATTATTCAAAGCTATAATAAATAAACCTAATAATCAAAACCACGAGATAGAAAAAAAAAAGGGTAAAATTACTCTATGAACAAAACAAACACACAGTCATAAAACATTACAGAAAAATATTTGATGACCGATTTTTATGGCTTTACAACCCTCTTAAAAATGTATGAGAATGTGAATGACCGTTTTTAAGTACCACCTCATACTAGCCGTTCGGTTATAAGCTTATGTACTAATTACACTAATAGTTTTAGGGGTGAGGACAGTTATATTTATAGGAAGTGTACCAGCATTTGTGTGAAAGGAGAGTGGAATACCATTTTGGAAAAAACCACCCTCAGTACACCTGACTGAGATTCAAACTTTAATCTCCCTATAACCAGCAGTTTAGTCTACTGCGAGAGTAGCACCTTGGACCATGTGGTCACCGAAGTAGGTGACCTTGTGATACACCCTCTTCAGCATGTGTAAGAATGTGAGTGACCTTGTTTTGATCGACCTTGTTCTACATGAATAAAGAAAAAGAATCACCTTGTTTTGGTCAACCCTGTTCTACTTGTATAAGAATGTACGTGACCTTGTTATGATCAATCGTGTTCAACATGTAACCCCACCCTCCTTATCATCACTCAGAAATAAGAGTCAGAGATGGGAATAGAGTTATTTTATTCAAGGTAATAAACAAATACAACTCAATGAGAGAGTGAGACAGCATGAAGCGTTAGGCGCTCAAAATAGTATATTTTAGAAATGAACATTCATATAATGAGCACACACGGGTTTTAAGAACCATCGATTATCGCCAGTTCTCAAACGGGATTATACAAAATGATAGCTCCTAATAACAAACATTTGATAATTGCGGGACACCTCCTCATGTCCATAAATAGTGATCCTAAACACATGACATAATCAGTATTTAAATTGACCTTCATATCAAATTCCATTAGCCCCATCATAATGACAATTAATGACAGGCAAATAAAATGCCCAGGTATTAATAATTAATAAATAATTAATCTAGTAAACATAAAATAGTGATTTAATTGCCCCTATTGACATCCCCGATTACTCCAAACAATAACAATTAGGTCTCATTTAACATACATCATCCCAACTAAATTAGACATATTGCAGTCCCAACTTTGACTATTATATAATAAACCTTTAACATATTCAACAATGATAAACGATCTCCTAAATAGTAACAAATGATTATAATCCTTCTAAAGATTAAAAATAGGCTGAGCTGAAGAACGACGCTATCTGTTTAACCACCGTTCCAAAATGGCGGTGCCTAAAAGATATAGATCCCATCCGTTAATCGGATAAGCAAAGGATTTATATTAAAATACAGGAAGCAAATGTCCCCCAAAAGTTCATAATATAAAAGGCAGATAAACGGTTTGAACTAACTGTCAAATAAACATATTAAATTTATTTTTTTAATAGCTTTAAGAGCCAATTTAATAAGTAATTTCGCGTTAATAATCAAAATTTTAAATATTACAAGTCACGAAAGATAATTTTGAATCAGATAAAAAGTATTAGGCCCAAAACGAATTTAAAATATTTTAACGTCAATAAGCATACAGCAACGTCGCTCACCTTGTGATCAGTGTGTAATGTATGTTTACATCACAAAACCCTACCATTATATATCCTCAGAATAGACCATGAGCTCTCAAGCCGCGGGAACAAAAGGAGGGAGGGTGGGGGTAAGGGGTAGCATGTTCCTAGAACACACTCTAACGTTCTACACGCCTTCAAACGCACGTAGAAAAACAGTTCCATGAGCTTTCAGAACACGGCTGACAGAGCGCATAAGCTTGCGCATATCATTCTTTTTTTTCTGTGGGCGCAGCTCGGTACAGGCGTTGGGAAACGAACCTCGGACCTCGCTTCAGTCCAATGTTAGACAGTGCCACGAGTGTTGTAGAGTCGCGGTCTTGGTGAAACGGGCCAACTGGGCCAGGATGGTGAGTCAAAGAACCTCTTACTTCACATGGTTTAACAAGGTTAAGAAAATGTATAAGAATGTGAGTGAGTTTGTTATGATCAACCATCTGCAAACATATACGAAATGTGAGTGACCTTTTTCCTGAGTAGTCCAGCGGGGCCGATGACTTCCTCGAAAATGTGTTTTCCTACATGACTGTCTACAGCACTAAGCGGGTCATCCAAGAAGTAGATGTTGGCGTCACATAAAACTGCTCGAGCCAAACTCACACGCTGCTTTTGGCCACCACTCATATTGATTCCCTGCAAGGAAACAAAGATTTCATAATTGGATGCATAGTAAGACCCAAAGCACATACAAAATCAATCCCTCCAAATTTTAGTTTTTTAATCATCATGAGGATTTAATCCACTATTTATCAATCAAACATAACAAGAGATCCCAAAAACAAGTGTATGTGATAAAAACAGTTTAAAATTTATCTGTAATCTGGTCATTATCATCATGGCCCCCAAGCCAGGATCTTTGCCCACCCCCTACCCCCGCCCCTACCTATCGCTAAGGTTAAGGGCAGCGTGATGCTCTACAAGATTTAGGATAGAATATATCAGTTTAAATGATAACACAAACGTAATAATTATATTTATTAAAAAAACTATATGGATTTACATAATAAAAACTTACAATGAGATAAAAAATTATCTCAAAGTATAATTTATAGTTTTTATCAAGCAAATCTTTCAATAACTTCAGTAAAATTAACTTGCTTGGCTAAATCATTTTTTATGCACACAATAATTGCTGGATGATTAGTCACTCTTGGCCAGTTGTGCTTCTTTGCCATGTTTTCAATGCCAGTCTGCTGAACAAACTTTCAGCTGAAGAAACAAAAAATGGTATTGTACAAAACAGTTTAATTGTGAGGCAGATATTGGCAAATATACGTTGCAATTTTTTGTCATAATTGCGTTCAGAAGTTTAATCGGGCTTCTTTCAGTACCGGAAACTATCTTGTAAATACTTTTAAGGTGAAGGATTTCGTGCAATAAGTTGATCATTGTCTAGGATTTGGAAGTTCAAAATGGATGAGAATAATTCACAAATGGTATCTGCTGCTTCAAATCTTCTTTTTAAATCATTATTAATCAAAGTCAATATTGGGCCAACTATGGAAATTCTGAAATATTGTTCAAATTATTTAGAGGTTTTTCGGTTTGTGGAAAATTGAGATTGCACTCCTTCTGCCCCAGCAACTACTTTTGCCTCTTGAACAATACTTTCCCATGAGTCATGTAAGTGCTGCATCTCTTAAACTAAGTTTCAATTGAGATCTTGACAACAGGGATATTCCTTCACTTTATATGACAAAGTTCTTGTTCTTCAGCGTTATTGCCAATATTTTGTGGCAAAACATTGTCATTAGCAGACCTTTGTAAGAATGGTTACTTACAGACATGTTACTTCATGGAGTGAGAGTTAACAATTCTTCTAAGGGGTGTAAATTATGACATTTATGAATGTTACAGAACCACCCCACCGGCCCCTCCCCCCTCCCTCCTAAACTTGAGCCCCCTGTCAGCCTCCCTTCCCCCATGATGAAGAGAAGAAGAGAAGATGAAGAAGATTGATGATGATGAAGAAGATATGATGAAGATGAAGATGATATGATGATGAGATGAAGATGATGATGATGATGAGACACCTGAGAATTTTTATGAGCGAAAGTGAAAGGACCTGTACCAATTTTTTCAGGCAAGTTGTTTTACTATACCTTCCATAGTTCTTTTAAATGCCACAATTGATATGGGATTGATGGCGTTACTTCCCCTCAAAAAGAAGCTCTGTTAGAGATTTTTATCGTTCAAGAAAAATCTTTTGGCCCAGGAAAAAAGAATAATATGATTAAAAACCACTTGTATTATTCCTGAATATAGCACACATTATAAGAGATGGGCTTACCTTACCTAAATGGAATGCCATTGCAATAAATTAAACGTTTATAAAATAGTGTTAATATAGATATTACGTTGTTATATGAAACAAAGGTAACATGATTAAAGATACTATAAAACCATAGAAGTAGTTATCAATATATTTCCTTATATATTTCAAAAAATTCAGGATATTTGGGAAGACAATTAAATTTTTATAGGAAGGGCCCTTTTGGGAAATACAAATTTTTTTTTTTTGGCTGAAATTGATAACATTTTAATAATGGTGTGCGAACCTTAGAAAAATCGGAGTTGGACTCGAAGATCAAATCTCCTTCGGCTTCAACTTCGACATTTACAATAACCTTTGCATACCCGAAAAATTTTGAAGGAAGGATAAAACTTTGATAAATTATCAAACGATTTAATTTTATCTTACTAAATATTACATATTTCAATACTTGATCATTTTAAAACCGTTATTAAACAGAAGTTTAATGACTAGTAATTTAATTAGTATAAAGTAAGCATGGACCAAAAGTGGTTAAGTAAATGTTAATATATTATATTCACTATCACCAACATCATTATTAAAAAAATAAAAATACATATAAATAAATAAAACCAAGGTCACTGGTATGAAGCAGAGAAATCGCTTTAGCTGTGCTTTAATTCCAAGTTGCATCTAATGTTTGGTCCTTAATATTCTATCTCTTTGGGATTATCTGTGACAAATTGACAAGGGCATTTTGCCACAGAAGTTTTTCATAGCTTCTTTGCGTTTTCTTTACTATTTAAAATGGCTGATATGGAAAGTAGGAAATGAAAATCGAATTTAATTTATTATTATTATCATAGAAATGCAGATAAAAAGACATGCATCTGTAAAATTTGCAAAATAATTTTATCAACTCCACGATGTAAGTAATTATTAAAACTTTAATGATAATTTATTAAGCTTATCAGTAAGCCTTTGTGCATTAATTCTTAATATAGGTCTTCGACTTTGACTTCAACTTTTCTTTGCAAGTTTCAAGCTTTGCTTCGACTTCGCTTCATATTTAAAAAGTGGCCTTCGCACAACCCTACATTTTACTATTTTATTATTTTATTTTATAGGTATTGATATTATCTATCAAAAGTGTCAGCTAAATATCACAATTCTTGAAGTAAGACTATGTTAAAGTAGATCTAGTAGCTTTCCTAACAGTGAGTTAGGACTCTTCCTACAAGAATTAGACTGTTTGTAGGGGTACCAAGAAATATTACATTACCTTCTCTCCAATCTCTGTCTGATCTCCTCCAGGTAACATGTCAAGGTCGGCTCTAAGGGCACATGCTGACACAACCTTGTGATAGGTTTTGTTATTCACTTCCTGACCAAAGGTGATGTTGTATTGCACGGTTGCATTCTGGATCCATGCCTGTTGTGGAACATAGGCTATGGAACCCTGGCAAAAAAATGCAAACACTTTAGTGGGTTTAAAACTTATATAGTAATTCTAGTTCACCTTTAGGCTTTTAAAGGTTTTATGATTTTGGGTAAATAGAAGAGTGTGCTCATTTAGTGATTCTGGACTTAAGCTTTTACAAGGTTGAGTTTTTCCATAGTATTGAGGTTATTATACAGAGTTTTGTCTTAAGCTTTTAAATAATTTATTCCAGTACAGTGATAAGTTTTTCTGTAATACAGGATGGTTCACTTGAGAATGAACACTTAGGTTTTTAATTAACTCATGTTTGGAAAGTTACATTTGAATAGTGTGAATTGTAAAACATACCCTGGCCCATGACAAATAAGAATGTCTCAAAGAAGATGCTGGAAGTGCCCACCGCCAGCGTCCAGACATATATTCATCCAACACTTTATATTGGCGAATGTACGATGTAATGTAACAACATTCATGACAGCAATTTCACGTCTGATGTTGTCTTTCAATTCCTCAATTGGCCTTGGCTTGTTGGCATTAAAAGTCCCCATAGAAAGAAATCTGGGGGTGTCAGGTCGGTAGACCTAGGTGGCCACAGGTTTTTGGTGATGAACCTGTCTTGGAAAAAAACTGTGGATAGTTGCCATGTACCTAAGAGAGGTGCGGAAAGTTGCAACGTCCTGTTGGAAGTAGTCATATGCAAGTTCCTGATCATCTAACTGATTCACAAATTCATTTAAGATGTCCAAATATTGGTCACTATTCACCGTGTCTTCAAAAAAGATTGGCCCAATGATACAACAACGAGACACCGCACACCAGACACCAATTTTTGCTGGATGCAATGGCTCTTCATGGATGGCGTGGGAGTTATCAGTGGCCCACACCCACATATTTTGCAAGTTTACATAATCGGACAAATGGAACCATGCTTTATCAGTAAGCCATGTCATGTCCAACATGGTGGGATTTTCGGCGAAAAATTGGAAAAACTATTTACAATAAGCCAGTTGCTTTGCCAAATCAGGTGGATGTAGCTCATGCACAGCCGTGATAGGGTACGGCTTAATCTTTGTCTGTTTGGCTGCTCTTTGAAAGGTCGAATATGATTGTCCAGTCTCTTGGGATAACCTCCAAAGATATTTTCTTGGGGATGCCAATAACTGCTGCTTCACATTCTGTATGTTGTCCACGTCATCTTGGGCCGTCCGCCCATATGCGGATCCACCAAGCTTCCCGTTCTCTCCAGCTTCTTCGTCAAGTTCGAAATGGTGGCTCTGGTGGGTGGTGTATGCCCACCAAATTTATTCAGATGCAGATACAGATTCAGATATGACATTGTTTGAAGGAACCGGTCACCAAGTAGTGACACAAAATGAACACATGCTCTTAAATTAAGTATACCATCTTTCTTCTGCCGACTCAATTACAATGTCTAATTAGAATCGCTTCCCCACTAATGTTTAGAGAGATGGTGCGTCATTGTGGCACCCATCTGGCCAGCGGGTAGCCATGTTTTTTCAAGTAATGCATGTTGACTGTTTCGTCATGAGATAAAGAACTGTTCTGTTCATGTTTCATATTTATATTATTTTCTACATAGCTTATGCTATACAAAATAAGTGTTCAGTCCCAAGTGAATCATCCTGTAGTTAGTAGTGTACATTGTTTGTAACATAATTGCTAAGACTGTTAAATGTGACCTTTTTTTGTGTCACACTTTGTCAGTATATATATGTATATTCATAAAATACATAATTATTTGTAGTAAGGAACAATATATATCCTATTAGATAAGGATAGATATCAATTAAAAGATATGAAAAAGATAGAAATTAGGTTATTAAAATAAATTATATTGACAATATTAATTAAGTGTATTATTTATGAAGAGTCAATGGACTGAGTGGCAAAGTTGTTGTTACAACAGGAAATCAATTACAATCAATATATGTGAGTGAAAATAAATTATGTAATGAGAAAAAGTTTATAATTAGGTTAAAAGTAATAAATTGAACCATTAAAAACACATTAAAAATGTGAGTCGAAAAAGTACATATACAATAAAACAATAAAACATATTAAAATACATGTGTTATAGACAATTAGTTAAAATAAAATAGGGTGTAAAATATTGATAAACAAGATAAAATTATGGTTAGAAATAGAGTTCCATAGAGAATTGAGCCTAGGCTTTGCATAAAAGTTTTTAGTTGGTTTGTTATAAAATTTTTTTAAAAAATCATATTTCGTTTCTGCTAATATAGACCTCATACTCACACTGTTATCAATATTCAATTTTACATTTATTTATATTGGCCTAAATTGAGTATTTGCACCACAACTTACGTTAACTCTTTTTTCTTGTTTAGACCTGAGGATGGTGCCATCGAGCGCCGAAACATGTCGGAATTGTGATTAAACAACCCCCATTCTCCAGGAACAAGGGAATTCAAATTCTCCCAGATAAGAATAGATTTCAACATGTATATAAAAAAAAATTCTTTGTTTTCACAAAATTCCAATCTGTGTCATTTGACTTTTATCTTATTACACTATATTAAGTTTCATTTATACTATCCCATGTTTCATCTACACTTGTCTTAATATATTTATGGGTTGTTAAAATGTAATTACATAAAATCCTGAATAGAATAATTTTTTTAATTTTTTTTATAACAAACCAACTAAAAACTTTTATGCAAAGCCTAGGCTCAATTCTCTATGGAACTCTATTTCTAATCATAATTTTATTTTGTTTATCAATATTTTACACCCTATTTTATTTTAACTAATTGTCTATAACACATGTATTTTAATATGTTTTATTGTTTTATTGTATATGTACTTTTTCGACTCACATTTTTAATGTGTTTTTAATGGTTCAATTTATTACTTTTAACCTAATTATAAACTTTTTCTCATTACATAATTTATTTTCACTCACATATATTGATTGTAATTGATTTCCTGTTGTAACAACAACTTTGCCACTCAGTCCATTGACTCTTCATAAATAATACACTTAATTAATATTGTCAATATAATTTATTTTAATAACCTAATTTCTATCTTTTTCATATCTTTTAATTGATATCTATCCTTATCTAATAGGATATGTATATTCAGTTAAACCATTTAATACCATGGCCTTTACTGGATTCGTAGGTGAAATGTTATCTTTCTTGTGATACATACAATTTTAACTCCATCTATCAAGAAGTGCCAAAAATAACGAAAATCTGGAAGGCTGAACATTTCAGCCATGGCACTTTTAACGATAAAAGGCAAAGTCAATCAGCTCAGCCCATTGCACTAAAAGGGTCAAAGGAACTTTAAAAGAGGAGATAAGCTGGAGGTATGGATTCTTTTTCTCAATATCAAATTATTATTTACTACAGTGCAACAAAATAATAAGTAGTTAGACTAATGGTGAAATAATTTAAATTGGTAACAATAGTACAACATTATTAAAAATAGCGTTTCACTATTATGTTCGTTATTAAAAAAAATTGCCTGTGTTCTAAACGGAATTTTCATTTTTCCAGAAAAAAGGTAAAGTATAGGGAATAAAATTAATTTGTCATAAAATTGACTTGTGTGAAGTTATGTAGCTAGTTATTAAAAAAAGGATGATTTGAGCTTGTTAAGGAAATATAAAAAGTTGTTATACAACATGTGTTCAAATCAGTGTGTTTCAACTCACCTTTTATTCCATACAGTGAGCTTTCATTTAAAATTTTCAGTTAAATGTTACAGATACACAAAGATTTTAGATTTGTATTAGTTTATTGTGAAATTTCATTTTGTTTCGAAGCACAAAAAATCCCTTATTTTCAGCTCTTACAATAACCTAACAATAAAAGGTGTTCTCAGTTCTTAATAGTATCAAAATCAGAGGATTCTTAACTTAAAAAACAGTTTATATCAGCATACAATATTGTTAGCCCTGGTCCTGCTACTATGAGGCTTCAAAGAGGGTAGTGTCTAGTTAAGGGTGCTATATTGCTGGTCAATCAACTTGAGGGAAGTTAATCATGTTTGAGACTAAGTTAGTAGTAATTTCCAAATAATTTTCCTACAGTCTGTGCCACATGTATAAAACGCTTTTTTTTTTTATCTCTATTGGATTCAAAAAATAAACAGGATTAGGAATTAAGTTCTCTGGGCAAGAGTTGGGCTACAGGGAGTACATGCAATAGTAGAGGAATCAAGGGTGAGATGGTACAGTCATGTAATGAGGATGGAAAGGAAAAGAATCCCAAGAATTATGAGGATGAAATGTAGGAAAAATACACCAAAGGAGATAAAGAAAGAGATGGGAGAGGCAGATAACATCAAATGAGTGTGTGAGAGAAGAATGGAAGAAAATAAAGGAGAAAGAATGGCAAAAAGAAAGTGAAATATGGAGGCCCAGCCACAGGCTCGAAATAGTTGACAATGATAATGGGGATTGATTGAGATAAAGTATTTCAGCAATGTTTGGGCAATGCCTAATGTATAGCACTTTTATAATTTTAGACCCAGTTGAGACCAGACTTGGGTGAAACTCACAAAAATAATAATTTTTAAATAGTCACCTTAGTGTTGACAGTGCCGCTGAGTTTATCCATCTCTCCCAACATAGCAGAGATAAGGGAGCTTTTTCCAGACCCCACCATACCCACAATGGCGACCAGCGCTCCTTCTCTCACTCGAAGACTGATATTCTTCAACACTGGAGGTTCGTCAGGACCCCATGCGAAGTTACCCTTTTCAATATGAAGGGGAGTATCTGTAAACAGACACAACTTGTTCAACATAAATGGATACTAAATGAGCCTGACATTTAGTCCACTTACCAATTGATTTGAGTAAAAACAAAAATAGCCGTTATCTTTCTTATTGATCACCAGATAATTGTTACTATTAAATATATATAAAATTAATCCTAAATTTCATCAAGCTTAAATATTTGAGAGAGTACAAAGGGCTGAATTTACAATTTTAAGGTGATGATAATGTGTTTTTAAGGGTTTATTCATTAGTTTTTTGGACCAGAGAGGTTCTATTTGAATATTAGTAACTTTAGCTACTGCGATTAAAGCCAAAATGTAAATAGAGAGCAAATATCATGGTAATTATTCTTGCAGGTGAATGATATATGGTACAGGGAAAAAAGATAGAAAAATAAAGCATTTAGGCAAAAATCTCCCATTGTTAAACTTCTTGTTGGAAAGTTATGATAACCCTTTCGCTGGCAAGGGCATGAATCTGCATTTAATTGTAATAAGTTAGTGTAATGCCACCCATCAATGAATAAATGTACTTTTAGTAAGTCCAAATACTTCATATTGAAGATGATAGATGGAGCTTTCAATTCAATGCTATACTATGACCATGAATAAAGAAATAAATAAAAAAATAAAAAATATCGAAAATATTTGTTGGATAAGAGTAGGTTTACGAGTAGAAAAATGACTGCCAGGCCTATACAGATAGTTGTGCTACATGCACGCCAGGGAATGGGTTAATGTAAAGTTTATACTTACTTTCAAATTGATCATGCGCCACACTTGATGGGTCCAGTTCTGCATCGTTTATAAATGTGTTTAATCTTGTCAGGGAGACACTTGCCTGAAAAGACAAGAAAAGTATATAATCAGTTTACATTAAATGTTTATTAGAAGCAAATACATGTATAAATTATCAAAGTTTTGCAGAACAACCATTTTGAACAGAAAACCAATAAAGATTTTGCTTTTTTTTACTACATAAGAATATTTACAGGAGAAATAAACGCATGATGCCTTTACTTTGATAAACTTTCATGTAGAGAAGGGTCAAATCCGAATCTTCATTTTACCTTTGAATTCTGAATCTCAAATTTTAATCTTAAAATCATATTGTAACAATACTGATTTGGACCCCTCTCATATATTAAAAAAGTTATGGATGAAGTGCATTTTCTTTAAGTATTGTATGTAAAATATCCTTTAATACTTCATCCATGTAGAATCACACGCTTTTCAGAAATAATGTCAATATATTGCACCATTAAAACTTATTTTTTCTTTCAAAAGAAACTCTGTAGTATTTACCAAAAAAGCGAGTGATGCTAGCGCCCTCTACCTAATAGGAAGCTAGCCTTCACAACACCTTAGTACGTCTGGTACATAAAAAAAACTGCATTTTTTGATTGGAATATGCCACTTTCTGTTGTCTTTATGAGGTTAAAAGATACCTTTTCAGATAGGGAGCCACATTAAAATCCGTGCAGGACATCAACATGGAGGTTATTTACGTCCGCCATTTTGGTGTCCTAGAATTGGTTGTATCTCAGCTCCTTATGTTTCGATTTTAATTTTGCTTTTTTTATTCGAAAGATCTTAGTAAGAATTATTTGTATTATCATCTTTACTTTTCTCTAAACCTTATGGTTTCCACATAATTAAAAAAAAAAATTACCTCGATTTTAGTATTCATCTCATAATTTTATTTGTTTTTGTGTGTGTTTTCTCTCACATATGATTTCATTCTGATATAAAATTATACTCATATAAATCATTTAACCTTATTTTTGAAGATAAGACTGGATTGAATAATTTTCAAAATGACTTCAAGGCACCTGCGGCTGGCAAATGTTGCCTTTGAATCTCCTCTTGGGCTTCGTGTTATAGAGCAGACCAAATGTTGCATTTGTCAAAAATCTAGTGATGAAAACTTGATTTGCTCAGCCTTACGCACTGCAAAACCACTTGTTGATGCTGGCTACGGGACACTTTGGGAAATATTAGGATAATTTCAGAATCTTGGTGCATTACCCATGATTTGGATATACAAAAGTTAAATGAGGGTGAAGGTATAGAAGGAACATTAAAATCAATAAAGCAAAATGGCATAAAAAGTGTGCACATAACTTATACAGAACAAAACTAGTCAGGGAAAAGAAACCCAAACGTTCACCCTCTTTGCCAAATGATTCACCTGAGAACAGTCCACAGACTTTATCAGAGCCAGATGAAAAGACCCCAAGGAATATACGTTGTTCCACATCATTTATTAAAACGAAAGATGAAATATATTTATATGGAATCAAAAGGGCACTACTCGAAGACCTCTATATAATATTGCTTCTCTACTACAAGACAATAAACTTAAGAGATGTGTTGATATTACCAATAATACAAACCTTAAAGCATTCCTAGAGGGTGACGATTTGGTTGCTAAGTAAGCAAAGTACCACACAAAGTGCTACACAAACCTGACCAATTGTCTGAGAACATCAATCGGGGTAAAAGAAGAAGCGGTAAACTCTATCTGCGAGAAAAACTAACAGTACTGACAGGATTATTCACCATTAACAGTATAGTGCTTACCAGAACAAGTTTCAAGACCTAAAACATGCATTAAAAGGAAGCTTTCTTGAATTTGGAAATCCTTTTGAGCAAAACTCCTGTGATCTTGTGTTTTGGCACACTAAGTATAATGGATAAAGAACGAGTTAAGCTCTATTAGCTGCTGAAGAAAAAGCCTTACAACTGTATAACAACTATGTGAAAGAATGTTTGAGTAAGGAAGCAAAAGTGAGTGTATTTGCTCCATTACAGAAAAATGGGACCAAGTTCTTTGGATTTAAAAAAAAAATTCCTTCATAACGATTTCTAACTTGAGAAATGATGTTGAGTTTTTCTCTAGGGCTTTTCATTGTAAGTCAAAACAGAGACTTAGATCTGAACAAGTTTTTTAAACATGAAAACACCAGCGCTCCACCTTCTCTTTCCTCAAATGGTGTTCTGCGATCATGTCAGACATCTCAGCTACTTAAAATCTGGAAGAATCCATTGATCCGGTACAGTTTGAAAGATTCTGTGAAACAATAATTTACGATGGAGCTGCACTAGCACATGCTCTTCCAGCCAAAACATCACAGACATTTGGAGAATACTGTGTACAGAGTTCAAAAACAGGATTTTGTATGATCTGAGAAGTTTCATGCAAAAATAATACATATTTCTTGGAATACTTACTCAAAAACTTGACTGAAGAAATGAGAGGAAATAGAGGCATTGGTTTTCATCGCCAAGCAGCACAAGGAAATGTGTTACCACAAAATTGGAATAACTTCCTCTGTTGCGATCGGAATAAAACCAAACTTTTCAAGTTATTGGAGAGCATGCACTCTTGAAGTTTGATTGGGTTCACTTCATTACTGAGATTGATGGCATTATTCATTCATCTCAATTGGAGAAACTATGATTGATAGAGTCAAATACAGACAACAGGAAGAAACAGATGGCAGGATTTTCCTACATGCTAAAGATAGTGTTGGACATGGAGCAAAAATAAAATTATTTGCACAGTAGATACTGAGGTAGTTGTTTTGGCAATCTCTTTTATTTCACATTCTCAAAGTTGCTGGTCTTCAGAAGATGTGGATTCACTTTGGAGATGGGAAGTCTCAGAGGTACATGAGCATTAATTCCATGTTTGAAAGTTTAGGTGAAGATAAAGCAGTTGCCTTGAGAGGATTCCATTCATTTATAGGATCAGATGTAACCTTATTATTTCCATGAATGGAAACAGTCTTACTGGAAAGTCTGGAAATCATTATCTAAAGCTACGCAAGCTTTCAAGCTATATCACTACCAAAAGGGTCTATTTCTGACAAGATTTTTCAAGTTCTGGGGAAGTTTACTATTTTCCTTTACTACAAAGGAGTGGACTACTATCACGACTTTACTTCAAAAAGTCACAGTATCAAATTTGCCCCCAACTAGAGAGACATTAAGGCAGCATTGTCTACGTTCAGCATATCAGGAAGGACAAGTAATTACTTTGTTCCAGGTATGAATCAGAAGATGAGGAGGAAGATAATCATTTAGGGACCTTTAAGCTGTTAAGAAGAAGTTAATTTGGAAGAGTATTCCTTATTATTCAAACATTTTTGTAAACATTCAGGCTACTATCTTATTGTAATAGAAAAGGTAAACAAAATACTAAAAACCAAAGTCTAGTTTCATTTGACCAGATTTATCAAGAAATGATTTATTGAAACAGATTTTCTCAAAATCAAGGGAATAATAAATATTTTTTTTTATATATATCAACTATAAAGGAGATATTGTGGACAGTAAAAAAATATTTAACAATAAATTTATGAGAAAAGTGAAATTTTCATAAACTTTTAAAATGTGGAGAAACCCTAAGGTTTAGAGATAAATAAATATGTGATGATTAGTTTCTTCTTAGCAAGAGCTTTAAAAAAAATCACAACTTAAATAGGAGTACTAGGAGCCGAGATACAACCAATTAAGAACATTAAAATGGCCGCCATTTTGGTGTCCTGCATGTATTTTCAAGTGGCTCCCTATCTGAAAAGGTATCTTTTCACATCATATATGACTACAGAAAGTGTCATATTACAATCAAAAAGTGCAGCTTTTTGGCTTCATTTGCTATGTACCAGATGTACTAACTATCAACCAGCGCTCATCGCAGATGCGTAGCATTTTAACTGCCCCCCACGTTGGGCGCCAATTGTAGTGTTATAAAATTAATCAGTCCATGTTGGGCGGCAATTAAAATGCTACGCGTCTGCGATGGGCGTAGTTGAAGTGATACCATTTAATTAGCTATAATTGCCCCGTGATCGAGCATTAATTAAAATGGTACAGTAATTTAATGATATAATTGGTATTTATAGCCCCGTGATTGAGCGCCAATTATTATACAATCTGGTATTTATTACCATTGTGTCTCACTGCCTGTTTGGCATAAAAACTAATTATGCTAATTGTTATGGTTGAGGAATTGTACTGCAGTTGCATGGAGGGCGAGAGGAAAACTATTTAGGGAAAACCACGATCAGTACACCTAAATGGGATTCAAACCCTTATCTCCTAGTCATAGTCATAGTCAGTTCAGTCTATTGCAAAAGTGATGCCTTAGAGAGCATTCAACCACTGAAGCAGATACAATTCAACATTAAAATATTATCAATAATTCCATCATAACATGTCAAGAAAATCATGTGGTCATATTTAGATTTTATTTTAACTGACGTTATTTGAATTGATGCAAGAAAATTGAGAATCATGTATTACTAGCTGAATTACCTTGGGTAGCCACACAATGCATTGCATGGTTAACCTGGAAAATGCTTATCTTAATTTCAAACAAATAGAAAATAAACCTCTTAATTTTATTTCATTAGACACGTTTTTAACTAATTTAAAAAATCAGATACAATTTTAAACATCCGGCTTTGAGGTGAACATGGCCTACTCATTTTTTAATTTCAGACTTTTGTGTGTGATGTATATTGCATAACGCTCATTACAGAAAGACAAACACTCTTCATTTTATTAATATATAACAATAAATGGCATATTGTTTAACCACTGTATTTATAATCTTGAATTTTGTATTGAACTAAAAATTTTATATAATTTTGTCTCATATTAAATTTTGATTTGAGTTTAAAAAAACTGGAGCATAAAACAAAATATTTGAGTCAAAACATTTTCTTCACAAAATATTTTATTTGGATTTCAAGTACATTTTCAAAAGCATCGCATTTGAATTGGTAATTATTCAAATTAGTAATCAAAGATTCAGATCAAATTTAAAATTGAGGATCTTGGATTTGCACATGATTAAGTGTGATAAACCAAACATCTGTACCTGAATCAATGAAGCTATGACTTGCGGGACCATGGCTAAAGGTTGGCGCATAATGTTGAATAGGCTCAGAGACACAAATGCTCTCTGTGCATCGAGAACATGGTTTTCATCTATTAGCACATATGTTGCGAAAGACACCAGCGACACCTGGAATGATGGTCATCATTAAATAACAAGATATTCATGCCTGGAAGTTAGTGTATGACGGAGGTATGTCAAGCTTACCTTCATACACAAAAATTAGTTTTTTGAGTTGACAATTAATCTGCTCCATGAGTAGAAAAATTACTCGAATTATTCCAAAAATTTTTCATAAACTATTTTGTTTGACCAAAAAATAGTTTTCATGAATATCTTCCAAGTTTCTAGGGGCTAATAATCTACACAGGCAAAAGCCTCCTCACAGGCATTTATTTATCTGAAAACAAAAAACCAGATATTAAGTACCTCTACATGAATATTTTGTACAATTTTGTACATACATTGACTGACAGTGACTTAATTATTACAACTACTAATTTGATTGTAGTCAATCGTTCACAAAATCTCACCTGAATTATCCAGTTGGAATTGGAAAAATCTTACAAGTTATATGACATTTTCTGGTGAAAGTTTTTAGTAGAGTAATCAAATAATAAAAAAGTTTCCAGAAAATTGCCATATTGGCCCAAAAATTTGCTGCAGTTTCTTTTAAAAAAAACTTTTAATAACCTCAGTTAAGATATGGTCTCACCTTTATATAGAATATAAGGCATTTTGTCCTTTGAGAAGTGCATACACACTATGATTTTAATACGAAGCCCACTTTCAACTATCAACATTGATTGAAAATATCTCAAATTTGTCATTCTAGAAATGTGTATTTTAATCTATTAGTTATAAAGTTAATCTAAAAAGTTAAAATGCTTAAAATAATATTTCCTTATAGATCAATATCTTATATTTGGAAGAAGGGCAAGAAAGGTCAATATAAAAATATAAAAGGGAACCAACACAAAATGGATTTTTACAATGAAAAGAAGACTGCAGTTCACACTTTACATGGCTGCCATTGGACAAAGAGGTTATGGCAGCCTCTTGAGGAAAATCAATTGTTACCGCCCAATCGCCTGAGATATGTTTTATTCTATCGGAATTCATTGGGGGGAGTGTAAAATGTTAAACACAATTTCCTAAAAGAGGAAACCAAAAATATTACCCCATAAAGTGAAAAGAGGTTATCCTTAAGGACGTATATTATAGATTACTATGTAATAGGGATGGGACCCTCAAATTCTTAAGAATATTTGAGAGTTGAGGATTCAAGAAAACTATGGATTTGAAACTCAAATTCATTAAAATATGTCTTTATTTCAATTTTTCAAGTTAAATTTGTTTTAAGGTTCTAATACTGCTTATTGGTGGTTTAGAATAAATTATAATCATAGGATGAACTAAACAACCGTACCACAAACCAGTAATTTAACATTTGACTGAATGTATGCATGTTATTATGAATGGCTTCTGAGAAAGACTGTTAATATTTAGTTATTATTTGTATTTTATATTTTACTATTATATTTATATTTACTCTCATGTTCATAATTATTTCCAAGTCAGATTTAAGATTTGGGTTTCTAAAGTAGATTGGAGATTTGAATTCATAAAATAGTGGAATCGATCCAAATCCTACTTTATAATTTAGCTTTACACTTTTAACTAAATGGACTAAGAATGTAAACACAGTGGCTTTTTTTTCTAACAATGCCACAACATAAGTTTCCAGTTTTCAAATAACGAGCTTCTTATGAAAATCAAACATTAGCTACCGATTAATATTAAAAATATTGTTTTAAATGTAGTTAGAGTTGGTAGAATACACTATTTTATGAATACGAATCACGAATACCAAATATTCAATCTGAATTTGAATCTTGGAATACTTATGAACATAAGAGGAAATTTAAATAATAATAGAAAATTCTAATAGTATCAAGGATCAAGAGGCAGCCACTACCTTTTTGTCCAAAGGCAGCAGTGTAAAGTGTGAGTTGTGTTCTTCGTTTCATTGTAAAAGTCATATTGGGTTTATTCCCTTTTATATGTTTTTAGCAAATTTTTCTCTACCTTCTACCAAATAAATATACAAATAACTAAAAAATGCGAAAGCAGGTTTTTCCTAAAAGAGATATATTATTTATCCACATCCAATATCCTTATCGTCTGTTTGTCCTTTATGGTTTTTGTTCCTTTTACATGTTCCTATCTAGGTGTTTGATTTTTTTTACCAATTTCCTTTGTCTACCTTTTGTGTTTTTTTGTAGAGATGTCAAACTAAATTCTTGGATACTTCAATACCCTCGATTCTTACTTGTATCAAAAGAATTGATAATCAATCTTAATATTACAATCCTAGATACTTACAATTACTAGCTCTCAATGAAAGAACTGACAACTAAGCAAAACGGAAAAGTCTAGAATGAATAGTAATAGATTATTTCTATACTAGTTTATTAGCTTTATATTTTGGTTCAATTGATGATCCTATTAGGTGAAAAGACTTAGTTTTTTTTTTTGCCTTGCTATGAAGGTGAATAAATATGGCTATACACGAGGTCAGAAAAATAATGAAATAGTAAATATTCAAGAATTGAAAAATCAAGGTTGAACTTAAGAATTAGAACTGAGAAAATTAAGTACTGTGACATCTCTAGTTTTTTGGCTCCCTCTTTTAGGACGTTACAATATACGTTTCCCATTCCCCGCAGTGCGTTCTAGGGGAATGAAACCTAGGTCAGGGATTGGGTGGTAAAGATAGATTTTATTTAAATGGCAGCCATTAAATCTTAGTCCAGTGGCAGCAATGTAAAGTGTGAGCTGTGTTCTTTTCAATGTTCCATACTGTGTTCGTCCATTCCCTTTAATAGGTTTTCTATACACCTTTCTCGTTCCTTCTTCCAAATACATTAAAGTTATTTTAGTCACTCTTGTAAATGTTTGTTACTGACCAATCTACCATTTAATACTATGCCTATGTCCATTAATAAAATCATGTTTTTTTTTTATAATTTCTTTGATATGAATGTGTAGGTGATATAAATATTATGGAAAGGTTAATCCCTTTAATATTTTAACTTTTCAAAGTTGTGTACTATTAATTATATTCATACTTACAATGTATGGTGCACATGTCCAGATGAATGACGTACTTCCATGAAGGTATGCTGCTTGCTTCAACACATCAATTTCCTTAGCTCTGAGTTTTTGAATATGCTGCTCGAAGGAGGGCTCCCACGCATACTGTTTAAATACTCTAATGCCACAAAGGATTTCATTCATCATCTTCACTCGGTTGTCCTTGTATTTCATCTGGCGTATCTGCAACTTCTTCATCTGGTTGGCTATTGCACTATTCACCGGGATCAATATGATCATCACTGCGAGACCAGCCAGAACTGAAGGGCCTATAAAATAAATGTACCATTTAGTTAAAAGTTGTAATTGAAAGGTAATTTAATTTAAATTGTTTGATCACTTATGATTCTATACCAAAAATAAGTTAACTGCAATGGTGTGGAAATAAACATCTAATCTGTATTTAAATTTAGTTGATAGTATTGTGATGATTATAATTAATTGTAATTGTTGCCTCTTGAATAGTATTGAATGTTAACCTTAATCTCTTACTTAACCTAGGTTTTGTTATATTGGAATTCTTTAGGATAATTTTTCTCCAAGAAGTGTCATTGTTCAGTGGTCGCTGTGAAAAGTTTGATCTTAATCTTCTTTTCCTTTTAAAAGTCATTTTTTTTATTATCTTATTTTAAAAGTATGAAAAGTCAACTTTTCAAATTTAAAGCTAGGTTAGCTTTCAACATATGAAATATTACCGAAACCAAATCATTATTATCATCCACTGATTTTCGGCCTGTGGCCAGGTCCGTTTAGTAAAATATCTCCAAATCAAAATTCAAATAGCTACTTATAAAAATATTACATGTTGCATATTATGACATTATGTTTAAATATGATTTACAAAATGGTATATTGCAAACATGATTAACATATTTCATCTTAAGATGATAAATTAAGTTTTGACCACAACATGTAATTATTTAGGGCATGCCAGTATTAATTTAAATCAGGGATGGAACCCTCAAATTCCTTAAATCCTTAAAGCTATTCAAGATTCTAGAATTCAATAAAATTGAGGATTCGAGACTCAAATGCCTAAAAAAAAAAAAAACTTTTTCACTTTTGAAAGAGAAATTTATTATAGAGCTTTAATATTGCTTATTGGTTCAGAACCTGTTGTAAATATAGGACAAACTTAACAACCAATTTGTATATTCTATTATATTTATATTTTCTCTTATTTTCATAATTTTTTAGAAGATTTGGATTCAAACACAAGATTCAGGATTTGAAGGTAAATTGGAGATTCAGCTTCGTAAAATAGTGGATTCTACCAACTCTGATTTAAATAATGTCGAGAAATGACATTTGGAGATAATAAACCTGGATAGTAGGTTAAGCCAAAGTTGACAGGTTAAATTGTTTTTTAATATCATTTTTCAACAATATTTAAATAAATACCTAAATATTGTGTCCAAATGCAAATAATTTAAATTGTTTTTAGACATAGCATAGGACCTGAGTATAAAAGTAAGGTGCTTGTAAAATATGAAATGGTTAGTATAAAGTAGATCTTTTCTCTTTTATTTAAACATTTAACAACAACAACATTTGAAACTATATGAGAAACATTTAAAATTTTTAGGTGATGTTAGTTCTAAGAAAAGAGATAGTCCCTTTATAAGTGATTTCTGATACTTCAGGTGAAAGCACATTACATAACTAAAACTAAGCACACACATTAACATTAAAATCAATGAACATGTCAATACAAAACTAACCCAGCAGATCCCAGAGAAAATACACAGCTAGACCTATCTGGATTGGAGCAGACCAAATAAGGTTCACATGAAGGCAAATGTCCATGAGACGCTGTGCATCAACAGCCATCAAGTTTACGATCTCTCCAACAGTTCTATCTTTCCGGGCAGTGCTGGACAACCGTAATGCCTGCACAAAAATAATGTAATAATAATACAATTTCAAAAGGCCTTGAAATATTAGCTATACCCAGGCATGTTGGACATTTATAATCCCTCATAAAAATAGTATACATGGGCAGAGGGCACGAGAGTTACAAGGGTCCAAATGCTCTTTGGAAGAGGTGTTTGATTATATCAAAGTTCCTAAAAGGAAAGGTCAAATTATTTGTAATATAATTTAACAATATTTTTCTATGTTTTTAAAGTTTTGCCAAAAATACCATAGCTAAACAAGGTGCACTTGTTAAAAGTTTATTTTGTTAGGTCCTAAGTGGAATATTTACCGGTGCCAATTCTATGTTATAAAATTAATTCTTGTCTATTTTTACTAACTCAAATTGATTCAAAATTGAATATTGTGCTTTGAAAAATTTTTGAATCAAGTATTTTATAATAAAATGTTTGGATTCAAATTTAAATTAGGATAAATTGTTGATTATATTTTAATAATGAATCAATGATAACTTATATAAAAAGTTTAGTTATTCAAAATACTTTTTGGTATAAATTTTGAGTAAAATTCTGTTAGATCTGAATTCAGGATTTTATTGGATTTGAAATTTTGAATTTGATTAAAATATTTCTAATACAATCCTAATAATAACACAATTTCTAGTACAAATTTGAATATTGAATTCAATACAAAACTTATTAATTTCAAATTCAAGCTGGAAATCTGCAAATGGATTAGCTGATGCACTAGGAGGAACCTTTGTTGGAATGCAACTTTAGATGATAGTATTGTGATTATAATTAATTGGTAACTGTTGCCTCTTGAATAGTATTGAATGTTAACGCTTAATCTCTTACTTAACCTAAGTTTTGTTATATTGGATTCTTTAGGGTAATTTTTCTCCAAGAAGCTGTCATTTGTTCAGTGGTCGCTGTGAAAAGTTTGATCTGTAATCTTCTTTTCCTTGTAAAATCTATTTTTTTATTAACTTATTTTAAAAGTGTGAAAAGTCAACTTTTCAAATTTAAAGCTAGTTAGCTCTCACATATGAAATATTACTGAAACAAAAACATTATCATCATCAATTGTTTTCGACCTGTGGCCAGGTCCGTTTAGTAAAATGCCTCCAAATGAAAGTTCAAATAGCTACCTATAAAATTATTACATGTTGCATAACTATGACATTAGGTTTAAATATGATTTACAAAATGGTATATTGAAAACATGATTAACATATTTCATCTTAAGATGATAAATTAAGTTTTGACCACAACATGTAATTATTTTAAATTTTTAATTTGTGACCACTTACACATTATATTGGTGAATTTTTGCTATTGTGGAAACCAGAATTTTACTTTTTAATAGAAATCGAGGCTGACAAATATTTGAAGAAAAGTTGAAGTTTTCAAATCTTCCTGTTCTTAATTGCATAATATAATTTACCATAAAAAAAAGCGAGGTTTTTCCTTAAAGAACCCTAATATCAGAAATTGTATTTGCTAGATAGAAAGTTAAGCATAAACTCTTACTCAAATGTTATTCTGAAAAATAACACTTAAAACACAAAAATCTAACCCATATTTGATCTGTGTTTAAGTGTTATTTTCCAATAAATATTTGTGAACAGCTGTTATCTGAATCAAATATTAATTTCTACATATTGTAGATATATAAATAGTACAGTAGAGTCTCGGGAAACTCAACCTAATGTGGACTGAGATAATGTTGAGTTATTGAAATATTGAGTTTTACAAATAAATTTGCATAAGATGAATATTATGATTAGGATTATTATTTTATCACCGCGTTTTACTACCTGTTCGGGTTATACGCACTTACGCTAATGTGTAATGGTAGGGTTATTGTGAGATGAAATGGAGGACCTACAGTTTAACGTGGAATCCGAACCACGGTGGAGGCCTGGCATTCCCCACATTTCACAAGATGTCTTGTCAGAGGTGAAGGAAGGGTTTGATAATCAGATAAATCTGTGCTGAGACCAAGGATTGAACCCCGGACCCAGCACAGAAGTCTGACACCTTACCCCTAGACCGCCAGGTCACCTTGCATGTTTACTAAACAAGGATGAATCACAGCACAGTATCAAATATTATAGGTACAGTTTTACTATACTGTACTATTGTATGATACAGTAACAGTAATATATGTACAATGTACAGTACAAAATATTACATGTTAATATAATGGTGTACATAACATACATGTAATAAAGAGAAATGAAGTACAGTACTTACTGTACATATAGTATTGTATTGATTTAAATAACACGTTACTGAATTGGAAAACTAACAAACACAACACCTGTAAAATTACCACAGCACAACTATTCCACCCGAGTTGCACAAATAAACTGAAAGGCTATAGAATTGAATGACCTTGGATTGTGATGACTGGCGCCAACAACTGTGTGCAAGTGACATGCGCAATTCAGGTTACACGGAACGTCGAGTTATCGAGTGTCGAGTTTCCGAGACTCTAATGTATATTATTTAAAGCCCTTTGATCTGGAATCAAAATGGACATTCTTGGACTAGAACCTCTCTAACAATCTGTCTTTGGCTAACCTTTCTGTAAATGGCAGAGACAAGAGCAGTTCTGACCCTGAGACCAACAGATTGAACCTTGATGAAGTAATGGCCATGAAGCACTATTTGAACAGTTCCACAAACCAACATCAATAATGCATACATGTAGCCCTTCCATACTGGCTCATCTCCTTCCACAAAGCCGATTATTTGCCTGTAGAGAAAACACATTACATACAGTAATTACAACAGAGATTTTTTCAGTTGCTGGAATGATAAATAAATGTCAACCCATTTGAAAAATGACACCTGGACCAGGGTATCAAACTCAAGGTGTTTGGTTTAGCAAGCCAATGCTCTTCTACCGAGTTATCCAGGATTCTTCCCTTGCCCAGGATCGGATCATTCTTCACTCATAGCTTAAGGCAGAGCATGTGGTAGACGTGTGGCAACCATCAGCTACCATGGCTTATCAAAATATCATTAATTCTATACGCTGATAGGCTGGATATCTCCGTGGTAAAATATATGATCATGCTAAGCCAAAATACGAATCTTGGAGAAAAAAAATCAACATAAGAGGAAGTATAAATATAACATAATAATAACAATTACAAATTGTAACAAAATGTTAACATTCTATCTTATAATCTATTCATTATAACATTCATAAATTCAGTCAAGTGCTAAATTACCTTTCTGGGGTATGGTTGTTAGGTTCATTATAATTATTTCTGAACCACTAATTAGCAGTTTTAGAGCTCTAAAAAAAACTTCACTCTTTTTTTCTTTTTTAAGAATCTGAATCTCAAATTTGAAATTTTCTTGAGTCCTCAAATCTCAAACATCCTTAAAGATTCAATGGATTCAAGGATTCATAGGTTCCATCCCTAGTATAAACATTTATTTACACCTTGTGTGTTGATATTCATTGATATCACTATATAACTGTAATATTTTATGCACATTTGGCACCATACCAGCCCTCCTGAGTCAAAGGTGGCTGCTGTGGAATCAATTATAACTCATGATAGCTCACGGCAGCAATATTTCCACACATCTATCACAGAATCTGCCTTAAGCTATGAGTGAAGAATAATCTTGAGCACAAGATTAAACCTGGATAGCTCAGTGGTAGAACATTGGTGTGCCAAGCCAAGGCCCCAGGTTTGATTTCCGTGTCTAGGTGTCAATTTTCAACTAATTAAAATAAATGATAGAGTTTGTACAGCTATACTTGCAAGAAGAGCTTAAAGTTTTTATTAGAGGTAAATTGTTCTAAACATGATAGCAGCTTTTGAACAAAGTCAGAAGCGATCATTTTGTTCTACACTAATTTTATTTGCAAAGTTGTGGCATGTTATGTATTTATATTTAAATAACCAAATTTCTTATAATATAATTCCTCTCTTTTCATTTTTAAATGGGTGAATTAAAAATATAAAATATTTGTGTATTTTCTTTTGTATCAAAATTTCTGCCAACCCGTGAAGGAAAATATGAATAATATTATTCAGAAAAAATTGTAAAAATTTACTTAGATGGTTTTATTTCTATTTACTTGAGCTAGTTTAGGTGCAAAAATATAATATGTCAACCAATTTAAAATGTCTACTTTTCCCTTTGAACGAAACCTATAAAAAATTGTTTGGCCTAACGTTTGGCATCTATGTGCCATTAATGAACAGCGATGATGATGCCAAATGATAAACTAGAAGAAAGAGAAAACAACTTGACTAATAAAGAATAAATCATTCTTGTAAAATTCTTTAGTCAGCTTCTATCTTTGTTTATTGACTATTTATACCTACATCTTCATCACTTAAATTTCAAGAAAGTTTAACCTAATAAGTTACTAAACCCGTTTCTATCCATCTTCATGTATCTTCTTCCATATCTAACTAAATAATACACTAATCATATTGAATTATTTTTTATATGCCATGTTTTACTATTTATTTACTCATTTACATTATTTTTACAATATTGTCAAGCTTTATTTTGACTTACAAAACAACAATGTATGAACATACTTAATTCAACAAGAGATCACAATTCTCATAGAGTAATATTATATTTGTAAAAACAATTTTTTTTTTTAGATATTTTGTACAACTCATCACATAATGTCTTCCATTTGTTCACCCAATCATTGAATCATGTGGCCAATAATTTTTAATAAATGAAATATTTAACTTATTTAATCAATTTAGAATATTCCAATCTTAAAATCTATTTTATCTTGTAATTAATCCATCACTTTAAAAACATTTTCATGCAAGCAATGTAAAAATGGCGCCTATTAAATTAGACATTGAAGGAAGATAGAAGAACAAGACCTACATACTTCCCAGAAAACTGTAGGCCACTAAGTTCACAACTAAAACAGACAATTTTGTTATACTAGATGAAGAAGGGAACTTATGTACCCCTAAAATTACATAATTAGGCCCTATGTGTTTTGTTTTAATTATGAGCTTTGAGGCCTACAGTTTTCTGTTAAATGTGTAGGCCTTGCCCTTCTATCCTTCTTTCAATGTTGTTTAGTTTTAAAATGTTATAATACATTATTAAATAACTAGTTAAATTCAACCACATGTTAGTTTTCATTTTATAATCTTTCCAATATTTATTAATTAATATGTGGTGATTAATTGTTCCAATACATATGAGCTTGAATTTGATAAGGTGATTAGTATGATAAACTGCTTGTATAAGTGTTTTATTAGTCAGTTGGTAGTTTGATTCTTACTTGAGTATTTGAGGGTTGGCAAATGTAAGCATATCAACAGCCATTTTGAGGAAGGAACCCATAACAAAGGTGTCACCAAATGCTTTGATTAATGGCATTAGAAGTGAAACATAAGGTGTCTTTGTTTTCCGGTCCCCAGCAAAGTCAATCTTGATGGATGACTTGCTGTAAGAAACTTTGCCATCTGATGAACTGAAAACATAATTTTGACACATTCATTGATAAACAGTACAATATAGTTAAAAGATGCAGTAAAAAAAAGTGTATGTAAAAAGTAATTAATTTTTTCAATGTGTAAAAGAGAACTCTTAAAAACCCCATCTGAAATGGAATCAATCTATATACAGTGTGTCCATGAAACTCCAACAGTTTAAGCAGATACAGTTCAGTATGGTGGGGTTTCCGTTTCATGGTGGACACCCTGTATTTTTGGTGACTGAGGCACCTGCAATTTGTTTCATTAGAATATAATATTTTACTAACTAAAAACAATGTTAGAAATAACCAATATTGGGGTAAATATTTTGATAGCGAGTTAAATATTAAATAATTATTCATTTTTTAATGTACTAGTATAAAGGTTAGTAATGATGAGGTGGGAGGGTGTTTTTAAAGGAAGTGCACCTACACGAGTATAAGGAGGGTTTGGGAGGGGTGGGGATAAAGGAGATTTTAACATTGACCTCTATACACCAAAAAACTACATTTTATTGTGAATACCTAATGTGCATCAGTGTATGACTTTGGGAAGTACTGCAGCATAGTTCTAAAATACCGCTCTCAAAATGTTGAATTCAGAGTGAATGCAAAAGTTGGTATTTTCCTAGGTTATAAACTTCTCTGCGCCAATAAAAAACTAGGATTCACAACAGCAAGATATGTTAGCCTTTTAAACTTTCTGATACAATCAAACAAATAATTTCAATTTTTGTAACTATGTATGAAATAAAGTGCATTAAGCAAAATACACAAGTTAAACTTTGACTCACTGGTAAAAACAAATTGGCTACCTTAGTGAAACGTAGCACTGCCTGTAGTGATCAGCATAGTGTTATCTTGCTAAATACAGATCCACAGTCCCCTTTGTTCATTTGTGTAAGAGTAGCAACCGAATAAACATGGGTCCTGTCACCACCATTCCCACCAGATGTGAGGTCTGTGGTGTGATCTATTTTATACACACAGGACACAGCGCCGCCGAGATTCATCAGTGATCATGTTGTGTGTAAGTTGTGTTTGAGAGAAAGTTCTGTAAGGGATTTGTGGGGACAAATTTCTTGACAAAATCAACACTGGCGATGAGACATGGGTTCAGTTTGTGAAGGCAGAGGAAGAAGTAACACTCACTTTTTCTTCAAAGAATCACAGTAAATTCAAACACACATTTTATAACTGAAAACAATAAATTGTTACAGTGTTTTAGAACTGAAAGGGAATTTAGTTGATGGAATTTATGCCACCAAGAACCACATCAGCATCAGAGGTTTATTAAAAAATGCTAAAGCCTCGCAGGCCGATCTAAAACGAAAGTTGCAGAATGCTTACCAGAGTGTTGTTCTCCTCCATGACAATGCATGATCTTAAACTGTGGCTCACACAAAGGTTTTATTCGAGCAGTTCTGCTGGTATATTTTCTACTAACCCCCTTAAAGCTTGGACTTTATGCCTATTTTTATCTCTATTTTTGACTCTTTTTTTTTAACAGCCAGTAGGAGGTTGATTTTGGAATACCCCTTGTAATATGTGATTAAATCAATGATAGAATTGTAGAAGAATGAGGCACAAACATAAGAGAAATAATAACATACATTTACAAACACTTCAATATTTCAACCTGCCTCAGTGGTGTAGTTAGCTAATGCGCTAGTTTCATGTTGAGCTAAACTGCCCAGGATGGGGCGATTGAAGTTTGAATCTTGCTCGGGTGAACTTTTTTTCTTAAATGGTTTTTCCATTCTCCCTTCACGCAAATGCGGGTTCCCTTACTCTATATTAAACCTTCCCAATTACTAGCCCATTAGAATAATTAGTACTTAAGCGTATAACCCGAACGGGTAGTTAGACGCAATGATAAGTATAGTATTCAATATTTTAATGCTTTCATTGCATCTTCCTTAGAAAGTAGTGGTAATAACACAACTAGTTGCCATCACTGAAGCTAACTTCCTATTTAGTTTTACTACTAATACTTCCTGAGGATTTAAGCAATTAAACTATTTAAATATTTAAGTTTTTACAAATATGTGTTAACATTTTTACTTTTGTTCGTTCTTCATTTCTCTACAAATTCTAGCTTGTTGATTTAATTCGCTATTATAATCCTTGTAAATATTTATAAACAAATTTAGGATGTATAGAAAAAAATATGGAAGGATAAAGGAAAATAAAGACTTTTACAAAACTGAGCTGGCCACCGGCTGGAAACAGTTATCTGATTATGAGTGCAAAACACTAAGAGGGATTGTAAAAGATACAAACGGCACACTTGCTTGGTAGTCCAGAGAAATTAGATACAAAATTATCATATTAATGAGATTAATAAAGTTTTCAAATTTGGCAGGAACATTGTTGAAGGAATATGAAATGAAGTGAGAGAAAGTTCTCTTACATACAATTGTAATGTAATTGATTTGCCCCTGAAAAGTATGTGAAAGCATTGACAATAATATCGTCTTAATTTTATAAACGTATCTTATTTCATTTAAATTATAATCTATTAAATGGCGCTTAAAGCACTTCTTCTTCTAAGAAGGCAAAAGCCACTGAACAGTGACGTCACGCACGTGACATTAGTAAAGTCATGTTGACAATATATATTTTTCAAATAATAACTTCCTCTTCGCGAAGGTTCGAAGAGAGATTTTAAAATGTAACTTGAGTCATTTTCCGGCTCTCGAAGCTTCGAGTGAAACAGAGATGTTTTTGTCTTGTATTTTGTTTTTCTAAACTAAACCTTCTCGAAGCTTCCATGAGCAATGGATATATACAAAGAATGGTGCAACGTAAAGGCAGTTGGTGTCCAATACTGACAGAATTCACTTGGCGTCCAGCAACACCTGTCCGCGCTCATACAATAGGCCGCGTATATATTTCAACGACATGATCTATTTTCACATTAAATAAACAGATTCAGAAATAAAAAACATGTCAAGAATAATAAGTGTTTATTAATTATAATTCTTCAACTGGCGTCCATCGCGGCAGTAAAATATCAGAACAACATAATTGGCGCACAACATAGGGACCCGTATTCCAGAACGTTACACAATGGTAGAGGCATTCCTTAAAATTGGAAAAACAACACCCAAATATGATTAAGTTCATAACTGCTCAACCAAATTTTTGGCAAATATGCTGTTGTATGAAGATGTTTGCAATAATAATTGCAACAAGTATAGTTTTATTCATGTTTGTGTACAATAAATAATACTCATGAAATGTGGCTCCAAGATGAGGGAGGGTAAGTTGGGGAGCACTGCCAAATACTTGCCTATCCTGAATTTTTTTTGTATGATTTACTTGAAAACTACTCATTTTACAAGAATGATAAAGAGGACAAATTGTTGATAGCGAAATTGTCCATAAAATACGCCATTAACCTCTTTTTCCCCTCCATTTTTAATGTTTATGAGAAGTGTGCATTTATTTCAAGCTCATTTCCATACTACCTTTGAAATGTAGTTGTTGGGGTGAAATATCTTCAAAATTCAATATAAATCTGAATATTCAGACTTTTAAGCTCATTCGTAAGTAAAAGGGACTCAATATTATGTATTGCAGATACATCTAGTAGCTATTTATTCGTGGCATTGGAGTTTTTAGTAGTTCAATGTAAAGGATTGTCTCCAACGGCCGTATGCAAGAAATTCACTAAGGGCATGTTAAGTGGACATTAGCGTGGGTTTGCTTGAGTCATCATAGGTTAAAAGTAGAGCAATAGTGTGTTCGGGACCACACTCTTGGTCCACTAAATATTCACTATTGTTCTTACATACAGCCCCAAGTGCTACTCACATGCCAGAAGCCTCTTTAACAGCTCTGTCCCAGCGCCGATCAAACTTAGGGACGACGGCCCGGCTGGTGTCCTCAGGGTTAAGATTCCACAGCTGGTCATGAGTGAGGGGGCTGCGGTATCCTTTCCAAACAAGTGGGTCCAACCAAGTGAAGAACATACGAGATGGGAATGACACGCTTTTCTCCGGGCATGGTTTCTGAGAAAACAAGGCAAGAACCATATTTCATACAAAAAGCAGATGTTGCTAAATGTACATGGTTTCTAACACAAAATAAAATCAACAAATTAGACAAAGGAGAGAAGTTGATAAATAAACCAGCAGCAATGGATTCTGATACATTGTTTTATTAGTTAACAATTGGTCATGCCACCTATCCCTTTGTTGAGCTAGTTCTATCCAGTCCCCTTCATTACACCCTATTTCTTTCAGGTCCATTCTAATGTTATCCTCCCATGTGCATCCAGGACTTCCCAGTGATCTCTTCCCATTGGGTTTACCAGTCAGTAACCTGAACAGGTTCTAGATTCTCCCACTCACACTGCATGTCCTTTTAACCATAATCTATGAGATTTGATTACCCTCACAATGTCCGGTGATGAGTACAAGGTTTATAACTCATCATTAAATCTCTATAAGGAAAACCTATTTTCGCTTTATGAGGTAATTGTATTATATTTGGAAGAAGGTATAGGAAAGGTGAATAAAAACATATAAAAGGGACGAACACAGTATACACCTATGTCGGGGGATTGGGCAGTGACAATCGATTTTCTTTAAGAGGCAATCATTACCTCTTTGTCCAATGGCAGCAATTTAAAGTGTGAATTGTGTTCTTCTTTTCATTGTAAAAGCCATACTGTGTTCGTCCCTTTTATATATTTATATCCATATTTTGTGTACCTTCTTCCAAATATGATACAATAACTCATCATTATGTTCTTGATAGTGAAAGAGATTTGGATGAATGTTGTTGACCAATTCACTATCAAGAATGAAAACAATGGCAGTATTAATTATCTCGACCTCAATATCTCTAAATTTTGAATAACCAATTAGTTTACAAAATATACAGGAAGCCTACCCACACCAATGCCATCATCCCTAAAGATTCTAATCATCCCATCTCTCACAAACTTACTCTTCAATAGTCTAGTTCACCGGTTATTAAATATCCCACTCAGTAAATCCAACTATAGAACTGAGCTCAACACTATTACATTAATATCCACTAACAATGGGCACTCTCACTCCTTCATCTACAAAATAATAATTAAAAAAGAAAAAAAAAAAAAAAAAAAAAGATCACATAACTTCTCAACCACCCTTAGCAATGATAACCATAACTGTTCTAGGAAAAAGAATAAATGGGTCAAATTCACTTACACCGGTCCCAAAACCCATCGCATCACAAGAATTATTAAAAAGTACAATCCAAACATAGCTTTTTCCACCAACAACACAATAAAGAAAAATATCAGTAATAGCAATTTTTAAACAAAAATGATAAATATAATAAAAATGGCATTTACAAACTTACGTGTGAGTGTAATAGTATCTACATTGAACAGACTGGTTGAAACTATAGAGTCCGTTACAAAGAACATATTTCAAATTTCATACACAACAAGACCAAATCAAAATTTGCAGATCATTTAAAAAATTCCAACCATCAACCCAAACCAATATACCAATGCATGGTACCCCTTCACATTTCTCACAAAGGCACAAAATTAACACTGCTGAAAATGTTTTCATACAAGCAGCTTTATTCCAAAATAAATCGATCATTAATGAACAATTACAACAATCCAAACAAATTCTTGTAAACTCATTAACACATATACCTAAAAATATTAAACTCCTTTAATCTTTGTTATCCTGCTATTCCCTCTAGCATAGTCAATGACCCGATCGAGCCGAAGTCGAGAAGATTAGTTTAGCAGTCTCTCATTTTTTGTCCTTCCATTAATCTATCCATCCTTGTTTTGCTCATTATTTCACATTCATTGTTTCAATAGCTATTTCCCTACCATCAGTTTACACCGTGATCATGTAAACTCTCATTGCCATGGCGCTATTTCGTTAGTCTTTTCTCTTCCCAAATATTCGTCTGTTTAAACCACATCCCGATTAGTCTCAATCTATCAGTCGTAACATCACCTTGTGTTCCCGCATGACTTTGGTAAGTTTGTTTACCTATTTGGTTTTTTTCAAATTTTAGGATAACGTTATTTTTTTGTTTTTCACTCTCTGCAGTCTTCCTAATAGTCTTTAATATCATTTTACAGTGGCCATGATTATGGTATAATCGTACTGAAACATGTCAGCACGAATTGAATCGACTTTCTTTGAAACACTGATTACCTGCTAAAAGAATAATGGGACTAAACAAGAACAAAACTTAGATTCTATACCTAAACTTATATTAATTACCAAAGTTTAATCACAGTCCAAGACCTTACAATCACATTCTTTTGTATCACTTTGAAAGACGCTATGCCTACGAGGTTAACTATTCAACATCAGTGATGAAATATAAACTATGTGTTATCCTCAATTTTTGTTCTAGATATTTTAATATGTTGTATATGTTATTTTTTTGACTTGTTGTCAATTTATGGTTTAATAAATTGTTGATGTTTATTGATACATTTTTAAACTTATCTTGACATATTTATGCTTGTTGAAATCACAGTTTAACTGAGAGCTATCAGTGGGGTGTGGGTAGAAAGCTTATAAACGTTCATTGTATTAAAATTCGTGCCAGCTTTGTCACCTTGTATTGAGCTTTTTTTTTGTTTCTTTAGTGGCTTGTGAAATTAATAACATAATAAATAGGGGGATAGTAGTAGGACTAAACCTTTTTATAAAATACAAATAAATTTTTTGCTTTCACTAATAAAAATATTTTATTATTTTTATTTAGTCTAACTACCCATTTAGTTTATATAAACTTAATAATAATTATTATACCATCATCATCATAATTAGGTCAACTACAACACAATTAATTCACGATAGCAATAATAATTGTTCTGCTAGTACATGCTTGATCCCATGCTAGAAGAACCTTTAATAGAATATATAAATATACTATAGATTAGCCAATTTTGACAATTTTTTTCAATATTTAGTTTCTAGATCTGAAAATGACACCAGCTGTAAATAAAAAAGAAAAAAAGCCACAGAAACATAATTAGCCATATAAATACATATAAGTAACTATTATAACTTTCCAAAAAGGTTCTTCAAATAGCAGAACAAACATAAATGTTGCCTATCAGCTTTTGCTTTTGGGTATATATAAATTAGATATCTCTGTTTGTTTGTGAAGGTCATTTGGCCTGAACTCTGCGCAGACCAAGAAAAGTGAGATTGAGTGGTAACTAAGCACTAGCGAGACCTTGTATGAAAGAACTTAACTTTTAGGGAAGGAAAAGTTACATAGCATTATGCATTATAAAAATGTTTCAAATAACCCCTTGAATAAAATTGTATATATAAACTTTATAACCCTTAAATATATATATATATATATCAAAGGTAGCTACTATATGATTACTTAAAAAAAACTTGTTTAACTAAATGAAAAATTTATTTAGGAAACAATATTTAACCAACAACATGTGCAAGGATATAAAATAGCTTTAAGTTTGTATGATCAACAATGTGGGTTTTTATAAGTACAGTTTTATAACAAAAATGGATATAATATTTAACTTACTACACATAATTTTTGCAACATATTTATTTTAATATAAAACCACTAAGCTTTACTAAAATATAAACTAGATTATATTAAATTAATTATTTATTGATATGAGAACTAACGTCCTATCATCACCCTGCTCTTTCAACTGTTGTCTGCCCAACAACAACCAAGCTGGCCATTTTGTTATTCTTACCTCAACTTTGGGATGCTGTGAGAAGTTGGGTGGCTTGTCAACAAAGCAGGTGAGGATGAACACAAGTACGCTGATAACGTAATAAACGAGGTAAGTGATTGTTGGGGAGTATTCAGCCTCCTACACACAACAAAACATAAAACATGACAACTTGGATTTGCACTCAATCACTAATCAGTGTTCAATATAAAACAATTTCATCTCATTAACAACATTGATTAAAAAGTATAAATTTTAAATCAATAGTGTCTCATACCGGTTTCAGTGACCACATGGTCTAAGGTGTCACTCACAATAGACTCGACTGCCGATGACAGGTAGATTGGGGTTCGAATCCTGATTGGGTGTTGTGAGAATGTTTTTTCCAAAATGGTTTTCAACTCTTCTGACACACAAATGCAGGTACACTTCCTCTAAATTCAACCTTCCTTTTCTCTAACCATTAGTGTAACTAGTACATATTCATATAACCTGAGGAGGTAATAAGTTGTCATCATCATCATCATCATCATCATCATCATCAATCGTTTCCAGCCTCTGACTGGCTCAGTTTAATAAAATGCCTCCATCTTCCTCTAACCTTCCATAATTCTACCTCCTTTAATTGCTTGCATTACTCTCCTCTCACTTGCACACTTTCTGTTATCTGCTCCTCCCATAAATTTCTTGGCTCCCCATGTGGTATTTTTACAACATACTTCATTTACATCATTTTCTTTGGCATCCTTTATTTTTCCATCCTCATTACAAGCCCATACCATATTAGTCTTACTTCCCCTACTATCTCATGTACTCCCTGTATCCCCACCCTTTCCTGATAACTTCATTCCTAATCTTGTTTCTCGTTGTGACAGCCAACATGCGCCTCACAAACTTCATTCTCATGGCCTCCACTTTCCTAGTCTCTCTTACATCCAATAGCCATGTTTCTGTTGCATGTGTGACAATGGGTACAACACTTCCTTACACTTCAAGGGCACTTCTACATAGCAGGTTTCTTAAACACATATAGAACTCTCCCTGGTGCTTATTAGATCCTCTTTACCTTCATCTTAAGTCTTAATCACGCTTCCAAGCTATTTTATGTTCACGATACAAGGAGCCTACAAGTAGTGGGTGTCACTTAGCCTCTCCTACTCAATCCTGATCTACAGCACCCTGAGATCTGGGTAACCTGCTGGAGGTTGGGTTTAACCCTAACAGAAACCAGGTAAAGTGCAGACGAGAGACAATGGTCCAGGCCAAAAGTGACATTCTTGGAAAAGAGTCTGACCAGTTGGCTCCCAGATTAATGTGCTGGGAGTGAGAGGGTTGGTGATATGAGCTAAGTCAACATCAGAACCCATAGCCTTGGTTATAGGGCCCCTTCATGATCAGTCAGACTGTCAGTATTGATAAAGTAATAATTAATATTGACAGTTTGACTGATCATTAGCTGGTGGCCGAAACAAACCCCAAGTACCCGAGAAAATAAAGTAAAATTATGGCTAGGTATTAAGACACAGTGCTAAAAAAAAGTGTTTCATGAAATTAATTCCAACAATTCTACATTTGGTGCATTCGTGAATATTTATTAGTGAAAACCTGTTTTAAAATATTTGCATTGTTGTAAGCTTGGGTTTGTGTATAAATGGGTCTGCTATGTGTTTATTACTTGCAGAATTTTAGATTAAGAAAGTTATTTTCCCAAACATTTGTTTTCAGTAATTTCTTGCCCTAAAATTTGTCCAGTTTATTTATGTTCATTGTTCTCAGCTTCAATCCATCATTGCAAAATTCTGGTTATTGTGCTAGAAGACTAAGAGCCAGATATGTTTGTTTATAAGGTAGCTGCTTTGTTTAAACTAATATTTAAATGAAGAATAAATTATTTTCAATTATTCTAAGTTAAAAAAATATTTTTTCTAACATCAAGTAGCTATGATTTTTTACAATATTTTACTAACGTGGGCAACAACTGCAAACGCTTGAATTTAACCTTGAAACCTTATTAACTTTATTATGAATGTATCATTATTTGTTGACACATAATAAATCATTAGTGATAATCACATATAATAATAACTAGCATGACTCCAACCTGAATCAGAAGGATTAAAGCTAAGACCTGGTACCTTAGGCCCAATGATACAAATAAAGCTAGGAAAGAAAGTAAATAAAATCCAAGACATGGGAGAGGGTGTGACTAATAGAAGTCTAGGAAACAAGCCAAGAAAATAGTAGTAAAATGGCCGGTGTAAAAATGAAGGCTACAATTCCTTTCACACATAGTGAACTTCTTAGTAGGAAGCATCCCACTTCTGAGATCTATTCTAGCTCCCAAAATTTGAAGAATAACTTAAATCTCCCCCCCACTCCCTAACCACCATTGACAAAGTCATCAAGTTTCTAGAAGTAAGCTTGGTTTAAACATTTTTTTATCACTTTGTACCATTTATATTTTTACCACTACCAACATTGTTTGTTGTAAGAGAGTAACTCACATTTTGTAGCAGTGAAATGAGCTCTGTCTTGAACTGAGGCACCCCGCAGATCACGTGAACAAGGAAAAATAAAAATTGGGCAAAGGATGTTCTTAACCCATTTTCTCGTAGATACACCAACAGCGTCAAAGACAAACTCTAGGAAAATAAAATAATGTGAGTTGTTATTAAAAATACATTATTATTTCTTTATAGTATGATATATATATTAATGAAGCACTTAAACAGGCTCTCTATAGATTCAAACTAACTAGTTTTCATAACTCTTTCATTAGCTTCATATTATAAAATTTTGCGTTTGCGTAACTAGAGGTTTTAATAATATCTGTAAATATAAATATTAATCAAGAATATAGTGTAACAACTATTAGTAGATAATTCTAATAAGTTGTTGTACTGTGTGAAGCTTACAAGAGTAGAAGGAAAAAACCTAAATACAATCTCGAACTTGAACACAAATTCATTAGAAATAATGTTTGGAAAGTCATTTTATTTACAAATTATGTCTATGCCACTATCCAAATTCTACCCCTAAGTTTTTATTCAAATTTCATATCCAAATTGTTATCCAACTATTACTTCTGAGCTGTTCTTTAAATTATACACCTGATTCATAACTCAACTCTCATAACCAAATTGTTATCCAAATCTCACACTTGATCTCTTATTCATGCACCTGAGTTATTATTGAAATTATATACTTGAGTTCATTGGCGCCTAAACTGGAGGGGGATGATGGGGAGGGGTACATCCCCCTACACCTCATCTTCCACCTTGTGTTTTATTAGAGGTATCGGGTGACCTGGTGGTCTAAGGGTAAGGTGTCAGACTTCTGTGCTGGCGGCCGGGGTTCAATCCTCGGTCCCGGCACAGATTTATCTGATTTCCAAACCCTTCCTTCACCTCTGACAAGACAGCTTGTGAATGTGGGGAATGCCAGGCCTCCACTGTGGTTCGGATTCCACGTTAAACTGTAGGTCCTCCATTTCATCTCACAATCACCCTACCATTACACATTAGCGTAAGTGCGTATAACCCGAACGGATAGTAAGACGCGGTGCAATAATAATAATAATAATTAGAGGTATCGGTAGGGAGAGGCCAGGGTTATGGAAAAATTGTTTATCAATTTACTTATGATTCTTGCGACAAGTAACATTGAACAAGAGTGATTAGTGATTACACTTATCCTTTATTTAAAATGTGAGTATCTGATTTTTTTATGGAACATATCATAATATCAAACGTTATTAAAAGTTTTGTTGAGGCTGAATACAAGTTAAAGTCAAGAAATTAAAGATTAAAATGAAAAAAATTATTGATACCAGCTCTTAGGTTTTGTGAATAAACTATTTGGCAAACAGTTTACACCAATAAGCTTAATATTTGGCAAACAGTTTACACCAATAATCTTACTATTTGGCAAACAGTTTACACCAATAAGATTAAAATGATACATTTGTTCATGACCTAGAGATGTGCCACTTATATAGTTAAAGCATGGTGCTCCTGTTAGACAGTAACATTTTAGTGAATTGTGTATGATGTAGATACTACATAATACTACATAATTTGTTTATTGTTAAATATATAATGGTTTGTTTGATTGATTTTTCTCTGTTTTATACATTCTTTCATGAGCTGTGTATTGTGTAGCCTGTACTATGAGGTCACATAATTATATAGAGACAGGCGTGTTTGATTTTTCTGTTTTTATACATTCTCCTGTAATCTATGTATTGTGTAACCTGTGTTATGAGGTCACATCATTTGTTTATAGTCATAAAAACTGGCATTTTATTTTGTTTTTTGTTTTGGTGTTCTGTGTATTGTGTAGCTTATGCTACAAGGTCATGTAATTTTATTCATAGTTATAGTGACTGGCGTATTTGATTTTTTTACATTTTCATACATTATTTTTGTGTGAAAAGTGTAAACAAGAGAAGTTTGTTTATGACTAAAACAGTGTAGTTAAAACCAGTTTTGAAGTCTCAGAACTCATTTGTGTAGGTTTAGGTTAATTGAAAACATTGAAAGCAAAATGAAGAAGACTGCAAGTAATGTGAACCAATGTCAAAAAAATTGATTTCTATTTTAATAAAAGCAAAGTGAATTTATAGGTGAACTAATAAATCCTACAGTATAACTTTATTTATAAGTCATCCACGAGCTAAGTTTACCTGGATGACAGCTCGAAATGTTACTAGAAGTAATCCCTAATATATCACTATGTCAACAGCTGACATGCATCACTTTGGATGAATGTAATGAAAACAGATAGTAATATATTGATGTGATAGTTAACCACAGTAATTTAGGCCAATATTATTTGTATATTTATTTGAGGTCGGACACAAAGTTTATTTATAGTTTTATTCCTCTTAAAAAAATATTAACACCATTTCCACAAGAACTTCTAACGAACATAGCTCCAAAATGGCGACTGACGAATCTAAACCATATGATTGAACATAACGGTAAACAAGTATTTTATAATGATGCGGACACGCAGTTGATGAAAATATTTTATTCAGTTAAATATTTCAAAATACGGTAAAATAATCATAAAAACATTTATTGTATGTAAAAAAATGACAACAATTTTTTTTTCCAAGTAAATACGATGCCTATATTAAAGGGTATTGATGTGTGCACTATATTACACAAAATCAGTAATGTTCCAAAACGAAAAATAAGTACTTTTAATTATGTTAAAATATTGTTTCGAGTTGGATAAAAAGAAATTATTTAAAAAAATGAAATGGTACGTTTACGTTATTTTAAATGTAAAATATAACATGTAATTAAAAATCTTCACATTTATAACAAAAATGTGATCTTTTACAAGTGTTGGCAACCCAAAACCTAAACATATGATTTTCGAACTGTCATCCAGGTAAAAACCTATCATGAACGGAATATAATTTTTTTAGCTTTTATTATGTATGTGCCCCCCCCTTCCCCATTCCATGGTTTTTTACTAAACCTAGCTTAACCTGGACATAGTGTCATTTTGACCCTTCCTCCCCATCGACAAAAAATGTTATAGTGCCCTAGCTGAATTATTATACATCTGAGAAATAAGTTGTTATTCACATTATACACCTAAGAGTTTAACTAGCCCTTACATCTGGGATGACTCATAGTCTGCTATGACACTTTGTACACATATCTGTATACATTTGCTTTTACTTGCTATTTTTAATCATTCCTTTAAATAACCTGTCTCTTAAAAACGCGTTGTTTTTAAACATATATAAATAAATATTATGACAACTAATGCATCACAATGTAGCCTAGTTCTTTTCATAAAAGTACCAACAAAAACTATGAAAATAATCTTACAATTTTTTCAAAAATAATTCTACTGGGTCTGGTGGAACATAGCTGGTTACACTATCATTGCCGCCAATTGTGCTGGTATTACTTACTTATTCTATGTCATTAGGAAGTGAGAAGTTCATCACCACACTTTCAAAAGTATGCCACCTCCTATACCTATCTTGAGTTAGTTCTATACAGTCCAGCTCATTAAAGTCTCTCTCTTTCAGTTAATTTTAATGTTAGCCTGCCATCTGCATTTAGGTCTCTTCCACTTGGGTTTGCTGGTTAACACCCAGAACAAGGTTTTAGAATCTCCCTATCACGCTGCATGTTCTGCCCACCATGATCTACAAGAGTTGATTATCCTAAACAATATCTTGTGATGAGTCAGGGTATGTAGCTCATCATTAGGTAACTTCCTTCACTCACCAGTAGCCTCATACCTTTTTGGACCAACTATTTTCCTAAGCTTCTGGTTTTCAGACACCCCAAATTTATTTTCGTCATGTAAGGTAAGCGACCACGTTTCACACCCATAGAGAACAGCCAGTATAAATATTGTTTTGCATTATTGTTATGAATAAATCTTAAAATAAATATGAAGATAAGAATAGTTTATATTATGATGACTTTCATATTTTTTATGCAAGAAATATGTTTTTCCAAATAGCTTATTATTTTTCAATGACATGATTGAACAATGGATATTTGATGTAGATCAGTTTATATTTGAACAAAGTGAAGTAATTAAATTATACTCACCAAAGTAGCGACTTTAACTGCAGGAGAGTAATAGGCAACAGAATACACCTCATAGCCATTTGTGTACCGATAAATGGCAGCACCGAAGTCAACTAGCGAAAGTAGAATAAGAGTGGACGTTAGGATCTGGGAACAAATTAAATCATATTACAAATATAAGGAAAGAAACTTAAGTTGTATTTAGAAATGACTTGATATTTTGCAAAAAACCTTTATGTCAAAAGATTAAAGGATATATAAGTTTGAATAAATTAGTATATTATAACAAATGATATATTTATTGTAGATAAATTAGTCAAAAAGGATAGATAGTCTATATTGATTGTCTAAATGTTTTTCATATTTAATATCTATTCTATAAATTCATACCATTCAACCCAATAATAATTATCTTTCAATGTTTTAACTTTCATTAACCTATCTTATTGCTAGCTTTCATTGGTTTCCTCATTCCTGATGATGGCAAAACGTTATAATAATGTAGACCTCAATGATTTTTCATCGCATTTAATAAGGAGAATGGATCCAAATTAAATCAATAAGGAATGTCAAACTTTTTACTACAAATTTAACATCACTTTGTATATACTTCATATTTGACAACTTTGAAACTTCTACATAATTAATCAAACTTAACCTTGCCGTTTTTTATTAATGTTTTTTCGATAAATGTTCTGATTTACATAATCAATTGTATTTTACCTTAATATTTGTTGAAAGTTCCATTGAATTTCAATATGTCTTGTTGTTGCTAATGCTACATTTTTAATGTGTTTTATGTTACTATTTTAATTATCAACTTTAAACAAATGTTATTAATAATATAACAGTAACAGTGTTGCCTCAGAAAAACAAAACAAAATCGAAACATGAATAAACTTATTCAATGTATTTATATACTTAAATCATAAACATCTTCCTTTTATTAAAACAAATATAGGAGTTGTATAACAACATTGAGGCTAAATAAAGTTATAATTAGGTGATCTAGCTTAATCAAAAATAAGCAATTGACACTAAAATGAAAACGTGCCACCAAAAGTTTTTATAACGTTTACTCTATGAACATCAAACATTATCGGATTGAAAAGTAGTTTTATTAATCGAAATATTAATATGAACTAAAAAACTAAATACATATCAGGCAAGAACATACTATAAACAGAACTACCAACATATGCATAAATAATAAATAAATGTTAAATTGCTATACCAACACTTCGCCTCAATTTAACATGCTTTAAATGTGCACTGAGAGGAGGCAAATGTGTTAAACATGGATAAATCCTAATAGTGGATGCAAGAAACAAGGGTGTGAAAGGAGGTAAATGTTGGGAACATGGAGGAATACATAATTTATGATGCATTCAATCCCAGCCACTTACATAGTTGTTTAAACTTAGTAACATTTAAGCTTTTGGTTACAATGTCAGCAATTTGAAATTCACTTTGAACATATTCGATCTTTAGAACTTTATCACACACTAACTCCCTTACAAAATTATATTTCACGTCCATATGTTTCAATCTTTTGTGTGCCCACTTCTCAAGACACTTGATTGCAGGCTGGTTGTCCTCGTATATGGTGGGCACTTTGGGGTTGATTCCCAGCTCCAGTAGTAGATTGCGTAGCCACAGGACATCAGTACAGGCATTGGCAAGTGAAGTGAATTCTGCCTCACAGGTACTCAAGGCAATAGTGGGCTGCTTTCTAGTTGTCCAAGATACAGTTGAACCAAAAACTTTCAGAAGAAATCCAGATGTTGACTTACGACTGGAATCGTTGGCCCAATCTACATCAGCATATGCAATTAGGGGTGTCCTCTTCTTTAGCAAAGTGCAGAGATAGGTGTGAAGTTCCTTGTAAATAGCGAAGAATGCGCTTCAGTGACTCCCAATGAGTGTTAGTTGCACAGCTTTGAGACCTACTGAAATAATAGACAGAAAAACTCAGGTCAGGTCTGGTGCATAACATTAAGTGCATCAAACTGCCTATGAGCTCTCTGTATGGCTTGATGCCAATTATAGAGGTTGATTCTCCAGCTTCAATAGGTTTTTTTGTCTCCATTGGTGTTTTAGCTATTTTGTAGTTTTCCATGTTAAATTTGCATAAAAGTCTTTTGATATAAGATGGTTGACTAAGATATATACCATCATTTCTTTTCTCAATTTTTATTCTGAGGAAAAAAAGTAAGTTACCCAGATCTTTCATGTCAAATTTAGCTTGAAGTGCAACTTTGATCTTCTCTAGAGGTTGTATATGAGTACTGCTGATGATCAAATCGTCAACAAAAGTCAGTATGTAGACCTTGGTATCACCGACAACATGTAAGTACAGACATGGATCATTCTGCACTGGTTGAAAACCAAGTGATCTAAGAAAAGTGTCAAGGCACTTGTTCCATTCTCTGGATGCCTGCTTGAGGCCATACAATGATTTCTTGAGCTTGCAAACAAGTTCTAAATTATTTGAAAAACCAGGGGGGTTGTTGCATGCAGACTTCTTCGGACAAGGTTCCATGCAAAAATGCATTCTTCACATCCATCTGAAATGCATGTAAATCTTCTTGATTAATGATGGCTATCATTGTTCTCACAGTAGTCATATGTACTACTGGGGCATAAGACTCACTAAAATTGAAACCTTTCTTCTGTTGACAACCTTTAACCCCCAACCTTGCCTTATAGCAATCCTTATTACCATCTTGAACTCTCTTGATGCTGAAGACCCAGCGACAGGAGATAGCTTTCCTACCAGGGGGTAGGGAAGTCAGTTCCCAGGTCTCATTTTTCTTGAGGGAATTCATTTCCTCTTCCATAGCTAGCCTCTAGTTCCTCTCATCAGGTCTACCCTTGACATCATCAAAATCTTGAGGCAAATTGTCAAGAAAGCTTTCTGCGTTCATAGTAAATACTACATAATCTTGCAAATAGCTTGGTTTCATGCATGGGTGTGAGCTCCGACGAAGTTCACCTTCATCTGATAGTGGAGGCGTTTCTTTGTACAACTCTTCATGACTGGCTTCAACTCCTTCTGATGGAATGGTAACCGTTTCACAAAGTAGTGGTGCTCTCACTGCTGGAGGTGTCGTCATATTTTATCTACTTCAAGTGGCATTTTCATCAAAAAACACATCATATGCCAAAACAATCTTTCTCGTGATAGGATTCCACATCCTATAGCCATTGGAGCAATAGCCGACCATGATGCACTTTTGGGTAAGATTGTTCAGTTTCCCTTTAAGTAGCTCATCAGGAATGTGTACATAGCCAATACAGCCAAAAACACGCAATTTTGACAAGTTTAGACGTTGACTATACCAGACCTCAGCAGGAGTTTTACAATCCAAGGCTACTGTTGGGCTTCTATTAACAATATATACTGCTGTCATCACAGCTTCTGACCAGAGATCTTTTGAAACATTTGCACTTAATAAAATACACCGCACACACTCCATTAGTGTTCTATTCATGCGTTCACTTACTCTGTTTTGAGAGGGTGTATATCTGATAGTATATTCAAACTGTATAGTTTTGAATTCACAGTATTTTCTCATCTCTGAAGATAAGTATTCTCCACCTCGGTCACACCTGAAGCGGTTTATTCTTTCATTAAAGTGAACAGTTTCTAGAGCTTCATACTTCTTAAAACACTCTAATACCTTTGACTTTTCTTTGATCGTTTACACATAGGTAAAGTGACTGTAATCATCAATTAGGGTAAGTATATATCTCTTACCGTCATATGCTGTAGGACTGATCGGACCCATGTCATCACTGTGGACAAGCTGCAAGGGGCGCTTAGCCCTTGAGCGAGTTTTTATATGAGGCAATTTAGTCATTTTACCTTGGATACAGTGCTCACATGGGGATTTCGGAGTTATTTTTTGTTTACACGCACCGTTCATGCCATCAACCATTTCACTAAGAGACTTCAAACTGGTATTGCTAATATGCGCCAGTCGTTTATACCATAGATTTGTACAATATACCTCAGCAACATTGGTACAGGTATTTTGAACAGAAAATGTCACTAAATTCATTTTGGCAGACTCGGATGCAACTGCTACAAGTTTATCATGCTTGAAAATTTTTGCTATACCTTCTTCAAAAATTACCTTGCATCCATTGGAATCCAGTCGTCTGACTGATAAGAAGTTATGTTGTAGACCAGGCATGATAAGAATACTTCCCAGCTTGATCACATTGATTTTTCCATCCATCTCAAAAGACGCATAGAGATCACCAACTTCTGTCACTTTTAAATTTTCACCTGATTTTGCGAGCTTGATATTCGCAGGACTTGGGAGATTATGAATATTAGTCAGAAGATGACAATAAGTAGCACAGATCATGTGTTCTGAAGCTCCCGAGTCTAGATACCAGGATGTAAACAAAACAGAATCCACTTCCAAGGACGTGTTGGTTGCCAAACTGAACTCTGCTTCCTCAACTTAGGTGACTTGGGCTTTCTTTTCATTTTCATTCTGTTTCTTCTTTAGTTTACGGCATTCTGATATCATATGTCCAAATTTTTACAAAATTTGCACTGAAGTTGACTTCGCTGTGTGTTATGATTAGGCCTAGTTTGTTGATAAAAAGATTGAGACTGTTTCTTATGGCTCTGTGTAACTTTCCGATTTGCTTGGGTCATAAAGGAATGTGAGGTTATGACTTCTGCTGTTATACCCTCCGAAAATTGTTTCGCTTCCTCATCTAAAAACCTATTCTTTACAAATCTCAATCACAATTTTTCGGCCAGAGTCTCAAAAGCAGTAACAACTACATTGTATTCGTTCGGCATGGTAATTAAAAGATGGCAGACAATATCTAATTCCTCTAGTGTAGCACCTGTTGACCGTAATTCACGAATCAATTTATCAAATTTATTAAAATGTACCTCTAGAGTTTCACTTGATGGATCGAACTTCTTCAATAAAAGACTTTTACGTAAAAGTAACTGGTTAGCCATGCCTTTTCTTGCGTAGGTATTCATAAGGGAAAGCCATATTTCAAATGCAGATTCCTTATCCTTGGCACATTCAAGAACGTTGTCTGAAAGTTTCTGGACTAATTGAGACTTGAATTTTCGATCTTTTTTCTTCCACTCCGCCAGTTCTTTTGTCGTCTTATTCGATATTTCAGGACTATAAACTTCATTGAAAATTACTTTGAACTACTTCCAGCAAAATGAGTTCATCAAGCAGTGTTTCCATTCTAAACTTGCAGTTATTGAAGTTTGAACCGTCAAATAATGATAATGATAATAATAATAATATTAATAATAATATTTAGCACCGCATCTTACTACTCGTTCGGGTTATACACTTAAGTACTAATTACGCTAATGGATTAGAATTGGGAAGGTTGAATTAGAGGAAGTGAACCCGCATTTGCGTGGAGGGAGAGTGGAAAACCATTGAGGGAAAACCACCCCCAGTTCACCCGACCGATATTCAAACCTCGATCTCCCCTTCCTCAGCAGTCGTGCTCAACACGACGATCGCGTTAGCCAACTACGCCACCGAGGCGGGTATCAAATAATGGAACACGATACTTTTCTTCATCTGTCATAGTGGCTAACAAGGCTTCTTCTAGGCTAAATCTTTTAGAGGTTAATGTTAATGTTGATTCTTGATGCACACAGACAATATATAAATGTTCATTCATTTTAAAGGACTCTGGGCCCATAACCTGAAAACGTGCCACCACAGGTTTTTATAACGTTTACCCTATGAACATTAAACATTACCGGATTGAAAAGTAGTTTATTAACCAAAATACTAATATGATCTAAAAAACTAAATACATATCAGGCAAGAACATACTATAAACAGAACTACCAACATATGCATAAATAATAAATAAATGTTAAATTGCTATACCAACATAAAATTGCCATTTTCATTTGATTTGTTTTTGGATCTAATTGTAAACATGTTTTCAGTGGAAAAAAATATTTTCAAGAAACACACTATGCAAAAATATGGTAAGCTAAGTATGAAATTTGTGGCTATCTTAAATTAATATAGACGCTTTAAAACAAGCTTAATCCAATTCAATTACTTAATTGACAAGTGTTTAAAAATTGATCCTCTGATAATGCAGCCATTTTGTCACAAAATGTAATGATATTGTTTATCACAGGACACTGTCTTTCTGGTTGGAAAAATTTAAAAATCTCAAAACAACAAAGACAATTGTATTAAAATTATTCAATGGCATGCAAAACTCTCTCTTCTTGGTGTATTTCTATTCGCATATAAGATCGCTCAGATATATATGACCTACCTTAATTTTAAAGGGAATTGTCTCTCAGTAATGATGATAATGGGTCCTTCAAATCTTTGTATCCTCAAAACAAGTGGGAGTGAACTGGCTTAGCCTATGAGTCAAAGTCAGTATTACACTAAGTACATAATCAACTCTACCAGATGCTACATATGAAGTGAGGTCAATGCTTACCATCTGAGACACATTGTGAAAGTTCCAAGGGATATCTCGTGTTTTACTGTTGAGGATATAGAATGTCTCTAAGGGGCAGGCAGCCCAGAGGACGGCACAAGGCAGCCACACTAGTACTGTCTTTTGAAAACATGGCGTGATGTCAGGAGCCTCTGTGTACCAGGTCAAGTTTGCATCCTGAAGACAAGATAACCTAAATGTTAGAAAAATGGCATGCAGCATATAGAGCACAGGTTCTTAAACACTTGTACTCGTGACCCCTTACCATAAAACAGAAATTATTAGTGATCCCACATAATAATGGTTGAGAGTTTTTTAAATTTCGTATCAATTTTTAAGCAATTTTAAATAAATGAGGAAAAAATTTAAAGTTTTATTGCAGCAAATGCATATGCATTCATTTTATATTTAATAGACCTAGAATTGATTAAATGTTTGTAATTGTAATTTTTAATCTTTACATATGATTTCATCTACTCACTTATGTCCATGTTTTCTGTTACACCTAGAATGTTTATTGCAACCCCTTCTGGGGTCGCTGCCCAAAGTTTAAGAGCCTCTGATATAAGAGCATAGGACCTATATAAAATAAGTTTTTTTTAAACCTAGATATCAATTTTTTATAGTTACTATTATAATTAAATTAATGTGGCAAATTGATTTAGGCCTAAGTTAGACCTATACAAAAATAAAAATATTTACAATTTTTTTCTTATTTTTCTTTTCTTTTCAAATAAAAATAATCTCTTTAGAAGGGATATCAGTCAGCCATATTCTAGGCTATCCCAAACTAAATTTATTGTTTTTGTAAAGGAGCAAAAAACATTTAACAAAGACCACATTTATCCCTTTTTCATAGCAAAAACAATATTTGTAAATGAATAACTAGGGCTTACTGTTCTTTTATCTTGTTTAAAAACATATCTAACATCTAATAATGAAATAACATGAAGTAGGCTATACTATCACACTTATCAATCACAACCAGGAAACTCTCAAAGATATGTTAAAATTGCATCACTATTTTGGCAGGATATTAGTAATTTTAGCAGCTATTAAATGTTTATTATGACAGTTTTTGCCCGGCTAACTTAAGATAACATTCTATACTTATGCAAATACATTGAAATTTCTAGTAGGCCTAATAGTATTTATTCAACATTATAATGCAAAGAATCATGGATCAAATCAAAAATTTGTCAATATTTATGTTCCTGAGGTTCTCTTGTAATTTTAGTGAGTTTTGTTTCAATTGGGCCTGTGTAATAATTCAAAATTATCAAACTAAGTTAAGTAATATTCATCGATTTTCTTAAGTAGTATGTAAAAAAAAAAAATAATAATAATAATGATAATAATCATAATAACAACATGTAACAAAACAAAGAAAATAATTTTTATATTATATAAGGTAGGTCAACTATTCCCCTACCGAATAGATCACAAACTATTGTGTATAAATGAGACAAGTTTTATCTGTTAACTTATATTAGGTACTATATTTATATATTTTGTTGGTATTATACACCAATTAAGACAGAAAATATTGGATACAACCAAGACTTATAAAGTTAAGTTAGATAGCTTTGAACGATTATCCAACTAAAATTAAATAGCTTACACTAAAATCATCATAGAAATGTAGATATTGACAATTCTTTGTGTTGACTTGTGTTCTTTGTATTATAATGCTGACCCATGTTCCTTTGTATTTTAGCATATGTCAGCTTTTCTTATAAACATTAATTTTTTTATTTGATCAATATTACTTAAAGTTCCAAAGTGTTTACACATTAAAGGTAAGGTTAGGTTAGGTTGGGTAGGAACCATATTTATAGGTTATAACCTATATCAATTTTGAAGGCTTGGATTTATTTTAGGCATTAATTTAAACTTTTATATTTGTAACGTCATTTAATGGGTGTGTCAGTGTTAATTAGTTCAGTTCGGATGGATTCTTGAGTGGTGTCCTTTGCAGGTGTTCAAAATTTCTTCAAACAAGATAAACTATATAGGCTTTGGTCTAATTGTATTTTATTTGCAAGAATTGGGTTTGCTATAATAAAAAGTTAAATGTGACCATTATAGCTGATTACTATTGCAGGTTTGTGAAAGTGATAATTAGGCCCTTTGAAATTTTGTTTGAGGGGTGCCACATGTTCAGAAGGAGAATTTTTTTTTTTCAGCAATACCAAAAATACCAAACAATATGGTTGACAGGTGCCTTAAATGCGCAATATTTTGTGTACTATCGCCGGCTATTGCATTCTTAGGGCTTATTTGGATTAAAAGTGGTTACCTGAGGGCCTTTGAAGGACTACACAAGAGCCTACTGACGAAAACTCTCAGAAATTATGCCCCTTAGGACTTATGTCTATGAAAGCTTTTCCCAAGGCAAGATTTAGATATGATAGTTACTGGGTTATTAAAAACCAGCAAAAGTCATTATAAGGTTTTTATCTGCTTTCAGGTTCAATGTAGGCTTACAAATTAGAATTATGTTCAAGCATGTAAAATAATTTTTAAGAAATTCTGTGCATTGAAAATAAATATGTGCAAACTTTACAATATAAGGAGCAAGGAAAACAAGACCACAAAAATGTTGATTTAGCCTAAACTTGTGAATATTAAGTTTTACTGTAAAATACGAGTTTGTAAATATTTTCCATGGAGTGGAAATTCATGCACTATAGCAATTTAACCAAGATTAAAGGCAAATATTTTAATAGTTTCCTTTTATAAAATAGAACGATATTTTAACACTGAAAAAATCCAGATTAATATTAAAGATTATAAACTATTTAAATAAATAATGATAATAATATTTAGCACCGCGTCTTACTGACCGTTCGGGTTATACGCTTTAAGTACTAATTACGTTAATGGATTTAGGAATTGGGAATGTTGAATTAGAGGAAGTGAACCCGCATTTTCGTGGAGGGAGAGTGGAAAACCATTTCGGAAAAACCACCCCCAGTTCACCCGACCGAGATTCGAAACTCGATATCCCCGTCATCATCAGTCGAGCTCAACACGACAAGCGCGTTAGCCAACTACGCCACCGAGACGGGTTATTTAAATTAAATATATTATACTTGTTTATATTATAGCACCCTAAAATTTAAGTTTTGTTTATCTTATATATATCTCAATCACCAGGCAAAAGCCACACGTTTTGATTATATAAGTTGAATGTGTTGTGAAGATTTTAAAACAATTTCCTGTTTAAAAGTACAAAATTAAATTATACTATCGATAATTTTACAATTACCGTGTTTGTAAATATTAAAAAATCATTTTGACAGGTTACTCGGGCGGCCATGACACTTAACCGGCGACACTGGTGCTGCTTGCTGCGATTATTTTGAGTACTACTTTTCATCTTTTAGAATTTAATTGTAGGTAATTGGGTGGGAGACGCGGCAGTAGGCCTAAAGTCAGTTGGCCTAAAAGTCATTTGGCCTAAAATTCATTTGGCCTAAAAGTCAGATGGCCTAAAAGTCATTTGGCCTAAAATTCAGTTGGCCTAAAAGTCATTTGGCCTAAAGTCATTTGGCCTAAAAGTCATTTGGCCTAAAAGTCATTAGGCCTAAAGTCATTTGGCCTAAAATATAATGTTAAAACCCTCGGGTATCTCCGTAAAATAAGCACTGTTAGTTTTTTCATCTGATTATAGATAGCACAAGTGATGGTAGATGGTGTTAAGATATTTCTAAAAACATAGACTTTATTTAAACACAGACTTACTCTATTTAATTACTCTATGGCATTAAAAACTCGAAAGCTCATTGCTGCACTCACGAAAGTACGCCACCTATTCCTATCTTGAGCTGGTTCTATCCAATCTATCTCATTACATCCTATGTTTCTCAGGTCTATCAAAATGTTATCCTCCATCTGCGTCAAGGTCTTCCTAGTGAGTGGTCTTTTTCTATAGGGTTTGCCAGTCAATACCTTGAACGCGGTTCTAAATAATCCCATTCGCACTGCATGACCTGCCCACCGTAACCTGCAAGATTTTATTACCCTATCAATGTCTGGTGATGAGTACAGGGTTTGCAGCTCATCATTATTTAGCATCCTCCACTCCTTACTATCTTCATTTATTTTTGGATCAAATATCTCTCTAAGCACCGTGTTTTCAAACACCCTAAATTAATTTTTGGCATGTAAGAAAAGAGACCACGTTTCACACTCATAGAGAACAACTGGTAAAATTATGGTTCTGTATATTCAAAGTTTTACATTTCTTGACAGCAGGTGAGACAACCTATATGTATGTGAGCAAGTAAGTGAGTAGCCATGGATGTTTTATAAGGCCTAAAGGGGTCTGCGAGCAAAAACGTTTAGGAATTACTCCACTAAAGCAATGTTAACTCACATACATGCAAAGAAAAAAAAAAAAATTGAGCTATCCTAAATTTTGACTAACAATGACGAATTAAACAAGTTTCGCATACCTACACCAATGTCATAATTGTGGGTGACCTGGTGGTCTAGGGGTAAGGTGTCAGACTTCTATGCTGGCGGCCGGGGTTCAATCCTCGGTCCCGGCACAGATTTATCTGATTTCCAAACCCTTCCTTCACCTTTGACAAGACGTCTTGTGAATGTGGGGAATGCCAGGCCTCCACCGTGGTTCGGATTCCACGTTAAACTGTAGATCCTTCATTTCATTTCACAATCACCCTACCATTACACATTAGCGTAAGTGCGTACAACCCGAACGGGTAGTAAGACGCGGTGCTAATAATAATAATAATAATAATAATAATAATAATTGTAGGTAATTATTATTACTATATTGAATTAGATTTTATATTTCATTAATACTTTGTATATCTATTCTTATTAAGAAAATTGCATTTAGCTTGCATTTCTTTTGTTGTAGGCCATATTTGTTACATTGATACATTCTTGGAGGAAATTTAAATTCGAGAAAGAGAATATATTATTTAAAAATTACTCGGAGGGCTAAAATTATTGAATGGTCTGTACTTGAATATTTGAAGATTTTATATTTAAAATGGTTTATATTATTAATCATATTCCAAAATGTATTTAATTTAAATAGACTTATGAAAATACTTTCCTCAAAAAATAAGAGCTACCGTTTCTCCAAGTACAATAGTCCAAGTCGAGGTAGCGGTAATCCCTTACCCCGCCTCAACCAATGTAAAGAGAATTTAGAAGGTAGCACCAGTTGGCGAAATACATCTGATTGGCTGAGCGTGTGCCGTCACTCAAGCCGTGCTCTCACGTGTCCTTTTCAATGAATAATTTCAAGTGATTCATTTTTAATGAAAATAAAAATTAAAGAAATTTATTCACATGTGTCATTTATCATCATGATCATGTTGAGAACAATCAACTATTTTTTAATTTACTAAAATGGCGCCACGTGCTGTTTTATTTTATACAAACACTACCTATATTCCACAGACATTCAAATTGTGTGTAACAGTCCAAAAATGGGTCGGTTTGTTCGTCTCGTCACTTAGATACAATTTTTGAGAAACCTATAATAGCACAATATATTGTCTGTAAATATCTAAATAAATCTTTACATTAAAATAAAAATGAATTCATAAATTCTTTTACGTATTCACACGGTTCATTTTGTTTTCATTTTTCAATAATGATAATAATTAATAATTAACAATTAATAAAAGTATAACTTCTTTTAACTTTTAATAGAAGCGTGAAATAATGATTCAGTCTAATGAAATGAGTGTTCTGACGTTAATTTTGTATTAATCTACAGTGAACCACGGAAAATGAAACGCGAGAACATGACTTAACAATCACAAAGTTTTATGGAAGACAAATCAAGTCCTTTCTAAATAATTATTGTTAGAAATTAAAATATCAGTTTTGAGAACATTACACATATTTATGCATATTTAAAATCCACACCAATAAATGAGTAAAATTAAATAAATTACACTTACAACACATAAGTAATTTTGAACATATTTTAATAGTTAGTAACTATTCTATTAACACTGACAACATTCAATTTGTTTTAAGTTCTTGGAATTTTATTTAACTTTCAATTTAGCACCACAAATATCAAAGTCACTATCGGCAAAAAGAATGGAACATATTCGAGCAAAATTTGTATTAATTGTGTCTTTCTTTTTACATTTGAACTCCCATAAACGGAAAATTTCTGGATCCTTAAGAAAGAAGTAAAAAGATATATTATTACTCTTGCAGTTTCGTTGATTATTTACAGAGTGCAACAACAAAGCTAGGCATTTTGTATGTCTGTTTAAAAATACATGTAATTAAAATTGAAGAACGTACTCAGATAAATTAGCAAAAAGCCTAAGCGTCTGATTGTTCAACGATGACTTGAAGCCTTACGTGCCTAACGTACATAAATAAATGAACAAAAAGTCTAAAAGTCTGATTTTTCAGCAATGACTTGTATTCTATATATTATATTATATAAAAAAATAACTATTATAAAATAATAAACAGCTTGATAAGAACAATAAACTACATATAGTTAGCATTCATATATTATTATTATTATTATTATAGTTACTATTATTGAATCATTAACTAGAACATCCCTGCTGTATTTTATATTAGCATATTCAAACAGATATTTGAGTGGTAAACATAATAAAGTAACTAACTATACACGACTATATAGGCAAACACAAATAAATAAATAATCATAAAGATAAATGAAAGGACCGACCGAAACACATGGACCACACGGTATACTACTAACTGCTGTGTACTGGGTGACGTAATATCGTAGCTGACGTAAGCAATGACATCAACAAATTCTTCCAAATGGCACTACTTATCTATTCTCTTTACATTGGCCTCAACCCCCTTTCATTGAACAAAACTTTTCAAACAATTTAGTGTGTTGGACTCAAATATATGTCAGTGCTTCTACAGTTTAAACGTGACACGAGTCTTGGAAATGCACTCGTAAATGAATTATTAAATATCTTGTGACCAGCTTCTGCGGTCACAATTCTTTAGGATTCACTTCTTCATTAGACTGGACTGCAAATAACTGGGATATCAGTGTTCGAATCCCGATCGGGTGTACTGAGAGTGTTTTTTCCTAATTTGCTTATGCTTCTCCATCACAAATACGGGCACATTTCCCAAACATTTTACCTTCCTCATTTCTTATCCATTGGAGTAAATACGTGAATAGCCGTAATGGTAAGTAAGACACGGTGCACAAAATATATCAGTATTTAATACTAAATATTTATGTTGTAAAGGTTGCATTTATTTTAACATTTTGTTGTCAAATTAATACACACAAAATATACAAGTAATATGCTACTTTATAAACTAAAAAAAGTTAAAAGCATGGAAAATGCAATGAAAAGAGTTTCCTAAGTATATATTTGCTATAGGCAATACCCCCTTATTTTAAATACTGGAATGATTATATTCAACATTATCTTATACTAATACCCGCCTCGGTGGCATAGTTAGCTAACGCATTAGTTTCGTATTGAGGAAGACTGCTGAGGACGGGGAGACCAAGTTTAGAATCTCGCTTGGTTGAACTGGGTTCCCTAAAATGTTTTCCATTCTCCCTCCACGCAAATGTGGGTTTACATTCTCTACATCCAACCTTCTCAAATTCTAATCCATTAGCGTAGTTAGTACTTAAGCGCATAAACCGAAAGGGTAGTAGACGCGGTAGTAAGTATCAGTATTATTATTTTATATTAATGTGCAATGGAAGTTAATAAATTGGTTTTAAATCAGTTTATAATAAAATCAAGTCTGAAAATGAATCTTATCTCCCTAAAGGCGCGTTAGGATTACATAACAAAAAGCTCATAATGTTTTGTGCAATTACACTTGTACAACACCTTCTTGGGTCTGTATGAAAAATTAAATATCTCTTAATTTTAGTAAAGGGGAAAAGAAAGAAATATAAACAAAATTTACAATGAAAACTCTTTCAGTATAAGATTATTAACTAAAATAGAACAATATTTTCATACAATTAATAATAGAAATATTTATTTTTTAATAAAATCTGCAATCACAAAAAGAGTTTAGTAAAGTGAGTAAAATTTTTGACAATACAAAGTATGTGAAAAAAATATATTCTTAACTATACCCAAATATTGTTTTAATCACAGCTATAATTATTAAGTGTTTGGTATAAAAATTATCTACTAAAATAAAGAAAAAAGTTCTGATTATGTAGTTTGGATAGGTTTTAAACTAAAATTATTATCACTACCATCAGAAAATTAATACAATAATAATATAAAAATAAGATTTAACAGAAATTTGATTCAAATATGTGTCAAACAAATTTGGACATTGATATATTTCATAATATTTTGGTCACTTCGATTTCGTACCGTACTAGATTGAGGTTTTACGTATTTCGCTATAGCATTCTTGTTTTATTGGTGAACATCCAGCTGTCATAATTTTGAAAGTTCCTTCATATACAACCCTAAGCCAACCATGGCAATCACAAACCAGCTATGACTATTATTATTATTATTATTAGCACCGCGTCTTACTACCCATTCGGGTTATACGCACTTACGCTAATGTGTAATGGTAGGGTGATTGTGAGATGAAATGGAGGACCTACAGTTTAACGTGGAATCCGAACCACGGTGGAGGCCTGGCATTCCCCACATTCACAAGATGTCTTGTCAGAGGTGAAGGAAGGGTTTGGTAATCAGATAAATCTTTGCCGGGACCGAGGATTGAACCCCGGCCGCCAGCATAGAAGTCTGACACCTTACCCCTAGACCACCAGGTCACCTTGCTATGACAATTAACAAATAAGAAATAAGATATTACCTAGTCTATAATCTGAGTTCACAAACGAGCGGAATTACAGAGCGGCCGCCGCACTACAATGACAATGCAAACTTTAACTAATCACGACCATAGAAACCTGTTTGAAAATAGAGCAACACATTTCAAAAACGAGCGTAAATTAAATAATAGACTCTTTTACAGACATACATTAAATATGAAGCATTATTATTATCCAAAGAGAATTATGGTCACCAAGTTATGTCGCCTGATTTGGTTTATTTTAATAGTTATGTCGCGCCTAGATATGCGATAATAGCTATGTATTTGTAAATCTAATGTATCCACTTTAAGATAGACTTTAGTTTGTGTGTTGATTTACTTTTAGTACTTTAAACTTTTTTCCTCTGCATTTACAAATTTAGTGTTCCAAATGTCTAACTACAGTCCAATTTTTATAAAAAGAACCTTTTAGAAAGTAGATTTTTTTTGCTGTCAACATCAATAACATATTTTGTTATTTTTGTTAGCATCGTGCCTTAATATTCGTTCGAGTTAAACGCTTATGTACTACTAATTACGCTATTGTGTTAGAAATGAGGGAGGTTTAGTTAGTAGCCTATAAAGTGTACCCACATTTGTAGCATATCGGGTTTTTATAGCTTAGGATATTTTAAAGGCCCCTCCAATCTCCCAGCAGAAAATTTTCGAATTCCAAACTTTATAACTTTTATGGTTATGTGGGATGGTCCTTTTTATCAAATTGGCAAATTTAAATTTTCTTTCATGCATAAAAGTATATTTTCTTTGTAAATATGGCAATTTACTCTTATTACCAAGCCCCTCTGTCCTCACCCTCCTTAGCTTCACAATTCCAATTTGAAATTTTAAGACTTATTTGGTTATCTTATATGATATTTTACGTGGCTACCAGTCAACCTAACCACATCGTAAATAATCTTCTATTTTGGTTGTATACATTTTAAGCGCTACCATTTCCTGGTCTTCAATTTTGAAATTCCATTTGTTCAAGAGTGTAGGAAACGCTAGAAAATACCAATATATTTGCAGTTGTTTTTATCAAAATATCTTTGGTCAAAATAAATAAATATTGCTCCAGTAGAAATATATAATTTAATTTCCTTCACTTGATGATATCAACAGTTGTTGGAATATCTGTCATGAGCATAGTGGCATTAGATGAGAAACTTTAAATGAATTAACGCTAACAATGTATCCCTTTATAGCGACTCAAGCCTGATTATTATTAAATTGAATGGCAACATTCAAGCTTTTATATCTACAAAAATTGCATTTATATAGCTTTGTAAACATTTTAAGGGGACCATCCCTCCCTTTTTTCCGAGCCTTAATTTTGAAATTCAATAAATCAGGCCTTGATATTGTTTGAGTTGGTCTTTAAGCCTGCCTGACTTAGATGATTGACACAACAATTTGAGAAGTAGTTTAGTCTTTTACTTTAAAAATTTGAGACCCCCTATATCACCAGCCTCCTTAGAAATAACTAATATTTAAAATGTGTTTGTGGTTATTTGAAGTTATCCCTCTACATTCCTGACAAATTTAAATTTTCTTCCTCCTACTTGTACACCCCTAACCTCTCCCCCACCATCTCCTTCCCTATTTCCTGTAGTCTCATTTTGAAATTTAATATGTTCAGACTTTATAGTAAATTTGGGTGGTCCCTATCTCTGCTTGACGAATTCCAGTTTTATACCACACATAAATTGGTTTATCCAATGCTTTTGAAAATTTTAGCCTCCCCCTACCCATTTTTATAACTCCCACTTCAAAATCTCAAATTTAAGACTTATTTGGTTATCTGAAGCTGTACCTCTACCAGCATGCAAAATTTAGACTTTATAAAAGCAATTAAGTATGGTAGAAAGTCCTCTTTTTTTCCTGGACTCCCATTATAAGCTTTAAATTTTTTGGACTTTTATAGTTATTGGTAGTGGTATCTTTGCCTATATGCAGAGTTTTAGTTTTATACCACACTGAGAAGAGGTTGTTTCTAATAGTTTTGTAAGTTTTTGACCATTCAACCCACTTTTCCAACCCACTTTGAGAATTTTTAAATTATAACATTCATTTGGATATCTGGAGTTTCATTTCTACCTGTCTTTCAAATTTTAATTTTTAGCCTCATCTCAAAAGTAAGTTCTAGCTGTAGCTTTCCCCTCCCCCATTTCCATTCATTTGAATTTTAAATTTTCACATTTTTTTGTTTATTTAGAATAATTTAATGAATATAAGCTCTCTACCACACAAAGAAGTAGTTGAATGTATTTTTTTTTAATGTTTAGCCAGCCCCCTCCCCCTACCATTTCTTCAACTCTCACTTATAAATTTCAAATATTAAGATTTATTTGGTTATTTTGAAACGTCATTCTACCTACTTGCCAAATTTAAATATTCTATCACAGCTAAAAGTTTTTATTTTTATAACCCCCTACTCACTTCACCTCCCTATTTCCCGGGGTCCTATTTAAAATTAAAAATGTACAGACTTATAGTAATTTGACACGTCCCTTTACTTTACTTATGCATTTCAATTTTCTACACTGGGAATTAGTTGTTTCTATTAGTTTTGAAATATTTAAGCTCATTTTTCTAGCTATCATTTGGAAATTTCCATTTTTAAGACCTATTTCGTTATTTGGAGTTGTCCTCCTAAACGACTGGCAAATTTAAATTTGCTAGCACACATAAAAGGTTTTTATTCTGTTTATATCCCTTTCCCTATGTCCCAGGGTCCCACCTATTAAACAAAAATGTTCATACTTTTATAATTATTTGGAGTGATCCCATTTGTTGTCTGAAAAATTTCAATCTTCTATCACCCTGGAAAGTATTTATTTATATTAGTTTTGGTAGTATTAAACACACTTTTTTTACCAAGGCACCTCGGGACTCATCGTGTGGATGCCGTACATAAATTAACTTCATTTTACTTTTCCGCGACCCGATAAACACCCATGTATCAAATTTTATCCTAATAGGAGGACATAGAATTTACTGTTCTTTTTTCCCTTTTACACCACAAAGAATGACCTTTCAGTCATAGTTTCAGTCCACACATCCATTGAGAAAGAGGTATGTGGTGCAGTCATTTATAAAAAAAAAAGGGCTAGAATTAAAATACCAATCTGTGTCTAACAACGTGAAACAGTCAGTTGGGGTGAGGAGAAGGGGCAGCGGAAATTGACTTAAAAAGATGGAGCAAGTTATCTCATGAGTCGTTTGAATCCTTCTCCTTCTAACAATAAAAGGTCGCTTGTCCTTGCAAATTAAAAACAATAAACAATCAACAATCTTAGAAAATCGCAAACCTCCCTCAGAGTACAGCCCGCATTCAGGCTATACCTACCGAGTGGCTACCAAACTGTTTGGCGAATTAGTGCAAACTCTTGCGGATCGAGGGCGTCATGTGGTACAGCACAACGATGACTCCAGCCATTAAGCTCTACTTTATATACTGGAGCTACTGCTACTTTATTCGAGTAACTTCTTATTTATCCACCCTAGGCTGAATCTAGCCCGTTCCTGACCCACTGCTTCCCAGATAATCTGGACGCGCCGGGAATCATATCCGGAACCTCTGGGTCCGTAGCCAGAACTATGACCACTAGACCACTAGGCACATTTCTGAATGCATAAGAGAGACAGAGCCTATTCAATTAGCCTAGTGTAATTAAAAGCACACAGTTAGCAATATTCAACGCAAACAATCATAATAAGAGTAAAATGAAGTGATACATCGATCAAGCGTCCATCAGAACTGTGTGGAAGGGAATCAGGTGGATTGTCTAACTCACGCTGCAATTAAAACTGTTTATTAAAGCCTAACTTAACTCGCACAATGCTGCTTGGAAACAAACGAGTCTCCCAACTTGAGAATTTATGCTCCAGAGGCTATTTAGATGCGTAAACTCTGACTAACATAGGGGAGATTATCTCAGACTATTAATACTCTACCGCTACGTCATTGGTTTATTGATAAGATATTTACACATTCTTTTGCTGTAAGCAGTGGTGCACCCAAGGGGGAGAGGGGCAAACAGGGTTTTGACCCCCTCCACCTCTTTTCCCAACACCACAAATATTGTTAATATAAATTTAAATAATATTAAGTATAACTAAAATATTTAGCATTGGAGATTTGTCGAATGTATATGCTACATTTTAAGACCAGGCTTCAGACTTAAGCCTAATATTCAAAATAATTACCATTACACACAAAATTAACAATTGAAAAAAAGATATAAATAATAGATTCGATACCATTTGCATTATTTAAATCTCTTAATTACTATAAAACGACTCCAAATGATTTATAAATGCATTTACTATTGATAAATATTCTCGGCCTTCAGGGCTTAGGAGGCTTTGCAACCACACCCGCTCTCTCCATCAAAATGTTATTCTTGCTAGATCCTTGATTGAATGCCTCCCACAAAGTAAATGGCTGGGTGCGCCACTGATTAAGTAAATTATATGAAAATATATTTTATTTTACCTTTTTCTTTTAAATCATCTTTTTTAGCACCGCATCTCACTACCCGTTCGGGTTATACACTTTAAGTACTAATTACGCTAATGGATTAGGAATTGGGAAGGTTGAATTAGAGGAAGTGAACCCGCATTTGCGTGGAGGGAGAGTGGAAAACCATTTAGGAAAAACCAACCCCAGTTCACCCGACCGAGATTGGAACCTTGATCTCCCCGTCCTCAGTAGTCGAGCTCAACACGACAAGCGCGTTAGCCAACTACGCCACCGAGGCGGGTTTTAAATCATCTTGAAATGATGAAATCACACTCCTGAATTTTGGGATTCTTTGATGTATAATTATATAAAATCAGAATGACTAATAAGTCATTAATGTAAAATAAAAACTAAAAGAACACTATTAAAACTACACTATCCTTTCTACTAAAGAAAAACAAGAATTACCGTCAACTACGGTTAAAGTAGCGCCCCCCCCCTTTTTTTCCCCACTCTATCATTGCTGAAATGCCTAAGTTTGAAAGAGTGGTTAAATGTGTTTGCCAAATACATGATAATACATGTGACTAGAATACCTAAACATAAATCAATGTATTTAATTAGTGTATAATTTAAAGCTTGTTACGTATACTAACTGTTATTTTACAATTAATTCTATATATATTTTATGCAATTTTACTTAAACTATACTAAATTAGCTTAATAAATAAACATTGTGATATTGAATATTTTTTCAATAGATGGCACAATGCTTAGTTGCTTCACAGGAACAGAATAACCTAGATTGTGAAAACCCGAGCTCATTGGCCAATTACTTATGAGCGAGAGGAAAGGAATGTGTTTGTTGCAACCCCATAGACATTGGGCAAGGTCATTAGTGCCTCCCTAGCTTGCCTTGCGTTTTTCAAGTAGCAAGCCCTGGGTTTCCTATTGTGCTAAGTAGAACCTTTTGGAATAGAATTACTTAAAACACAGTATTCTTGGAATATGACCAAGATTATGTTTAAAATTAATAATTCATTACATGTATATTTATTAATAATTTAAACAATAGTGTTAACACAGTTCACACAGACAGCGTTGAATTAAACAAAAAACTAGTACACATCATTATGGGTATGCAGCGCAGGACTAGCATACCCAAAGAATAAACCACTGCTGTGTTCTAATATATTTAGGTTATCAAGATATTTTTTCTTAGCCTTAAACAAGACAATCAAAGTTACTGAAGTCTCCTTCCAACATTTATGATTGGGCTATTGTTGCATATGGAACGGGAATTACGTTTATAAATAAGTTGATTTATTGAGATAATTAATTGTGATTAAATGTTAAGAATAACTATTTCCCTATGCTCAACTGAATCGGGCTGCCCACCGGAGTGATTAAGCAACATCTGTAGGGATTGAATGCCTAAACGCACGTCGGAGTACACCTCCTGAGAAATCGATTGACACCTTGGACCGCATGTGAACCAGCACGGGCTATTTTTTCTGCTTGTCTCGGACATATCTTAGGTCACTAATTATCAGGTAGTGTCGCGTAATTAGGGGCGGATCCACGAAGAGATGTAGGTGAGGGTGAACCTCCCTCCCCCATCTCCCAATGGTCAGAAGATGGACGAAAGAATTGGAACCCAGCTGAAATAAACACATCTGAGCGGATCAATGGAGAAGGGGGCGTGAAAAGAGCCAGGCGAACGAACAAGCACTTATAATATAACAGTAAAATTCAGATTGAGGTATTGCAAAATGGGTAACTAATAATATCATAGTTGCATCAAAACCAAATATGGCTGAGGACAACTATGGCGTAAAGCAGACTTATTGGCTTGGCTCTTCTGCATGTTCATTTTAGATCTACAACAAGTATTTGAACGTTTGCCAAAACTAGCAAACACAAAATGGTCATTTAGCCTGCATTTAAGAAATACTATAATTAATTATTTGTTTTATTCATATTTCAATTTTTTTTCTTGTTTTCAGGAGCCAGAATGAATTTAAAATGCCACTTTTAAGGGTTAACTTAAAAAAAAAACCACCTGTACTGCGTTTTAAACTGCTTTAGGATTGAAGTCAGTGCAGCCGAAGTGGGGAGTGGAGTCTGGTCACATGCTTGACCAATCCGTGAAGGGTAGTTGTCATAGCAACAGATGCATGTTGCCAGATTTATTGACAGTCAGTGAGTATGCTTGAATAATACTAACGCGCCAACTCCCGCTATGTGACAACTATTCTCCCCAGCCTACCCACCACGCGGATCATAAAACAGTTTAAATCGCAGTTATAAACGGTGTGTTATTCCATATCCCCCGATATGGATCCATCCCTGAACGTGATAGGAGTTATTGGTGCCCGAGACCACATTCATGTGATCCTTGAACTTCTCGTAATGCGCATTCTTTTCCACATTGTCAGAACCACTGGTGTTCAGCCAATAATCCTTCACATGATGTTTACAAATGGTATTGCAACCAGATATATTTTGAGGTTGACTAACCAATAGACTGGACATTTTATGTTGTCCTATCCTATTCGCTCATTTTGCTAACATACTAGTTCCTATATAAGTTTTAAAAACTATTTAAGCTATGCAAACATCTAACACATTAACAAACATGAGTTTCATCACTCTGTAAAATTGTGCAATTCAATTATTTACACAACATGTGATCTTTTATGAATAGAACAATGCACATATTAGAAACAATTAGTATATTCTTGGAAGACAATGATAACTAATTCATGTTGATAAAACTATAAACAAAGTGATGTTACATCATTTGAAATACAATGCAATGCGATATGGAATTGAAGTACTTCAGTTTGCAGTAGCTGATTTCAGAATTCTACTTGAGCTATAAGATTTAGACCACTTTATTTTGTTGGTTAGGGTGCCTCAGAAGTGTGTTGCTGTGAGAAAACTTAGCTCGAACTATTACGTTATTTAGTTACCCAACTTTAATATTTTAGTAAGTTAGGGATTTCACGCCCTTTTGAATATAAAAGTTATATGACTAGTAACTTTTGAAATGATAGTGAGAGCTAGGATGTTTATAACGTGTCATGTTTTTATTCTAATCCTAAATAGGATGGATACATGCTCTAGGCCGCTTTGATTACAAATAATATGAATGGTGAAAACATTATTTTGCATGATCTCTTAAATAATATATTTTTATTAAAAACATTTAAACAAATTATATGATATTTAAACCCAAATTTATTCAGGACTTCAGGTAACTTTAGCTAACGTAGTGTATATATGAAAAAGTTAAATGAATATACCCCGGACGGGTAATGAGACGCTGAGTAAGAACAAATAGACATAGTAATATTTTTAAAGCATACTTATTAAGACTTTTCAGATAATTTTTTGACAATTTTAAAGATATTTGAATATTTTACTATATTTCACGTTGCTTAAGACATAACACATCCTATTTCGACTAATAACTACTGCTGATTAAATTAAGAAACATTCATGCAATGCAATCGATACATATGTGATTTTAATTCTTTTTTAGCTTCTGTTTGGCTACCCTTCAGATACTAGAAGTGTTCAAACTTGACTTATCAAAGATAGAATATAGAATTTCATGGCTAGGGATGGCATAAATTACGATAAGAGAGAAGCGATCATAAATTATTAGACACGAGTTTTCGCGATTGAATTGATATCGATGTTTATGACCAAAACATACTCTAGCTCGTGGTATTGCGGTTACGAGTGTTTCTGACCAAGTCAATATCAAACTTTAGTTTAGTAACGCTTTCCTAAGACCAAACTAAATAACTCTGTTTCAACCAATGAGCTTAGGACTGTGCACCTATTTCAAAACGGAATAACCCTTCATAATAGATTTTAACGTGAACAGTTACGTTGTGAATGGACAGGTCCAACGATGCGGCCGCACAGGGCCCCGCGATTTGGGGGGCACCGAGATTACTTAGGTAACAAAGGGAGAAAACAAGATTTGGTGATACATTCTTGCTTGTGCGCTCGCATACTAGGCTCCCTGAATAAACTATATACTAAATATTATAAGAGTAAAAATAAAAACATAATCACTTGGTTTGATTTACATAATGAGTGAAGCGAGTTCTCCGTTTTAACTCCACCGATTAGCAATTGTCTGTGTGTCTGTGGTGGATATGTCTCACAGACAACTTTTAAACGCATTAACCGATTCAAGCAAACTTGGCACGGTTGTTCTTTGTACCTTTAGACAGATCAAGTTCGTTGGGGAAGAAAAATAACTAAGGAATGGGGATGAATCAAGCATTGCAGGTATATGTATTAAAACATGGCTGCTGGCATTAAGGGCTACATGTTTAGGACATTTCCCGAAATAATTGGCACTACAAGAAAAAAATTTTCTAATAACATTGAAAAGAAAATTAAAATTTTCGGGGCTGGGGGGTGAGGCAAATAGCCGGGGACCCCACAAACAAAGTTAGCCCCGGTCCCCACGTTTGCTAAGGGTGGACCCGTGAAAGGAGATGGACGTTTATTTAGATCAAAATTTTGGACATCCTTTATTAGAGCCTAGCTAGAACAAATAATTAGAGCTTATTACTGATATGTAAAACTAATTAATAAAGTTGTCACACCGTAGCATTCAATACTACTTGTACCAATTAATAATCTCTGTATATTATAGTTTATGAATTTTTAAAAAAAGAAAATGGTATATTTTTGTAAATTAAATATTTATTACTCGTTTCAGTGGATGTATGGTCTAAGGCATCATTCTCGTGTTTGACTAGCTTTCTGATGACAGAAAGATCGGGGTTCGAATCCTGTTTGGGTCTATTGAGGGTGGTTTTCCCTATACTTCCATATAAATGTTGGTAGATTACCTCTAAAATGCTTCCTTCCTCATCCCGCTCCATTAGAGTAATATTTATCATTTATGCTTATAGCCTGAACAGGTATTAAGACGATGCGATAAAAAAAAGTATTTACTAATGTCTATTTATAATATTTCTGAAAAAGTACTTTAGAAATGTATAGTTATGAATAAAAATAAATAGGGTTCTATTTATACGTGCACACATACTTAATGGGTTTTGTAGAATTCTAGTGAATTTTCTAACTTAAATACAATACAATATTTTAATAACAGTTTGATAAAAGTAGACAGATCAAGACAGTTAAAGCTAATATATATCTATATAATAAAAAGGCAAAACCCACTCACTCCCTCCCTCACACTATCACTATCTTATTTCCCCAACTCCTGGGTCTATAAACTTCGAATTTTACGTGAATGTTTAGTTTAAGCTCTAGGCAAGAGACAAGACGGGTTCTGCGAAATTTTACCTCTAAGGGGTGGAAAAAGGGGCTGAATGGTGTCATTGAATTCACTGATGTAGGTATATTTTTAACCAGTGGACATAGACCCTCAAAATTTAAAATGAAAGCTACTTCTAAAATTGGATTATATATTTTTGATAATTTTTGAATTTCATCTCCTAAGAGAGTGGGCAGGGGCAGAAAGGTGTGTGACTCACTAACTAACTCATCCCCGTATTTCCCTAACACCTGAGGCTGAAAAATTAAAATCTCTCTTGGTAGGATGTAGCTAGATTGCCCCATATAACCCAACAGAACAGAATGTAAAACTGAGAAATTTCAAAATGGGTGCCAGGAAATGTGTAAGGGGCTTATAGTTAAATAAAATCTTTTTAGATGAGGTATAAAATTTAAATTAGGCGACAGGTAGCTCCAGATAACCCACTAAATTTAGAATGTGACAGTTCTAAGAATTAATTAGATAAAAGAGTTGGGGTTTCGAAATTTCAAAAACTAATAGTAAACATCTACTTTTCGTTGTAGAAGAAAGCTGAAATTCAGCAAGCCGATAAAAATACCACGCCAAATAAATATTAAGGGCTGAAGATGTTAAAATTGTAATTGAAATTTTGGTAGACAGTGGAAGGGGGACCTTAACAGAAATATCCACAATTTAAGTGTGGTAGAAAATGTAAATTTTGCAGACAGGTAGTAGGACAGCTCCAGATAACCTGATTTCTCTTAAAATTAGAATTTTTTTGAAGTAAAAGCTGTTTAATTGGAAAGGATGGGAACTAATAGAAGCAACTACTTTTCCATGTGGTTTAAAACATTATCTGGCAAGAAGTTATAAATTATATATTATTATTTATTATATTTAGCACCGCGTCTTACTAACCGTTCGGGTTTATACACTTACGCTAATGTGTAATCATAGGGTGATTGTGAGATGAAATGGAGGACCTACAGTTCAACGTGGAATCCAAACCACGGTGGAGGCCTGGTTCACTTTATTAACCGAACTAAACATCGTGAATTATAAAATGTAATATACTTAGAAATTCCTCCACACGCTGAGATAAAAATATGTCCAAATTCCATTAAAAAAAATTACATTCGACCTATGCTTGCATTCACTAATAATTAATGTACTTTTTATAACTTTTGATAGAAAATTTATTACTTTTTATAAAAATATGTAAAATTAAAATAATTTCTATTAAAAGCCATAAAAAGTTTATCAATTAGGCTATTAGTGAATGCAAGAATGGGTCCCCTTCAATATTTTTTTTAACGAAATGTTGACATATTTTCCTCTGCGTGCAGGTCAGATTCATCCGCCCCTCTCCCTATGCTCTTTAGTCTTGAGATGACCGTCGTCGTCGAAAAATATTTGAATAATGAGTCACCACCCAAAAAATTTTTTTGGGTTACGTGCCTGGCTCACCAAGTCACTTCTGAATCAAAACCACCAGCAATGGCGTGTAAATTAAACACATGCGATCTCGGAGAATATTCACACCCTTGACAGGTTAGAACTGATACATCACTGTTCTCAGCCTAGGGACCGAAGACTTGTTTCAAGGGGGCCGCAGTTCATATAGTTCTTAATTCTTTAAAACTACTACTAACCAGAAATCACCTGTCTTGGCTCCGTTCACGTGTTCCTCCTGAGAACACAAAAACTCTCTGACAATGCTTTGAAGCTCCTGAGGAATTTTCCCACAAATGATATTTGTAAATTTTTGGCTCCTTTTACATTGAAATAAAAGTTTCTAAACAGTTTGATGTAGAATCAGATTTAAGGTTGAAACTGTCTTCGCTTTAACCAAATATAATTATTTCTTTAAAAAAAGCATAAGCCATTTCATTAACATAAATACACTGTAATGTTTAAAGAGATAGTATGATATATTAATGTTTGTACGCCACCATAAGGGTGAAATTTGATATAACGATTGAATTGGGTCCAAGTTTGCTGTTATGTAGCTTAGTAATTAAAAAGAGATGATGTCTTATTTTAGAAGTTAAAAGTTCTGGTGTTTTATAGTTTTTTATTTTACGTAGATAAACAGTTTTTTGTTGGATATTTCACACGTTATAGATTTTAATAAAAGCCCGATCATTACGTTATATGCATGATAATTCCCGACACGTGAATAATAATAATATTTAACACCGCGTCTTACTACCCATTCGGGTTATACGCTTTAAGTACTAATTACGCTAATGAATTAGGAATTGAGAAGGTTGAATTAGAGGAAGTGAGCCCGCATTTGCGTGGAGGGAGAGTGGAAAAACATTTAGGAAAAACCACTCCCAGTTCACCCGACCGAGATTCGAACCTCGATCTCCCCATCCTCAGCAGTCGAGCTCAACACGACAAGCGCGTTAGCCAACTACGCCACCGAGGCGGGTCCGACACGTGAAATTTAGAACACAGATTAAGATGTCATAGAATCCACCTACACGGCTCCTCGTCAGGAATAAAAGTGAAGAGATGCGTACCCTGAAGAGGTATATCTAGCGACATTACCTTCTCGAAGCTTCCTAAAAGAAAAAAAAGTGTGGTCATCCAGGTGCGTTTCTGTCCACAAAACTGCGTTATCTTTTTAAACATAGACGTAGGAGGATGTTGCCATACCTTGAAACTTGACAACTTAACACAAATAAATCTTACTACCCGCTCGCATTTATAATATCTTAATTTTTAATATAGATGTGAATAATAAATTATTGAGATGTATAATTCCATATCATTACAACACACATAAATACTAGAGTTGGATCAAAGCAAATATTTTAAGAATCCGAATATTCATTTAACATTATAATACCGTGGTTCGGATTCCACGTTAAACTGTAGGTCCTTCATTTCATCTCACAATCAACCTACCATTACACATTAGCGTAAGTGCGTATAACCCGAACGGGTAGTAAGACGCGGTGCTAATATATAATAATAATAATAATAATAATAATAATAATAATAATAATAACATTATAATCCCGAATATCAAATTAAAATTAAAATCCTGGAAAAAAATACGACCCTCAGAGGAAATATAAATATAAATAAATAAATAATATAAAATATAAATAGCAACTTAAAGTAAAAAGAAAAATCTTGTCAATTTATTATAACATTCATACATTCAGTTAAGTGTTAAATCAATGGTCTGGGGCCTAGTTGTTGAGTTTGTTCTATAATTTTGTTGGTTTTGGACCACCAATAGGCAGTATTAGAGTTTTAAAGCAAATTTCAATTGAAAGATTAAATTTTTTCCCCCTTAAGTATTTGAGTCATGAATACGATATTTTCTCGAATCCTAAAATCTCGAATATCCTTAAGGATTTGCAGGATGCGAGGGTTCGAAGATTTGAGGGTCCCATCCCTAAAATATACCTTTCGACTATATATGTCTCGCAAATATTCTACTATTTATAACATAATAATATGTAATTTTATATTATTAAAAGCGTGAAGGTCTACAAATAGCTCAGAAGTAGTCCCCGCATTCAAAAAAGTTGGGTATTTTTGCACGTGAAGATTATATTAGTAAATAGCTGTAATAGAGGATTATAAAATAATTAACAATTACTTGTAAAAACACTTTTTAATTAACTTTATACAGGAAACCTTAATTTCTGATCATCGTATATACACCGGTTAAGTCACGTAGCACTTTACGTTACCACTTGAGATGGATGATTTTTTGCTAACAAAACAAAAATCTTATCACATCAAACAAAGATTTTAGGGCGTGTTTGTGATTGCAATCTAATTTTTTTAGCACCGTTTCCTACAAACCGTTCGGGTTATACACCTATGTACTAATTTCTCTAATGGGATAGGAATGAGGAAGGTTGAGTTTCGAGAAAGTATACCCAAATTTGCATGGAGGGAGAGTAGAAAAAACCATTTAGGGAAAACTATCGTCAATTAATACACCCGACTGGAATTTAACCCCACTCTCTCCGTTATCGACAGTATATTATATTGTGAGAGTGATGTCTTAGACCATGTGGACACTAAAGCGGATGCGCCATCTAACTACTTTCCGCTATGACATTACTCAGTAGTTTGAACTGTCGATGACGATAAGATTGGAACTTGAATCACGGAATCGTGTGGACTGAGGGTGTTTTTTTCTTAAATGGTTTCTTCCTATACCTTCACACAAATGTAGATAAATGTTCTCTAAAATATTACCTTCCTCAACCCTATTTTATCAATGTGTATAATGTAGGCGTATAGCCTTAACATATACTGAGATTTGGTGACAAAAATAATAATCTCTGTTTTATGGGAAACCTTGTGTGGGTACGGTAAATTATGAAGTCCTTAAAGAACTTCCCAAAAGTGGGGTGGGCCACTACTGGACGTTCATCACCCGTGTGTATGTAGAGTAACAAATCATCGCGGGTCACGTCCTTTACACCCTTGGCAAGTAACATTCAGGCAATGCGCTCGCGGACGAAATTAATCAAGATATAATTCTCGCATATACACACGAAGAAAAGATAATGTAGTTTTCTATTAATAAAATAGTTCTTCAGAGTTTAAACTTATTATGTGGCCTCAATTTTTAAGTAGTTTTCAAAATGAACTCTGTCAATTTTGTTTATTTACGTATGTGTCTATGTATGGATCTATATTATGATATTAATTAAAGTATGTATGTGTTATGTAGTTATGTATGTATGTATGTTAGTATGTAATGTATGTATGTTATGTTTATGTATGTTTATTATGTTGTATGTTATATGTATGTATGTATTATGTTATGTATGTGTAGATTTGTGAAAATATGTACGTGTATGTATAGTTTGATAGCAATAGCAGGATTCAGATATGAATAACCTTGCAAACACAGCTGGCTGATAAAAGTCAGCCAAAATCCACGTAAAACTTTTTCTTACATACTGTTTCCCTCCCGCCACTATTTAACAGCAAGTAGACATTCAGCCTGACCCCTCCCCCTCCAACCCAAGCTAAGTAACGTTTCACATCACGAGTGAATGTCATTATTTCATATGGGGAGCTTTTGTGACACTAAAAGAGGGACTCAGATTTAATACCACTCAAAATAGCAAGTTATTTATAAGTATGTTCATTAGGAAGGATACACGCTGCATCGAACATTATCTCTTAGCACACGATGGAACAAAATTGTTTTTGTGTCATGGAACAAATTTGTGTGAAGATAGATGGGACATGATGTAACAAAACACGATACAACATTTTCTACTTGAGAGGAGTGTGTGGTAAAGAGAACCAACTGTTAGAGGAAATTATTGTAAGAAAAATTGATATTCTGTGTGTATGTGAAACCAAGCGGAACGGTAAAGATGGTTTGATGGCGAGTGATGGTAGCCTGACAGTGTGGTCAGGTGTGGATGAATGGGTAAGGTGAAGTCAAGGAGTAAGTATAATCCTAAGCCCAACAGCCAAGTTGTTTGTGAGAAGTTATAAGTTGGTGTCATATAGACTTCTATGGTTACATACGATATGAAAATAGGCATTCGTAGAATTATGTTGTTTTCTGGTTATACTCCGGTTGAAGGTGAAGACGAGAATGTGAGAGTGGAATTTTAGAAGGAGATCAATGCATGTGAACCGGGTGAAATAATTATCTTATTAGAAGAGATGAATGGGTGGGTGATTAAAAACATAATTCAAAGAGAGGGTTAGTGATGAGAGGGTAGGCGATAATGGTAATAATTTAATGAGTCTGTATTTAGAAAAAGTTTCTTTGTGTCAAATACAATTGTTTAATCACAAATATATTCATTTGTATACATGGCAAGGGGTGATTTAAGAACGATGATTGATTTTGTGGTGTATGATGAGATACTTAGAAGATTAGTAAATAATACTAGGGCAGTGCTTGGAGCTGAACGTGGAATGCATCACTTCCTAGTGGTCTCAATAGTTGAATTAGGTATAAATTTTGTGAGTAAACAGCGTAAGAGAAAAAGTAGAAAAGTTGCAGGATAAAAGCGTGAGAGTGCAATATTAAAGATTGATGGGCAACAAATTAAATTTATAAGCTAATGAATGGAATGTCGAAATAAATGCTAATAATATAGAAAGTTCTTGTAACAGAATACAAGATGCTGTAGTCCAGTGCGCAAAGAAGTGTGTGTATCTGCGATGACGGGAAACTTAAAAAAAGGTGCATGATGGAATTAACAGGTGAAAGAAGCTGCGAGAGAAAATAAAGAAGCAAATAAACGTATTATTGCTGTGAAGAGTGAAAAACAAACATGAAAGGGTTGTGGGATATACTCAAAGAGAAAAAGCTGAATCCATAGACAATAGTAAAAAAGTAAAGGACAAATGGGATTAACAGAAGGAGAAAGAATGGAGAATGATTTTGAAGGAAATAAGAAGCTGTTCTGAAAGTGGGTAAAGAAAACGAGGCAAGTATTGAGGTAAGATTGAAAGACCTATTGCATTCATAATGAACGTGGTGAGATGATCTGGGATGAAAACAGTATAAGAGAGAGATTTAGGTAATATTTATGCAATTGTATAACGAGTACATAAAAAAAGTAGCAGAATACAGGGAAAATGTTATGACGGGTGAAATAATTAATGAAGTTGAGCTGTTAAAAGCTATAAGAGTGCTAAATAATAAGAAAGCTGCAGGCGTAAACAGGATCACAAGTGAAATGCTTAAGTGTGGGCGCATGTTAAATGTTGTCATTGTTCTTTTGTATGAAGGGAAAAGGCAGTAAAAGTGAATGTAAGAATGATTATAAGGCAATTAGTTTGTTGAGTATTCCAAGAGAAAGTTTTTTGGAAAATTTTAATTAAGAGGTTGGGTGAAAAATTGCAGACAAGATTTGGTTTGTGCAATGTGGTTTCATGCCAGATATAGGTTGCATAGACCAGATATTTGCATTGCAACAAGTGATTGAATAATGCATGGCAGTAAGGAAGTAAGTTGATTGTGCATTTGTTGGTCTGGATAAAGCGTACGATCAGACAAAATAAGTATGTTTTGTAATATTATGAGACTGTATGGTGTAGATCCATGGTTAGTAAATGTAATTATGTATTTGTATGATGGAAGTAAAGTGATTTAGGTTGGATGAAGCTTTGAATGAATGGTTTGGCGTTGAACAGGGAGTTAGACAAGGTTGTTGTGTCTCCATGGTTGTTAAATGTATTCATGGATAAATTTGAGGGATGTTTGTGAGGACGTGTTTGGTGTAGAAATGGATAATGTGAATGTAAGAGTGCTGTTATATGCAGGTGATGCCGTATTAATGGCAAAGAATGAAAGTGACTTGCTTAATGCATTACATTGTTTGAATGTAACGACAGGCAGAATGGATCTTCGTATACATGTCTCCAAAACTAAGGTATTAGTTTTTGATAAGGGTGGATCAGAAAAGAATTGTCAACTTAGTATAAATGGAAAACTGTTATAACAAGTGAATGATTTTGGGTATCTGAGTAGAATATTCTATAAACATGGAAGAATAGATGGGTGAATGCCTCTCAAGAGTAGTTGGATGTATGTGGGCTATTATAAAGAATGACGTAGTATTGAAGGAGGCAAAGATGGCAGTATATAAAAGTATGTTGACGCCAGCATTGTTTTATAGATGTGAAGCGTGGGTGGGCGTCACAGGAGAAAAGAGCAAGGTAAATGTGGTTGGGATGAGCTATCTAAGAAATGTATGTGTAAAAACTTGTATGGACAGTCAGTAAATAAATGGGTGCTGAAGAAATGTAGTTTGAAAGGGAATCCCATAGGTAAATGTGAAAGAAGCGTCTTAAGTTGGTTTGGCCTATTGAGAGGATGAGTGTGGATCAAGTAACGAAGGTATTTGGAGGTGATCCTGGTGTAGATACTCATGTCATGTTGTTCGTTACCTGACCCTCTTTTTGTATACTTAGCATACAGTCTCAGGCTAATTTATTTTCATGTGAGTCTATTCAAACGTGTAGATGCCACACCTTCTCGACTGGGGTGTATACTGTATAAACACTGGTGGTTGGTGATGTAAGAACTAGGGTGTTCACAAAACAAAATTTGAATGAAGAATATTTTGAAACTATATACATATTTATCTTGCTTGTATCAAGAAAATATCAACATAAAATTGGGCCCATATAAAGTTTAATTAGATCAATAAACACGTGCATACGTCTACATACATTATATATTTATATAGCCTATTCATATCACACATATACACAGATAGACATATACCTACATATACATACACAGACATATATACATACATAGAGGAAGTGCGGGTAGTATGGAATAGAATATTTTTTTTAATATCAAAGCGTATATTCACATTTTTTGATTGAGTTCCATATTAAAATTATAGTTAATATGTTTTCGACTATTTTTAGTGTTTAAAGCAAATTTAATAACTTTTAATTTCATATAGGAACACTTAAGAGATGCGGAACAAATTACGGCAACATGGAATACTACACATTTTATATAAAATATTAATTATATTTACTAAAACTAAAACTAACCAATGTTTCATAAGAAATCGTAAAAAAACATGCAAATGCATTATGTGTAAAACAATAAAATAGTAACGGTAAGGAATCATTGAAATAATAAAATAGTAAAAAATTACTAATTAGTGTAATATAGTATAATATAATCGACTACAATATTGTATCAGGTTACATTGTTCTCTTAATAGATTTCTTAGGTGTTAGGAATAAGCCTACGTTGAAAAATAAATCATTTTTCAAATACTTGAAAAATGTGTGTGCATTATTGGCCGACTCGCCATTTTGGAAAACAATATTTTTTTGTTAGGTTATAATAAAATTACAGTAAAATAATGTTTTAACTCAAACATAATCATGAATGAGCTTTTAGCTAATTATTTAATTAGAATTAATAAGAACAGCAGAGTAAAGGAATATAGCATGATGGACAATAGCCTGTAAAAGTTTTTGTGACAGCCAAAACAAACAATCGTCTCTCACAAAACAATCAGTTGATTTGTCGAAGTGAGGGCGTCACTAGCTGTTTGAAGTTGTTTTATGTAATAGTTGAAATAGTTAACGATAAATTACGACACTTAACACATGAGAAACAATGGTATTCCGTATTGCCCGACTATTTCATAATACCTCATCTTCTCTACACATATTTAAATAGGCCTACGTCCGTACAAAATATAAAGTAACTGTTAGGATTGACACCATAGTGTAACAGGCAAGGTAAGCTCGCTATTCTTCAAGTCAAACGAAGAGTACCTATGTCTACCTGGCCTAGCATTGATATTGATGGCATTCTTGTGGAAATGTGAATTTTCGGACTTTTGGTTTTTCTCGCCTATATGAAATAGTCTGGTTAGCCTTACTTTGTAAACTGTTAACTTAGAATTTGCGTTTGGAATAACTTTTTTTTATCTGTTTTTAAAACTTGCTCAGTTAAATTTTGTTTATCATATACTAGACTTTTAATTATTATAGGGCCTACAAAGTTATCGAAATAAATTAATTAAACATTATTTGGACTATATTAAAGCATATTTATCTTTAAAGAAATATTATTAACAAAAAACTCCCATATTATGTCTTTATGTCTATTTATACTTTCAAATAAACTAATATGCATTTTATAATATAAATTTTATATCATATATATATATATATATATATATAATATAAATATTTATATCATATATATATATTGACACAAGGTTTAAACAAAGTATCTTTATATATATATTTTTTTTTAAACTTCACTTCCAAGCTACCAATCAAAAGAAATACAGTTACTTAGAATGATACGTCCAAACGACTTGATTACAACTCTCGACTGAATAATGACTTGACTCATGACGGTCCCATATGTCTCAGTTTGATTGGATCAGATCGAATGACTAAGACTCTCGAGGGTTGTGATAAGGGGGAACTATTCAAAACACTAAAATGTTACCAGCAACGGAAAGCACATGTCCCAGGTTAATTCTCCATAAGAGCTACTGAATTATGTGGTGGGCATGCGCACTAACACTTTAACTATAACAAATAATTCTAGCGCTCCCACTGTGCCTCCAAAGAGCATACAAGACCTTATTATATCTCCCGTGCTCACAGACGATAAAGTTGCGAAAATTAAACCAGAAAAACGCTAATCACAACAGAAGAACATGATTGCTAGGGGTAGTAAATTATTATATAGATTTACTAATCAATTATTTAAAATTAAATTGTATGTAATTGTATTGAAAAAATTTGGTGTTCACGTGCACATGTGCTCATATCTACGAGCCGCCATTGTCAATAAGTGACAAGCATAGAAAGCCAGCCATCCAGTTGGGGCGGTCACATGCCCAGGAGATAACGATGAAATTACACTCACAGCAAAATAGTCTCGTCCAGCACTTATTAAACTTCTATGTGGGAAATAGAATTTAAATAGAGATGTGAGATTGTTTTTCATCCAAGGAATGTTTCTTTGATAAATTTTCCGGAAAATTGTTTCCTCTTCCGTTTAATATATCTTAAGGACGTTGACGCCAGAAATATTATCAATGGTTCTTAATATTCTTTGAGCCACAGACCCCTATGAGAATAGGACAAAGGTCATGAACCCCCTTCCAATAAAAATTGACGTAATACATGCTCAGAAAATTTTGCTTCTCTCTATATCTTTATTACAAACGTGTCCCCTATTGTAATCCCAATATATACAATTTTTACTGGTTAAAATTTACAAATGAGGACTTTAATAGCAATGCAAAATTACCTTAAGATGTGTAAATTTTAGTGAAATTTCATATATTTAAACCGGAAGTTGAATTCTTTATGTCTTTATTATTTCTCTATTATTATGAAAGTGTCGACCATTATTGACTCAATATACACCCTTTTCATTGATCAAAACTCACAAATAAGGGCTTCAGTAACAATGCGATGACCTGAAGATGTGCAATCGATAGTAAGATTTCATTTTTTAAACCGGAAATAGTTTTTAACTTTTTGACCAAAAATCCAACTTATAAAAAAAATAATTAAATAATCAAAAAATGTTTTACTGGAAGCTGAAAAAGGGTTTACGTAATTATTGCACTATTCGATAGTGTACTTTATTGCAGTGTAAATTTATTACATTCACATGGGTATAATATACAAACAATTTGTGCAACGAATTATGTCTCTCACCTTTCTTTTTATGCAAAAATTAATGATAACTTATTAATAAAAACCCGCCTCGGTGGCATGGTTGTCTAACGCGCTAGTCGTGTTGAGCTCGACTGCTGAGGACGGTGAGATCGAGGTTCGAATCTTGGTCGGGTGAACTGGGGGGGTCCTAAATGGTTTTCCACTCTCCCTCCACGCAAATGTGGTTTCACTTCCTCTAATTCAAACTTCCCATTTCCTAATCCAATAGCGTAATTAGTACTTAAAACGTATAACCCGAACGGGTAGTAAGATGGGGTGCTAGATAATAATAATAATAATAATAATAATAATAATAAAAATTAAATATTAAATAAATTCAAAGTAACTTCCATATGAGCTTTAGTAACGGTTCAAAAGTAAAAGGTCAATGAAAAGGGTGGCCTTATGTTGTTTTGCATCAGTGCAAAGGCATGTCATTTTTGACCTTCAATTTATTTATAATTTTTGTTTTGATGGCTCCAAGTGGAATACCTGCCTGTTGAAGAAACAAAATTTATATTTGAATCCAAGCTTTGATCTAAAAATTTGTAATTTTTTGTCTTGGGTTCACGGACCCCCTGAAGTCCATCCATGGACCCCTGCTTAATAGTCCTGTCCCTGGCTATGGTTCAGTATTAAAAGTTGAGTAGGGAGGTTTTTTTTTTCAAGGATGGTTTGTAAGTATCTTAATAAGTATTTTTTTACTCGGGTGGACATCCGACACCTGGTACATTCTCCGGATATGATGTCATCAAAGATGGCGGTCGCTCGATCATAAAACTGCTCATATTTCTGTTAATACTTGACCGATTTTTATGAAGCTTTGACTTTTAACTAATTTGACCACTATTAAGCTAATGGAAGGGGTATCAGTCGAAATATTGGATACTTATGCTTAAATTGACAAACTTTCCGGTATTAATTTTTATTTTATTTTCGTAGCAGTTTGTGGAAATGGAATGAAGAAATGGATGTCATAAAATTGTCTAGAGTGTCAAAAAACAGTGTAACAAACTTTAAACAAGATGTAAAACCATGCAATCTATATAATAAAAGTGATGATAGTTTGTTAAGTACTTAAAATGGTAGATCAAAAAAATCAGGGCAGCTGCGAAAGTACGAAATGGCAGTGTTACTAACCATTTGAACTCATTAATTGAGGAAGCACTGTTTTACTACCATATAAATAATGCATGCTACAAACAATACTGTCATAAGAAGTCCTTTTGAAAGCTTCCAAATGAAAAAGAAAGTTTAGAAAATGAAGATAAAGCATTATTTACTGAGATACAAAAGGAAACTTTAATCAGCTAGCAAGATTACACCTCAAGTTTCAGAAAAGGTGGCAGCATTCATGGCTCATGATATTAAAACTGGACTAAATAAAGATTAGGCATACACGCTCAGTTACATTCAAGACAAGTTTAATATACAAAATTAACACATCAAAGTCAGTAACAAGGAATTAAAACTGATATTGGGTGATTACTTTGGAAATGACATAACGTTCTCAAAACCTAGAGAGGCCAACAAACTACTCATGTTTTTTTCTGCAGCCCCTCAAACGGAAGACGTAGCAGATGTAATAAGACGTTGTAATCCTGTTACAGAATGTGCCATTTTATTGAGAGAATCATTGCAGAAGCTAGACTTTAGACTCAATGATACATTTGGTAATGCTCAGGAGCTTAAAAGCTCTTGGACTGAAAGTAAAATACCTGAGGTCTTCATCAACTTTTTCAGTACATTATTTAATGTAGACCCAAACTTCATTGAAGAAGTTGATATAATCGAAGGAGAAGATGAGAAATACTTGGACCAAAGAAAGTATTCACCAAAGTGGCATCCTAAGGCGCAAGCTTTATTACAAATAATGTACTACAACATACATCGTGGAGTTAAAAAAACATAATTGCATAGGATGAAAGGGGAATCAAAACATGAGAAATGTAAAAGCAAAACCTTAATAACAAGCTTTAATCATGTAGGTTTGAGTGTCAGCTACAATGAAGTTGTTTGTCACCTCCATAACCTTGCACAGTATGCTGTTAAGCAATCTCCTAATGAAGTTCCAATTCCCAGTAATTTCAAGACTGATTCATACACGATTGGCACCTTCGACAACTTTGACCATGAGGAATCTACCTTAGCTGGTATAGGAGGTTCTCATGACAATGTATGTGAACTCTTTCAAGATCAACCACTAGATAATCCATTTAAACCATGCTTATCGGGGACTGGTATCACACGAGGGATAAAATCAATTCAAGAGCTTCTTCGATGCCAAAATACCAAACCTTATTTCAAACCAGCAAAACGTCCTGATCTCCCAAGCGATTATGAAGTTGCCTCAGATTTATTTAAGAAGAATAAGGATAAGTAGAAGCAATATGAAAATATATACATGTTATGGCAATTATCAAGAAAAACACGTTCTCTTCTATAGAGTTCTGGAATTTCCACTCAAGAAGAAAAACTCAAACAGCTTTTACCATCATGGAGTGCTTTCAATGTACTTTGTTCTTAATAAGATCTACAGCAGAAGCAAGTTGGATTTTTACCAGTGATCCCAAGTCCAGTAACTCAGTATGCGACTGTTTACAAAGCATTATTGAATTTCAATAATGTCCTCGACCAGCTAGACCAAAACTACCTACTAATAGCCTGTGACGAAGATGTATACTCTATTGCACGTAAAGTCCAGCTAAGCAATAGAGATAAGTTCAAAAATATTCTACTTGTTTTGGGAGCATTTCACATGGCTGAAATTTTGCTTTGTTGTTTAGGTAAATATGTTCGTGTAAGTGGAATAGCGTATGTGTTTATTGAATACTCAGTGTTTGGAGTAAATTCGGTAAAGTCTGTTTTGCAAGGAAATAACTATGTGAGGGGAGTAAAAGGGATGCTTATGTTGGGAGAAAGCATGTTTAGATTGCAGGTGAAGTCGTTTTTGAAAGAGCATTCCATTGAGTCTTGTGCATCTAAGTTTGAAAAGTTAATTCAAATAAGCAGAATATTTTTTTGGCATGGGGGAAAAAGAGAAGATCATGTAGATATGACTGTAAATGTGTAAAAGCTCCTCAAAAACTTTGAGAAATTTGTTGACCGTGGAAGGTAAATATCAGATGAATTTTTGTTCTGGGATAATTTTCTAAAACTGATCTAACTTTTTAAAAGTTTGATCAGTTCCAATAGACAAGGCCGCTGGGAACTACATCTAGACATAGTACAGAGACTTCAGTCGGTATTTGCCATGTTTGATTGTATTAATTATCAGCGATGGTTTACTTTATATCTAGAATAGATGCGGATACTGCCCAAGACAGCCTCGGAGGTGAAGGATATGTTCATGAAAGGGAAGCATGTTGTGAAACGGTATGACCGTACATTTTCACCTGTTGCTGTGAATATGGCGTTGGAGCAAATCCTTAATAGGTCTCAAAATAGCTCATCTGGCATCATAAAGTGTACTAAACAAAAACTGCTTGTAGTAGAATGGGAGATAACGCATCATGAGCGTCTGATTATATCCATTCTATTTCGAAAAGTAACAGGCCCCATTGCTTTTGTCAAAAGTTTGAACCTCCACCATAAGTTTTCTATGAAGCAAACCCATAGCTTAGATGAAAAGATCAACTAAATGTTCAAATATATCTTAGAAAAAGGTAACCCGTTTGATATGCTTACTGATTCATTACACAATATATTGACAAAAGCACTAGTTTCACAAGATAAAAAGGAAAAGATTTTAACCGTATTTAAAACCGGTGATGATTTGTATTCTACACTGCGAAAAACACGGTATGAAGAAAAAACAAAAAGGATCTCAAATACCATCCACAAAGTCATGATACCAGCATTTGGAAGCATAAAATCACCAAGCACCGATCTTACAGGGATAGCTAGCAAAAAGAAGTCAAACAGTTCAGCTCACCGTATGATACAAATAGCTCAAGCTCGTAGATATAATATGCAGGAGCTATTTTGGCATGATCTATCTGATAACTGTCCCCTGTTTGATGAACATGGGTTACTGACAAAACCACAAAAAAGTGCATTTTAAAAGAGCTATAAACATATTATAGCAGCAACAATGACGATAATCTGTTCCAATCTGATGAGAAGACTTGTTATGTTGTGGATGTCATGAATTTCTTACGAAAAGCTATGACGAATGAAAAGAAAACCTTTGGTGTGGTGGTTTATGCTTTCTATTCATATATTCGGGGCATCGCAATAACTGTGGAAGAGTCGATTATGTTTTTGACAGTTATCACAAATTATCACCGAAAGAGGCTGAGCGATTACAGAGGAAAGGTGGGGACATTGTTATAGCTGTTGCTCACATCTCTGAAGAGGTTCCATTACCTGTTCAACACAGCAATTTCTGGGGATCATCATGGAACAAATTGATCTTACAAGAGTTTATTTCCAATACAGTGATAGCTTCTTTGACTCAAACACCAAGTACTAGCAATCACACCCTTAGTGCATTTTACGACGATGAAGAAGATGAAATAACATTCCATTGTAGATCTGTGCAAAATGGAAAGCAAGTACATCACATAGAATTTAATTGTTTGTCAGTAGAGGAAGCTGACTTTAGAATACTGATTCATTCAAAACATGCATCTCAGTGTGAGTTTACTAAAATCGTTCTTGTTAGTGCTGACACGGATATAATGGTTTTAGCTTTATTTAACTGGACTACTCTACATCGACTTGGTGTACAAGAAGTGTGGATGCGCACTGGAATTGGTGATTCCAAGCGACTTTTGCCTGCTCATACTATTTATCAAAAACTGGGTAAACCGTTATGCTCTTTGCTTCCAGCCATCCATGTACTATCTGGAGCAGATTACACCAGCAAGTTTGGTACAAGAAAGCAGCTCTTAATACTGTATCTATAGCATATTTAGAGAACTTTGGAGTATCACCTGACTGGGATGGGATAGAAAAAAAGACTTAAACCTGCAAAGAATACTTAGTGAAGTTATTACGGAAAAGATCATCTCGCAGATCCTTAAATGAACTCAGATTGTGGCTGTATCATCATGGGAATAATATAACATTGACGAATTTCCCAATACAAGTAAAGTTCGGACATTTGTTGAGAGCATATTTCCACACATACTTTCCGCAGCACTGTATTAATGACATAGTTGTTCGCTTAGACCCCTGTGATTTTAGTTTTGAACAGGTATAAGATGGTTTGATGTCAGAAAAGAACTTAAAGAAATATCCCAAAGATTTTATTGGTGCATGTAATTGTTTAAAATGTGCCAAATCTCAAGTATTTGTAGGGAAAATTAAGTAACCTGTTGCACCTTTTGTAAGTGTGAAAGTGTATGGGATCGGATTCAACCTGTAAAAATCCTTATTAGATAAAATTTGAACATATTTGTAATATAATCACTGTTTGTAAATATTCATTTTTATGGTAATATAATATCACTTTATTAATGGTATCATGATATTTTAATTATTACTTATACTTATCCAAAAGTAGTATCGAATTTGTCGCAAAATATCATATTGAGTGATATGTCAAGGAATCTTTTTTTTAGTACAAATAAAAAATAAAAATCCAAAAATAGTTAACAAAGAATTATTATTCACATTATAGATGGTAATTACAACATATTAACCATATTTTCATCCAAATCAAGTAAGTAGAAACAGATATATGAGCAGTTTTGTGATCGAGCGGCCACCATCTTTGATTACGTCATAGCCAGAAAGTGTACCGGGTGGTGGATGTCCACCCAAGTCAAAATTAATTACCAAGACACCCACTAAGGTTTCCCGAAAGAAATCTCCCTACTAAAACTTTCCTACAGGGCTACAGCCAGGTCCTGGACTATAAGAACCTTTGGACTACATAGTTTTTGAAGGAAAATATCACTAGCGCCGGGGTTTCGCGGTACCGTATTCTGTGGACAAGATATCTTGATACTTCATTATTGTAATCACACCCTTTACGAATACAGCCCTTTTATTTAATATTCAATGATCTGAAATTTGTACAGGAATATTTACTGTAATATTTACCAGAACATTTTAATGGCTATTATCAGTAGATTAATACAATTGGGATCGTTTAGAAATTTAGTTAGTCAATATATTATCTATTAATTTAATTATTTCGTATGCTATTTCTTTTACCACTGTTAAAGAAATAATATTTTAAAAAATGTTAATTCACTAATTTTGATTATAAAATATACTTATAATTAGGATGTGGAAGTTAATAAACTATATGACGTAGATGATGACATTACTCATCCGACATAAGACTCTCCTTTAATATATCACAAGTAATATCTGATGAACCTGAGTACAGAATGAAACCAAACAGCTTAGCTTGAAATTATTATTTACTAGGGATATGCTACCGTTCACAGATATTAATTTAATTTAATTTAAAATACATGATTAGAATATAAGAAACATTTAGATGTTTATTGGTAAATTTACAAAAAGTATTAATATGTATACTATAGAAAGATTCGAAATAAATTTGAAACAAAATACACATATCGGTTCTATATTCTGTTTCAAATTTACTATTTGTGAATTTACCAATAAACATTAAATATTCCTATATTTTAGTCTTATCGTACATTAAATTAACGCTCCTTGCTTTATAAATTTTGGAAGGTTTTCTAAACTGTTGTTTTAATTTAAATTTAGTTAAAAATGACACCCATACTAGATATCTAATCCGAGACCTTTGGTTAAGCACACATTATCTTACCTAAATGATATCTTTAAATCCTGGTTCGTCCTGTGGTTAGGGTCATTCACCACTCATGTTAAATTAGTATCTTTGTTGCAGCGGGTGAGGGAGGTAGAGAACTAGATCATTAAGCTTCATCTTCCTTGTTTCGATTCCGTGTTAAGATTTCTTTTTTAATATCTTTTGAATCAATTATCTAATTAATCTGAAAACAATCACCTACATTTTTACTATAACATTTTTACGTTTTTATTCTTCATCGGAGATATTAGTTCTTTAAAATCAGAGTGTTTTAGTTCTTATCCATATAAGTTTTTAGCTATATATCATCGGAGTTTTTTGTTCTATAACATCTATACTACCCACATCAGTGGCCGCATGGTCCAAGGCGCTACTCTCACAGTAGACTAGACTGCCGATGACGGGGATATTGAGGTTCAAATCTCATTCGGGTGTATTGAGGGTAGTTTCTTCAAAATGGTTTTTCACTCTCCCTTCACGCAAAGGTGGATACACTTGATATAAATGTAACCTTACTCAACCTTAAAGCAATTAGCGTAGTTACTAAATAAGCGTGTAACCCGAACAGATAGGGTAGTAAGATGCGGCGCTTAAAAAAACTCTTGTTTTTTGCAGATGATATTTATTTTCTCATCGATATTACAGTATCGATAAGAATATTAATGTTTGTTATTTGATATCCATTCTTAGCTTATTCTTCTTTTTAAATACTACCAACACTTTTAAACGAAATATTTTGCATAGAGAATTTTTTTAAAAGTGCACGTTTAGACCTTGAACAGAGTTGCGCAACGTTGGCTGTGTAAACTACACAACACCGGGTGTTTCCCGCCATTCCCCGGTCATTTACGCTGTACACTCTGTTTATGCTGAAAGTAGCCTTTCTTGGTTCCAGTGGCGAAATAATCGGGGGGTACATTGCTACAATGAAACCATCCAAATTTTGATTGATGGGTGCACATAATGTAACTTTAAACCACCCAAAATTTAAAATAAAACTTCTATCTTTACCTTTAAAGCAAAGTATTTATAATACGGTACATAATTATGTATAATTTGTGTAGAAGCATATTGTGACGTGGGTGAATAAAACTTAATTTTAACGATGATAAAATCCTCTAATTACCATGAAAACATCTCCTAGAGATACTCTATGCTAAAAACAACACTTAGGAATGCCCCCCCCCTTTTTTTAAATAAGATTCTCTAATCAGTAAGCATTCACATTGTTTCAACAATAATTTACATTTATAACCTTCGGAAAAAAACACAAGCATTCCCGCACGTTGGATTGCTGTCCACTATGGTCTAGGACTAGCTGTTTCCTAAACTTTCACCGGTCACGTACCCCTTTTAGTTCGTCATAAAAAAAAAACACACAAACCTGCTATTTGGTAAAACGTAAGAAGTCGTTACACATTTTAATAAAGTTTAAATTGTTAGCTATACAATGCCGTGACACAGGGAGATTAAACTTATAAAGATCCGTGACACAATGTCTAAAACTGGATTTATTTGTTTAGATCTCGGTATGCGTGCCACAATTTGAACAATGTTGATATCAACTCAATTTTGAAGCAAAAGTGTAATCAGTCGAGACCACTACCTATTTGGGTCAACGAAGTGTACACTATTCCATAGGCTACGTATAGACCTTCCAATGAGTGACCAAACTTTATTCATGCTCAAATAATTAAGAACAATACATTGACGTAAACGAAACGCACGTTTTACGTTAGCTATTTTTGAATTCTCCAATTTAAACTTTAAATATAGCATAATAAATCTAACCACAAATAAGAGTCATTAGCAGAACTCTCCAGTGGAGAGTTGTTAAACCATAACAAATTAAAGTATTTAAGAATCAATATTAATATTTTATAATTAAAGCTAGACACGTTTATTCCTAATATTTGAATTATTTAAAATATATAGGCAATATTAGAAACATGCGAAATCGAATAAAAATAAACAATATTCAAAATAGCTGAAACTACTTTTTTTTGGTTGAAATGATCACTCTAAGGGTAGTAATATCTAGAATTATAAAATATGGTTAAATGTAACAGCGGATTAAGTAGCTTCTACACCGCACACACCCGCTAAGCATCGATTATTTACCAAACAATACCAAAAGTAATGTTGATTCTATTTTCTATAAATATTCTTAAACCTTGTTGTCTGCTACTGAAATAATGGCTCTGGATTTAGTTCACATCAGGGGCACAAATGTTTCATATTGAAATTGGTTTTGTTCCCATATGAAAGTTAGTGATTTATTTCTCTTCTGGATTATGGTTTTTATGTATGCTATGATATATTTAATATGAGTTAACATTTATATTTCTAGAATTCTGGCACTAAACTGTCAAGTGCGCTAAAATCTAAGCAATGTATTTACATAGGAAGTTCCTTTTAGAAAATAAAAGCATACTTATTGCGGTCAACATTGATATTATATTATTTGTACGATTTTAAGTGTATTTATTTCAGAAAATATATGAAAAATTAATAAGTTAAAGTACCAACAATTTTAAATAATAGGACTGAAATCTCCACAGGTGCGCATGCAGACTAAGACACTGCCACTCCTGGTCAAGCTGGTCAATGAATGGACGGTTGAAGTTCGCATCTCGATTATCTGATTTGTTATGATATTTTCCTTAGTAGTTTCTTTATCTTCCACTAAACAAATGCGGGTGATTTCCTATATATTTCACGTTCCTTATTCAAATCCCAATAGTGTTTAGTATAAGTCTAGTAGAAAGAAGAACTTTGATTTTTTTTTGCAAACTTTGATATTATCTTACTTTATTATTAGTATTATTTTATAGATATTTGTATTATTTATGAAAAATACATGACATGAAGTATAAATATATGAATATTGTTTTGTAAATTTTGTAACATTAAAAAGGTTTCTTCATAACTGGATTTGAATATAGATATGCGAGTAGCCCAAAGTGTTAGTAAGACGTAGAAGACGACAAAAACAAGTCTACAATATGAGAAAACATACAGAAATACCCCAAAGCTTACTGTTCTGTACTCTTGAAATAATACAAGCAGTATACTCCCACTTACCCAAAACGGGGAGCCACAGAACTCGCCCACCCATTCGTACGTCATGTGTACCAATAGTCCTTTCACTTTCCCGGCACAAGAGTAGTTGCCCACGTGACGGGTTCACCAAACGAGAATGGCGAGTCTGATGTGATGAGCGGTCACGTCCTTGGATTCAGTGTCGTGATGGAATAGTCACGAGAGTGACAGATAGAGTTCTGCAATTATTCTGCTTCAGACTTCCCGTGCAAGCGAGCAGCTGTTAATCGTTGACTAGCGAGTCGTCGACTGACGTTCGTGGAACAATGTTATCTACCCCGCCGAGTGAAGTCACTGTCTTTCTATCACTTCAAACAAGTAATTGTCATGTCAGCTGACAAAAACAATCGAAATGTTTAACTATATGATAAAAATCTAATCGTCACATTATGTGGTTTTATTATATTTGCATCAAATGGTTGTATTTTAGGTGATGACGTTTCTTCAATTGTAGCCTACCACTAATTCATGAATGTCTTAATTACGTCGCACTATGCTGCAATATCTTGTAGTGTAGCCATTTTATGAAACTTAGGCAAAAAAAAACCTCTTACAAGCAAGGAACTTGGAATATATGTATAGTATTTGGTCACCCTACTAACATACTAATAGCCACCGAAAAATAAAGATGTGCTACATCCACCATCTTGAAAAATGGTGGCTGAAAACCCATTTTACACACTTATCTTATAAACTGTCCATGCTATCAAAATATATTTCAAACCAATAAAGTTTGCCATAAAATTGTATACATTTTATGTTATACAAATTATTTTGATATAACTTGCGATTAAGTCAGAATTTTAAGTTTTTACTTTAAAAAAATGCCAACATCATGTGACCTCTTTATCTGCCTAAATATAATAATGAGATCTCCGACGTAAAAAAAAATAAAAAAATGAAGATAACCTAAATTAAAAACCGTAACATTTTAAGTGACCTTCACTAGTTTTTTTATAAAAATTTTAAGCAATTACAGAAAGTTAAAGATGCAAATAAAATACATTCATAAATTAAATATTGCAGAAAGTTCATAATATTTTAGTATTATATCTGCTCATAGAAGATTTATCTATTTGTAAAGGTTTATAAAAGTGAATTTTGAAGCAAACTCTTTATTACCTTAAGGTTTCAATAGGTTTTATTATTCTCGAATCAAGGGGGTGGAGAGAAGATCGCTTCCCCCCTCACCCCGTATCTGCCACTGATTTGTCTAAGACTCGTGATCACGATGGCAAGCCGGTCACCTCACATGTATTTATGGTCAACATTATGGTTATAACATATAAAGAGTGGAGGTGGTTTGTGGCCAAGAATCCCGGGTTATTACTTGCTTGACTCGTTCTATTCGACGCGAGAAAATATACTCGGCTCTCAATATATTTGTTTCTTCTGAAGAAGCGTAATACGATTTTTTTTTTTTTTTACCAGACAAACCTTTTATGACACGTCTGAGCGATAACATGGTGACCAACCTATTTCAAACTCTTTATTGTTACGACCGTTGAACTTTCCCACAGCCTTCTTTTTGAAAAAATCTTGCTATAGCTAAATCGGTCACAGATACCGATTAATGTCAGTGCTAGTCTGTAGATAGCCGTAAGGATTTACCAAAACAAAATCAGGGATAACACGGAGTTTATTATTTTTTAAATTGTTTAGTTTTAATTTTGGTCCGATAGATTCAGAGTGGTTCCCCTCAAGTGATTTATCACTTTGATCTCCTCATCCCATTTTCGTGCTAGTCGCTAACTCTGCCACACTTTTATTAGACTACTTTCCAAATGCTTACATCAGAGGTTTAAGTCGTTAATAAGCATGTTTATAAAAGTAAGATCTTAAAAAACGGCGCCATTTCTATTGATAAAATAAAATAATATCTCGTGTTATATTTTGACCTTATATTGGTTATAAATTCACATTTGATTTTGTTCATAATAAGCTACCCGCTAACTCTATCAGTTAGAATTTTCAAACCTGTATTTTTAATTGGAACAATCCTAAAATGATATGTCACTTTGAAAATGGTCTCAATACGTTATTAACTTTGGCGTCAGCCATCACTATGGAGCATGTAATAGGTGGCCTAATTATTTTATTTTTTAATGGGATGCCATTAAGTGAGCTGTGAACCTGCCCCCTACCTACCCTCCCAACTAATTTCACATTCCACACTACTTGGTTAACATCGACCCACGTCTACGGTTCAATGAATTTTTTTTAAAAAACTTGGGTAATTTCATTTTCACGGGCCGTTGGATGTCAGTTAATTTGGGGCCTTGCTCTTTATTTCACAAACCTTCTGCATGGCCACCGTTTTAGATCAACCAAGCGCTCTTATTAGGGCTGTGTGTGTTTTATAGCCGTTATAATCTGTGTGATGATTTCGAAATGGTATAAAACAAGTAACAGCATTAATTCCACGCGAGCAGAGCTCTTGGTTGAATCTGTTATACGGTAAACATGATCTAGTTCTCCCATTATTTATCAAAACAAAAGGAGAGTTATAAATAATGAATATGCTCCCTTTTGATTTGTTAAGATCCCAATAGAAGACACGAAAAGCTTATTAAGATAAAAGGTATCTCAGAACTGTGACATCAAACTTCTTTAAATTCAAAGACAGTGGCGAGACGTGGTATTTTTGAATGTGTTACCAGAAACTTACATCATAAGTGTGATTAAATACACGCGTGATAAATGCATTCAAAAACTGGATTAGTGAAGCCTTACGTTAATTTCGTAGGTATAGTTAGGCGTCCCACGTGTCACACATCCGCTAATCCAGGTAATTGTATTAAAAAAATTACCCAGTTGAGTTTGAGAAAACTCTTTGGCTTCTTTGTTTGGTTCTGAGAACAACAAGAGTGAGTCCAGACTACATTCCAATGGTATCATTGACTGTAAAATGTTTAACAAAATATATTTCCTCCTATTTTAAATTAATACTACTGGAAACAATAAGTATTACTCATGTCAAAAAAAAAAAATCTGGTAATGAAAAGGTAAGTTTTTGGTGCCCAAACTCCCCTACTCCCTGCCCTCAGGAAAACTTAGTAGCTAAGGAATTTCTAATTGCTCTCTCCTAACAATATTTTGAGCATTTCAAGACCTCGAGAAGCTATCTAGATGGGGGGGTTTTCCATCATTTTATTAATTCTTTCTCCTCTATTACTTCTGTAAATCCTTTCTTCACCTTTAGTCACACCCCTATTTTTTAAGTGTTGCAACCAAAGCACCTTGATTCCAGTTTGGATGCCACAAGTAACACTGGGTATTATCTTGACTCATTACTGCTAACGACTTTTTCTCTTTAAATCAATTACTGTTTCCAGCTTATGGCCTGAGTCAGTTTTATATTCAAGCCAGATATTTTCTACTACCGGCTGGCTAGGCCTATCGTAGCTTTATATGCCTTATAAATAATCTAACTGACTAGAACAGGCACAACATCCAGCCCCCGGCCGTTAATTCATCAGTGTGAAAGGGTAAACCCACATTTCACCAATGATACGGGAATTTAGCTTAGTAGACAAACACGCTACCGACTGAGGTAATGTGTCGGATGCTTATGAATTATATTTTTAAATAGATCATGACTGAAAAACAATGTGTTTACAAATTAAGATCGATTCCTAATATTTTTAATAATTGTGTAATGATGATTTACTCTGGAAAATATTATAATAATACCTGTGCTTGGATCAGAAGTTACAAATCAAGGGGTACTTCAGTCTGCTGTGACATAACCTAAGGTTTTAATCCAACACTAGGTAATACATACATATAAATAAGTCACATGAAATGTACCTACTAGGATAGAGCTTAGAGACTAGTTGCACATGGTTTGGCCAGACTGACAAGCGTGTGAGCGAGCGAGCGCGTGATTAGCAGATAGCTCTCGATAGTTGTTGACGAGGAGGCTCCGAGATGTTGAACTTTCCATTAGTATAAGTGCTTACGGTACTGAAAATATAAATATTGAAGTGAATACTAAAAAGCAACGGTAAGGGATGGTTTTAGTTCCAGTGTTAAGCCTTCTGAAGTGTTACGGAAATATAATAATAGTTATTTAACTTTTGGTTACACTTGGAATGAAAAATTGTAACTGACAAGTTATCATGTGTATCTTTTGCGGAGAGCGACTGAGCAGTAAAGCAATAACTCTGAACAAAATGAAGTGGCATCTAATCACCGAATATTCCGGCGAGTCCCTAAATTCATCATTCTATTTTGAACCTTTTTTTTAAAATCACAACACAAGGCAGCAACCAATATATATATATATATATATATATATATATATATATATATACACACACCAGTTTAAAACCGTGCACTTGAGGCATTATTCATAGTTGTTCAATTTAAAGCAAAAAAGATGACCTCACATGTTATTGAGAAAATTAAATTGGGCCAGTTTGTTAAGTCATTGTTGAAACCATGTTAAGAAAAGAGAAAATTTCTAGGTGCCTTTATACAAAATATAATAGACCGACGCATTGTTGGTAAATGTCCAAGGACATCAGTCAAAATGTTGTTTAGAAAAATTAAATTAACAGGCAATCTACTCTGCAAGTAGATGAGAGCACTGATATGGACAGTTAAGCTCAGTTACTATGACTTGGTCGCTATGTCGATGAGAAAGGTATTCTTGAACGATTCTTCTTTTGCTTGAAAATGATACCACAACGACTGGACGTGACATCATAATTGAAGCAGCGAGTCCTTACTTAGCATAGTCAGATATATCATTGCTTGCTATACTCTATGTATACTGACTACCATCTATGTTGTAATGTAACTGATTTGCCCCTAAAAAGTATGTGAAAGCATTGACAATAATATCGTCCTAATTTTATAAACATATCTTATTTCATTTAAATTATGTAGTATATTAAATGGCGCTTAAAGCACTTCTTCTTCTAAGAAGGCAAAAGCCACTGATCAGTGACGTCACGCACGTGACACCAGCCAAGTCAGTTTGACAATATATATATTTCAAATAATAACTTCCTCTTCTGGAAAGTTCCAATAGAGATTTTTAAATGTAACTTGAGTCATTTTCCGGCTCTCGAAGCTTCGAGTAGCACAGAGATGTTTTTGTCTTGTATTTTGTTTTTCTAAACTAAACCTTCTCGAAGCTTCCATGACCAAGGAATATATACAAGGGATGGTGCAACATAAAGTCAGTTGGGAGTTGGGAGTGGTCAGTTGGCAGTTGGTGTCCAATACTGACAGAACTCACTTGGCGTCTATCAACACCTGTCCGCGCTAGCCCGCGTATATATTTTGACATGATCTATTTTCGTTGTCAAAAAAACAAACTGGATTATGTCACATTTTTATTTCGCTGACAAAGTTAAAAAGTTGAATCTGAATACAATAGAAAGAGACCAACTCTCAATGAAATGTATTGTAATTGCACATATAAAGTGAGGCCATTCAACCGCACGGATTCTTTATGGCTAAGCATAACAGAACTATACCCATATATATATAAGTTGTTATCCTATTACTGCCTTCCTCAGCATTGGACTTGCATGAATAGGCCTTTTCTGCATTGATTATTATAAGCTCACTGTTTCTTTCTAACATTGAATTCGATTTACAAGTTACACTTTTACTTTTTCGAAGCAAAATTGACAAGATTTGTAAAAAACAAAAATCAATCCTAAGTGCCATGCATCGATTGACTTATTTAGTATGGCCATTTTTATACATTTCTATTTAAAAATAAACTGTGTTTAAAATGTATATTGGTAGAATTTATTATTTTTCTATTAAGATAATATATATACTTGAGTTAACTGTATGTGGACATTACTAATTTTAATTCCTACCTAAATAATAGGAACATTTAGGAGACTTATTTAATCAATGCAAAATATTGCTTTTATATAAAATCCTTTGGACGAGTGTGAGCCGTGAAAACCTTGTCTTTAATTATTAAGTCTGCCATGAAGTGAAAAAGTTTGGGAATCGCTGCTCTACATACTGTACTTTCTCTGTTGAGTTAACACTTTCCCTAAGCCCTTTATATAACATTGAAATAAATTACAGTCAAATAAATATTAGTGCACCCAGGAGGCACTTTGAAGAGTAAAAAAGAGCATAAGATCCTAAGCATACGAAGATTGGCTGAATTCACTTCTCCTTTATCGTTTCGATAAATCCTTAAAAAGAGAACAATTTTCATTCATTAAATTTGGGAATCTCGAGCTCTGATGAATCCCAGGACTGAGACATTAAGTTTTCATGGCCAAAGCTTCTATTATGACTTTATATTTATATGTATACAATATATTATTTGTATATTAGGATTTTGATCTGAAGAAGCTCTTAGAAGATAGATTTTTTTTGCAGTCAGCAATAACATTTCACTTTATTCTTATAGTTATTTTATATGTATTGATAGTAGCTATTAAAGTGGCAGCTGAGGATTACAAGATTTGACGTATTAATACATGGAAGTAGATTTTTGGAACTCTTCTAGCTGTCAAATAAAGTTCCTCTTATGAAAATTAGAATGTGTGTATGAATATGTAGATATCCCGAGCAAAAATCAATTAGTTAAAAGTATTGACCTTTCAAGATTATTTTATGTTTGTAAATATTACATAGGCATATTATCAAATAATATTTTTGTTCTCATTGACTAATAAAGGATATTAAAACAGTAATAAAAATACCTCCATAATCTGAGAACGTGGACAAGGGTGTCAATCTCGTCTAGTCTGGTTTACAGGGGATGGGAAGGTCGGGGTTCAAATACCAGCCGAGTGTACTTATATCTCCCACACTACTTCTTTGGTGTTGACTGACAGCTCACAGCTCACAGCTGACAGCTCTGAAAAGTTACTATACCAAACTATGTATCCCTCCGCCGAACCATATGATCTGCAAAAACATGTGTTTAGCAGCTGTCACTTCTGACAGTTACATTTTAGGTCCATACAAGAAACCTATATGACTGTTATTTATTTTCTATATGTTATTGACCTTGATATGTTGATGGCCTAGTATTAATTATTAATTTTTTCAAGAATATAAATTTTAAAAAAAATTAACATTTAATCACATATTAGTTTTTATTGTAATGAATAAATAAATTTTAATAAAAACATCTTTTTTTGTTAATATTAGTATTATTAACAACATTATAAATGTGAAAAATCTGAATGTCTATTACTACACATAGAAGAAAAAAACAGTCATAAACCTTTTTAACAGTATTACAACATATTAGTGACCTGGTGGTCTAGGGTTAAAGTGTCAGACTTCTGTGCTGGGGTTCGGGGCTCATTCATCGGTCCCGGCACAAATTTATCTGATTGCCAAACCCTTACTTCACCTCTGACAAGACGTGTATTAATCACAACATGTGAATGTGGGGAATGCCAGACCTCTACCATGGTTCGGATCCCATGTTAAACAATAGGTCCTCCATTTCATCTCACAATCACCCTACCATTACACATTAGCGTAAGTGCGTACAACCCGAACGGGTAGTAAGAAGCGGTGCTAATAATAATAAAAATAATAATAATAATAAGAATCAGAAAACATTCTAAAGTAGTTTAAAGTAAGGAGTGGTAATAAAACTTGGATAGAAAACTCAGAAATATCTATAATAAAATATATAGTTTTTCAATTGAATTAATTAGATAGTTTTAAAATTGGTATATGAATTAAGTGACTTTTAATATTCAAATATTGATTTTATTTTGCTTTTAATGAGCTACAAGATGGCATATATAAAAAAAATTCAATAACGTGATATAACATCAACTGAATTAAAACATGGGTTGACGACAAGGCTAAAATACACAAATAAAATATTAAAATTTATTTACAAAACTTGGATACAACAAATTAAGGACAAAAACAAAGTTTAAAGATCAACAGTGTTGTAAATTAGGTAGTAAAATTGAATTAGTGGGTTAGCATCTCCCAATAAGGCTCTAGTTACAACGTTTATGAAAAATATAATAATTTTTATTTTAAGGTTATTTATAAAATCCAAGCCACCCCATTACCATTACTCCTTGAGATAATCAGCCATTAGAATTATGCTTATTTATATTCTTCCGAAATGATTCGGTATAAAAATATCATAATCATGGACAACATAAAATGAAATTAAAGAACCATGAAGAAAACTTGAGACTTAAGTTGTACGAAAATATATGATAAATTACTGTTATATTTATGATTTTAGGTAAAATGCAATTAATAAACAAACAAACTTACCAACGTCGTTGTGCGGGACACAATATGGAATTAACAAAAATCTATTTTAGATTCACTCCTCTTAAACAGTTGTAACAAAGTCTCTAATAGAAATACAATAACTTATAACTTGAAGTCTTAGCCTGGTATTTATTTAATAAACACTGGTGAAAGACTCAAGTAATTTTTATTACACTTCACACTACTACTATAAAAATTCTAAAACTCGAGGTCTAGCATAGAGGGCAACACAACACAATCTTGGGGTTAAAAGATTTATTTTATAGCCTTGATACACTTAAATTTTCGAATAATGTATATCGATCACTGAGAAACACTCGCTATTTTATTTTATCACACGCTTTAGTGTTATATTAGATAAATAATTATTCAAAGATCACCAAAAAACGTTTATTTTCCGAGGATAACACGCTCACACACCGAAATAATATTCACAAAAGAACACACAAATTACTAACTAGTCGAATCTATATTCAAAAAAGACACTGTACTATTCAAATTTGTAATAAAATTATAAACGCGTAGCATAGACACGCCTAAATACAAATCAATAGTACTCAACTATAAAATATTTTGTTTTTCAACTTGTTGATTCACGCACGTGGTTTTATTAACTTTATTTTATAAGATAATTCAATGTTATACTGTATTTTAAAATGGTTAGATTTTGGTTATGAGAATAACCGTTTCGTTAGTTGCTTAATATTGAAGTTTTCTTTTGTTGTTTAATTCAAATTATTAAAAGCAAGAAAACGTTAAAAGTGACCTTAAGTTACTATCACACAACACTTGCTTGTACTAGAAATCAAGTGTGCTAGCTAGCGCCTTGATATCTGTATACTAGCTAGTCCAATAGCAACGGGACTAGAGTATTCACACGCTACTAGTCTGGTACTAGGTTCTAGTACAAATATTTATCGAACCTCAGAGATTAATCTTGGGTGCAGCAGTTGCATTAATTACTAATAAAGATATTGAAAATTATAAGAGGGAGAGTAGGAAATAGAATATGGACACGGGACTGGTTGGGAAAGACGAAATAATGGTTGCAGGATGCTAAATATGATACATTCAGAGGTTAGGTAATATACATTCGGGGTGATACAAACGTTTAATATCTCCTTAAATTTGTATTCATTTATTTACAATGTGGTCAGAGGCCCCTAAGCCCATGGGTGTCCAAGTACAGTATCCTTGATATACAAATGTTCTTTTTTAAGCCTACACACACTTTATATTCTAAAAAACAACAACCCAAGGTTGGCATGTTATCAAGTTTATTTAGATTAAAATTGGGCCTGGAACACAGTTTGTCGTTTTTAGATGACATGTTTTAAATTAAATTTATATATATTAAATATATTGTCATAATGTGGCGATTACATGTTTTAAATTAAATTTATATATATTAAATATATTGTCATACTGTGGCAATTTGGTATTATATAAACAAGGATGTTTAGAATAATTTTCTACCAACAACAAAACCACATCCGATGATCATGTTGGCGTCGTTTATACCATTTCTCTACACAATGGTGTCAGCGCGCATTGATTGGTTGAATTACACAGACTAGTGTCGAAACTAGTACGAAAATAGCACGTGTTCTATCCTCACAACTAGTATGGTAGCCAGTACCAAGTGGCAGAACCAGTATACTTTTTCTGATTCACACGTCGCTAGATGATTACGTGCTAGCTAGCACACTAGATTTCAAGTACGAGCTAGTGTCGTGTGATACTGGCTTTATATGCTGAAAACAAATATGGCCACTGGATGGATTATTATTATTAGCACCGCGTCTTACTACCCGTTCGGGTTATACGCACTTACGCTAATGTGTAATGGTAGGGTGATTGTGAGATGAAATGAAGGATATACAGTTTAACGTGGAATCCGAACCACGGTGTAGGCCTGGCATTCCCCACATTCACAAGATGTCTTGTCAGAGGTGAAGGAAGGGTTTGGAAATCAGATAAATCTGTGCCGGGACCGAGGATTGAACCCCGGCCGCCAGCATAGAAGTCTGACACCTTACCCCTAGACCACCAGGTCACCCACTGGATAGAAGCTGCTGGTTGATGACGTTAGGTGGCGAAAGGTATTAATTCTCGTGTTTACAACATTTAAACTTTACATTATTTCACGAACATTTTGAATGTTTTTTTTCCTCTTTATTGTCACAAACCATTTATTTATGTTAAATATATGCGAGGGCAGCTATAGACATATTAATAACTGAATATAATACCATTAAATGTAAAGTTTCACGCTCTATTTAACCTGTAATTGCCACAAGAGTTAAAATAAAAAATTAAATTAAATTACTAGACTTTTTTCCTTAAATTTGATTATGGAAAGTAAAATTATACTGTAATCTTTTAACAAAAACCCATAAAAAATAATTAATATCTATCTTTATTGACAAAACGAATTGGAGTTATTGAAACCCCCCCCTTTCCAGTGAGTACAGAACATATAAAACCACGTTTTAGTGTTGATTTTACATTGTTCAAGGCAAATAAAGCCGTCCCAGGCCGAGGAGTGTTTAGTATGTTCCATATGAAACTGCTGGAAGTAATTAACATGAGCAGAATCGGTGACGAGGGTGAGAACAAAGGACGTCACGTGACATTAAAGGGTCAGTTAACAAGCGTCAGCAACGCAGAATGTAAGGGAGGGGAATGTTTTCATTTGGAATAATATCGCGGGTGTTTTTTTGGGGGGAGGTGGCTGGGATGGTGGGTGATAACTGCAAGTTCCTTTTTTCTCATCTTGCGGGCGAGTGTGTTAGAATAACAGAAAGCGAGGCGCCCAGTTTCAGAACTAGCTTTGGGACCATTCTCAATAAGGGCTGTAAGCCAGATATTTCATGTGCAGCTCTCGCCCTTGGCGTACCGTGGTCTAAGGTGTTTTTCCAACTTAATAACACTTTCAAACACGCCAGAACAATAGAACAATGTAGATAGTAGCGGACAGCGCTAGAAACAGACTAAGTTTGGTGTTGGGTGAAACGTTCAGTTACACGTTTCTATTCATATAAATGATCGGATAAGACAGTGACGGACACTCCATGTTCTGAGGATATTCACCAAAAGTTTAAAGTGTACCTTGCTTAGAGTCGAATAACCGGGGTTTGAGTCTCGTTTCAGATAAATGTGTTTGTGGTTTAAGTCTCAAGGAAGCGCTGACTCATGATTCTACTTCTATTCTAGCTTGGGACAGATTTATTGAAAAAAAACAACTAAACGATTGCGGCTACATTTTATTGGATTGAAATTTAACATGTGAATAAAGTGTTTCCCAAACTGATTTCTTTGTTAAATAAAATAGACACATGCAAATAGTAGGCCTAATAATAGCTACAATAATGTTTAAATCAAAGTCCACGTGGTCATACTGTTTTAATGCACCAAGTTCGCAATGGATTAGATTGTCAGTTTCGAGTATTGAGTCTCGGCCGGGTACACTTAGGTAGTTTTCCAGGTATTTATCACTGTGATCCTCTCCTCTTCAACTTTAATAGACAGGTGCGGCCTGAGGTAAATTTTTCGCCCGGGTGAGACTGCCTTTTGAAACTTTCCTCTTCCTCTATATAACCAGGGATAGTAGGAATAAATGAAAATAATCCCCGAACCTAACAACCACAAAATTGACTTAACCTGGGAAAATAATCTAAAGGAAAATTCCACATATGGTAATAATATTCCAAACTTTTCATTGCGAGAGTGTACACAAACAGTTTGGATTACAAATAAAACAAGACAAATTAACTTTTTAAGAGTGTCACTATATTCTATTTTATTCACCACCATTAATATGTCAAACTTCATGCTGGTATCAAAACGTGAACGGTTGTTATGCTTGACAACTCCACTATTTCGTCCAGATTACGTTAGGTTTGGAGTTGCTAAGTTAGGTTGGTGCTCTTGTACCCCCCCCCCCCCCCCCCCCCCCCCCCCACCTGATCCGGAGTCCCAGAAAGCCGCCAGGTTTGCCCCAGTTAATAGATATACATTCCATATAATTTTATCTCCCAAACCCTAGCCATTAGAGTAGGTCGATACTAGACATACTTCGACATAATCGCATCTTCTTGTCTAGTTTGTTAATACATTTAAAAATAAATGGTATGGAACTCCGTATGGACTTTCTCACTTAAATTTTTTATAAATGTAAATATTTACTCAAAGTTCGTGATGGACTAGTTAGTCCTCCTCTGGTAAGATCATTGAAATAATTATCATCCGTTTCATGGCCAATTAAAAAAAATTCATTGGATTAACTGCATACATGCCAGGCCTCCACCGTGGTTCGGATTCCACGTTAAACTGTAGGTCCTTCATTTCATCTCACAATCACCCTACCATTACACATTAGCGTAAGTGCGTACAACCCGAACGGGTAGTAAGACGTGGTGATATTATTATTAATATTAATAATAATAATAATAATAATAACAACAACTGCATACACACCAAAGAGGCGCTTTGTACTAAGCATAACCACAAATGTACAAAAGTGAAAATTCTGAAATCATGTCAGCGGTTGATTATCACTTATCACATCCACAAAATGATCATCTATGGTATGTTTTGCTAGATGACTCAAAACATTAGAAGAATGAACCACACAACATTTCAAATCAAGTAAATTAAACTGCACGAGAAAACAAATATCCTGCACAGTAAACAAACTGAACCAAATCAGTAATATTGCACGTGGCTGTGCTGCTGACTGGCCTCAACGCAGTGTTGCCAAACTTCAGTATTCCAGTGTAACTAAAGACGGCCGTGGTTCGTTCCATTCGAGTTTAGGTAGGTTGTGTCGTCTTGCATTTTGTATAGCGCCGCATTTGCAATGTGATATTTATATTTATTTATTAACGTACTATTACTATACTGAGAACTATTAAATAATTGTTTCTTATTTAGTAAGTAAAAAATATTGAAAACAACAACAAAAATGTATGTTCCTATTTATTATTAAACTTTACCTAAATATAGCATGAATGATTATTTTGTTGATTTAACATAGAACAAAAGCTGAAACACTTGTGTTTTAAAATACAAATACGTCCCATTTAAAATCTTGGAAAGCCCAAAAGAATCAAATTAATATCTCGCATGCACCACTTGTAGTAGAACGTAAAGACGATAGATAGTTAAAAGTAGGTCCTACCCATACTATATCACAACATTATACCGAAATCGATGTTTCTGAAACTACATGAACGGTTATGCTTACAATTATAAGTGTTGTTTTTACTCATTAGTTAAAAACCAGAATTCTCTCTCACAATAATTAAGGCTGCCACTCGGCCCTACACAAAGGAGTCGAGGACAAAAATATATATTTTCTTATTCTTATTGAATATTTTTTACTCTTCTTTTATTCGATTCGAATATTTCCCGCTATTCTCTTTGCGCATATGTTGTCGTTGTCGTTAATAGATGGACATGTGAGTGTTTATGAGAGTTTAAAATATAGCAATAATACGTCATTTTAATGTTGCGATTAATCTGTAAAATGTGATATTTTTTTGTCGTGGCGTTTTACTACCCTTTAGAGCTGTACGCGTATGAGCTAATTTTGCTAATATTTTAAGAACTAAAGAGGTTTAATTAAGAGGACTAAATTAGCGTGAAGGGAAGTTGATAAACCACTAGGGTAAAAGAATCTTCAATTAATCAAATCGGGATTCTAACCCGATTCCTCCATCATCGGCAGTTTAGCATATTGTGAGGGGGATTCCTTAGACCATTCGACCACAAAAGCGGGTAATGTGATACATTTATTGATAAATTACAACTACTCTAGAACATTTACAATTACATTCTTTATACTCTCCTCTCTAATGATTATATATATTGGTGGCCGCGTGGTCGTGTTGGACTAGACTGCTGAAGACGGGGAGTTCGAGGTTCAATCCCGGTTGGGTACACTAAGGGTTTTTCATAAACGGTTTTACACTCTCCCTCCCCAAAAATGCGAGCGCATTTCCTCTAATTTAAGCCTTCATAATCCCCAATTCATTAGTATAATTAGTAAATAAGCGTGTAACCCGAACCGGTGGTAAGACACGGTGCTAACTTTTCTTAAATGAAAAACATCCAAATAACTTTTTGAGGCACCCAATATTAAAAAAAAAATCTGGGTATGTACTGTGCCATTGTAAAAAGGTCTCTTATTTTGATCACAAAAAGGGTGACAACGCTCTACTCATAGTACACCAGTTAAAATGGGATCGTCTCCAAATGTCATGAACCCAATTTTGAATCTAATAGCGTGAAGCTAGTTCTTTGTTTAAAGCTTTACAAGTACTTGGATAGTTACCATTTATGTCACAACAAAACTGAATAAAAATAATAATGTCCTACAACTTGAGACTGAAAACCACATTTACGTAATGCTGGACTGGTATTGCATCGTAAAACGAAACTGCTATGCGTAAAAATTTAATAAAAAAGTACCCACGAGTCACGAAAAAGAGGAGTGTATGTTCTCATTAGGGCAAACTCTGAGCGTGGGCCAAGGATTATATTTTATGGTTGAATCTTCATGTTTCCCACTTTTTTTTTTACTCCACCATGCATGCCATAGTCAAACTGAAAATTAAAGTGGAGTTGATTTATAGCAAAGTAGTCCGTGCTTCGAACAGCAGATGTCTGTGTCAGTAAAACCTCTCTTAGGTCTTCAAACATAATAAGAAGAGATGGCGTTGTGGCAAGGGTTGCAGACTTCAGACGTAAGTGAACATACTAAAATTCAAGAAGACTCTTTACCCACTCAGCTATTAAATGACAGCTGCAAATACAACACGATAGTTCAGCATGTGGAACAAAACATGAGTAATTGGTGACCCCCCTTCTTAGTGACATATTTTCCCTCGAGTAGGGGTGGTGGGTGGTTGAGGGATGCAGTTGGGAATTTATTAGAGATACTTCTCGCCCGAACAAACCTAAACTTTGAGAGCCGAGTTCCTAGTTAAAAGAACGTCACCGCTAGTAGTCAACCTTAGTCATAGTGTATGGTCCAAGTTGGCGCAGTCACAGTTATTTATGATTAGGGTGGAATCACGGTGAAAAGAATTGATGGCATATCTTTCACTAGGTACAGTTACTGGACAGACAAGACTAGAACGAATTGGTGGTATACAGTCAAGGGTGGCTTGTGGGAGGTACCAGAGGTGCTAAGTCTCCCTAATTTTAGGAAGAAAATAATATATTTTTAATTATTTTTAACTATCAAAAGAAATAATCACTATTAGTTTAAATAGTTGTTTAAAGTTTTACTAACATATTGCTTCAAAATATTCTTATAATGTAATTCAAATATTTGATCAAGAAAAGGAATGTTACAGTACTACCATGCAATGTGTAATGGTTCAATGTTGCTTAGTATAGTTGCTTTTGGGGGCAGGGTGCGTATTTGCACTATTAGATCCTCCCACACTTTTGAAACCCACAAAGTCTATCTATCATGCTTTGGGTTCTTGGAAAACACCTGTAACGATTCAAAAATAGTGTCTGAATAGGTATCCCAAAATGGCTGGTCACGATTACAAAAGGATGACAATTTTATTTTTCAATCAAAGGGTGATTTTACATTCTTTTTTCTGCCAAATAATAGTGTAGCTGTTAAAAAAATAATCAATTACCATCCCGTTTGCATAGAAAATCAATAAGTTTAGCCTAAACAGAAAGTAAAAAGAAAGAGAGATATGAGTAGTATCTGCCTGTATTGGTGGCTAGTTAATCACTATTAGTATTTTCCACTATATTGGCCTCTTGAGGGTGTGAGCAGTGACAGCCAAGAATGTTTAGTAAAATGATTTTTTATTTTGCATTTTTGTGTGAAATATTGCTTTCGTTACTATTACGATAATGTCTAGGTAATCAATTCAAATGTTTAAAAAAATCACTAATCAAAATGAAAGCTAACCTTTAGTACATTTGGTAATATTTAAACCGTGTGGATTTGATCGTAAAAATCAGCGGTACCTATTTCTCAACTTTTTTTTAAATTGGGTAGTCCTTGGCAGCTCCATTCAATAAATTGTACCTTCAATACTAGAAAAACCTTTAATTAATGTATTAGTTGCTTTTATTTCAAATTTATTTGTTGCAACTGGACTAACAAAAGCCTTAGAGTAGCAAGAGAAATACTTCAGAAAATAGAAGAGAAAATAAAATGGAAACACTTGGTCAAAAAAAGAATATATGAGTCTAAACAACGAGTTAAGGAGAGAAACAGACAAAGCTAGGAAATACTATACAGAGAAGGTATGATATTATCTAACTGCATATAAAAGGAAGGCATGACCTCATGCACCAAAAAGCAAAGGAACTGGGAGAGAATGAAAACAAAGGTATGCAAACAATAGGAATAGAGAACTCCAAAGGCCAATTGGTGATGGATCACTAAGAGGTTCTTATGATTTGGGAAAGATATATAGAAAAAATACACGACAATGAAAATTGATCCGGGAACTAGGAAATGAAGCATAAGACGAGGAAGAGGGAGACAAAAAAGGACACAACATTTCAAAAAGAAGTGCGAAGAAGGAAATCTAATGGAGATGACGACTGGAACAGAAAACAAAGTGTAATGGGAGAAGACCCATTTGGACTAAGAAAAGGAAAAGGAACCAAAGATGTAATTTGGATGCTTAGACAATTTAATAGAGAGAGAGAGTTCTGGAAGTCAAGGGAGAGATCTACATTGGTTACATCTACTGGAAAAAGGCGTTCAATAGAGTGAAGTTTAAGGAACTGATAGAAATACTCAAGAAGGTCGGCATCAACTGGAACGAAAGAAGGCTGATTTCAAACCTGTACTTGGGACAGCGAGGGAAGGTGAGGCTGAGTGATGAAGAGACCAACAGCATAGAGATAGGAAGAGGAGTGAGACAGGAATGCTGTTTGTCACCTAGTCTGTTCAACTTGTATGACGAGTGGTTGGTCTGAGAAGTCCTGGGGGGACGTGACAATTTCAGGATAGAAGCTCGTGTCATCAACACAATAAACTATACAGATGATCTAGCATTTCTGGCCAAAAATAAAGAAGAGTTGCAGGAAATTATGGACTGGCTGGGGGAAATAGAAAGAGGATTTGGCATGGAGATCAAAATTGAGAAGTCAAAGGTGATGGTGATTTAAAAAAATGAAACACCATTGAAAATCAAAATTGAAAATCAGGAGTTTGAAAACATAGATAAGTTCAAGTACCTGGGAGGTCTGCTGACAAAGGATGCTTACTGCACCAAGGAAATTAGGTCAAGAATTGCCATGGCCAAGGAAGCTTTCAATAAGAGGATATAACTACTAACCAGTAGGTTGAGCTTGTAATTGAGGAAGAAACTGATGAGATGCTACATTTGGAGCATCAAGCTGTGTTGAGCATAATCTTGGACTCTTAATAAGATGGAAAATAAATACTTGGAGATATTTGAAATGTGGTGCTGGAGAAGGTTTTAGAGGATCAGGTGGACAGACAGGATGCCAAATTAAGAAGTCCTAAGAAGAGTGTGTAAGAATAGAACAATTTTGGATGTGATTCTTTGGTACAAATCAAACTGAATCATACACCTTCTTATGAGTAACTGTCGTCTGTACGATGCCCTAGAAGGAAAGTTTTAGGGAAAGAGGAGTTTTGTAGAAGGAAGATTCAAATATTGCATGACTTGAAGGTAGTAAGGAAATTCTGAGAGCTGAAGGAGGAGGCAAAGGACAGGGCGTATTGGAGGTCTAAGTTTCACTTACAGAAGAGATGGGCCTGTCGTAAGACAAAATACATAATAATGACAATGATGATGCACCGTCTGGTACGGTGGCTGAACATACATGTTAATACAAGTAATGAGAACAAGAGGAGATTAGGATCAATGAATTTTAATGATACTGTATACATGATAAAACAGATATTTGACATATTGCACTTATATCTCAGTAAGTACGTAGTTAAATAACAATGAAGTGATGAAGTGTGGCAGCCTTGCCTAAGTATTGGCCACAAGGGGGCGAGAAGCGCCGAGATAATAACACACGCCAAAACGTGGTGTTACTCTTTCTACTATTTACATGTCAAGTTGGCCTTGCAGGCAGAGTAAGTGCGTACCTCAGGCAAGTTCTGGTTTAGCTATACAAGAGAGCCCTCGATACATATATATACTATCCTTATCAGTGTACAAAAACAGTTACTTGGACATATCAAGGTCCACGGGCCAATCGAGGACGAGACGCGTCCCACTGGTTGAGCACCCGCTGGGTGAGCAACACCACAAAAATCTAACAACGAATAAGTAACAACTGCAGTCGAGCCTGAGGGGCAAGATGGCCCACTAGCAGTGTACTTGCAAAGTGAGAGTAGCGAAACAATAACAACACTATACCACGGGCCAATCATGAAAGGCACGAGCGGCCCACAATTTAACCTCCCAACAACAACATTGGGATAGGCCAGTGAACCTAATTAGGTACTAATCATCGGCCTCCATATAGCCTAAACAATCTCCTGCCCAGGCAAGCTATCCTAAATATACATCAATGGACACATCATGTGTGTCGCGGGATTCACCATCCCGAGCGCAAGAAGCGCGCTATACCGCAATTGTAGATTGCAGCCTGTTCTCCTGGCCCAGGAGACTCAACATTAAATATTATATAACTAGCATAACGGTAATACAACTACAGTGTCTGACAAAAGACACGGATAGTTTCCAATTATTAATCCCTACTAAATGATACTTCTATCCATCCTCGCAGGACGTAGACTAACCCTAACAATTACATATTAATCTGGAGTCTACTCGTCATATCTCATCCTCGTAGTTGTTAAGTCTTTCGACATCCTCCGGTTTAGAGTATCCATTCCCCTAGGATTGTAAGACCACCGTCGACTAGATGACAGATTCTGACTAGAAGTGCGCGCTTATTAGGCCTGCGTAGACGATGTTTACGCGATCGTCTGCTGGCGTGTTCTGTCCTATTTCCCAGCAGGCAGGCGAATATATAGTGGATAGGCCCGTACGAAGCGAAGGGGGAACCTGCCCAACCTTCTAGAAGGACGACCCTCGCTGGCCAACGGTTTTCTTGGAGTGGTCAGTTGGTTGGTGCTTGTGGTCGAACGCGGAGTTATTCCCAGCAGTGGTGATCGGTCACTTATCTTCTATGGTGTGTCATCGAATTGGGCATCAGGCTTACAGGACGAGTCGGCGAAGTGGTATGTAAATAAAGAGATATATTATTAGCGAAGCATTTACATTAGTATGTTATGTTTAACTTTGATGATTTGCAGGAACTAGCCAAATATACGTTTCTCTGCACGTTTTAACGGGGCTAACCCAGGTTTGCCCGTTACAATGATAGTAATAATAATAATAATAATAATAAAAATAATAATGATCATAATAGAAAATAAATGGGCTAATAATTGGATTAAAAAAGAATGTAATAATAAGATGAACAAACAGTGCATATATTTCTAATTTTTGTATGCAAATATCAAACTAAAAAAAATTACAAATATCACATTCAATTTATTAATAACTATAAAAACTTTGCTATGTTTATAAATTTCCGTCTAACTATACTGAAGAATTTATATTTTGAACTTTTAATAAACCCCACAACTATATTTTTTATACAAAGTTTACATTAGAGCGTGGAGTATTGTTGACGTACCTCTCATTATTTTGTGAAACATTTTTGATCGTATAGTAAGTTGTTGGAAAACACAAATATTTTATGAATGATTCGATTAATCTGGTTTAATTTGTTACAAACTTTATCCGACACTTTTCAGAGTAAATAATTAAATTATTGTTGTATATCCTGAGCAATCCTATCAAACATGACAAGATTTATTAGAAATAGTTTTTATATCATATCTTTTATTCATCGTATACACCAATGATTGCGGTGCTGAGCACTGATATTAATTTAATTTCCTATTCCATTTTGATTCCGATAAATATTCCCATGTAGTCTTGATTTATTACTACTGAATATTAAAGTGTATATACAATGAAATCAAAATGGGGAACACATACTTTCCATTTCAACTCCTCTTCTATAACAACGAGATTTTTATTACTGCTTCATCCTAAAAAAAAAATGTTCATTGCACAACTCAATTACAACATGGGGTCGTGAGTTGGGGTGAAACTAGAACCTGCTCAAATTAGAGAGACGGGGTCAAAATCCCAATCCTAGCGGTGGTGCCCCTCACCCCGACGGAAAATAATCAATCAGCTTCCGAGTAATAAAATGCTTGGTTGGTACCCCTTACAAATTCCCATCCGTAATGTCCTCTTTTCTAAAACCGCCAAAACTTTTTCAAATAAATCAGGGTGTGTGTTCGAAATTCGTGTCATGGAACGGAGTTTTAGGGGTGGGATGGGGGTATTTTCACTTGATTGAAGGAGAGGGGTTCTCCGTTGATAGTTAAAAGAATGGGTGTGAGAACGAGAGGAAGGGTGGCAATAAATGAAACTTTCAACACAAAAAGGCCTTAAATCCATAAATAAAATCTTATCTGATCTCTAACAAGGTATTGCTATTCAAAGTCCTTAATGAAGAACGATAAATTTGCTTGAACTATTTAAATTCTGTAATAGAATAACTTTGGTGAATTTGATCATTGTTGTGTTTGAATGACTGTTAGCATGCATGGGGACGTACTTTAGATCTACAATGCCGTAAGGATAGCAACACCAACGTTTAGCAGCACAAGGCCTCATATCATTGTTTTGACAAATGTAGCCTATTATTTTTGTTAGCACTGCGTCTTACTACCCGTTTGGGCTACAAGCATATGTACTAGCTAGTCCCATGTGGTAGGGATGAAGAAGGTGTAATTTAGAGGAGGTGTGCCTGAATTTGCGTGGAGGGAGAGTGGAAAACCTTTTAGGAGAAACTATCCTCAATACATCCGACCAGGATTCAAAATCAGATATCCCCGTCATTGAGAGTCAAGTCTATTGTGAGAGTGACTCAATAACACCGGCAGAAATATACAGCAACGTTAGCCTTATCCAAGCTTCATCTCACTTGCACGCGCCTAGCCAAAGCTAACATTCGCCTAGCACACCGTAGTAATAAACCATATCCAACGCGTCTCTACAAAGTTATGGAATGGAGAACGCAAAATAGTAGTAGTATAAAGTTGCTAGTTAAGGTGCGGCAGAAGGGAGCACGAGCAATTTTACAGTTTTTATAACATTACATTTTGTTGACAAAAATAAATCAAATATTTCTCTAGTAGCAATGTAGAGTATAGTCTCCTGCACATGCTAATATCAACAGATCTTGAATATCTGTCAAGAGTGTCCTGGAATTCGGTCAAAACATTTTAAATAAATAGAAAATGTTTTGACAATATTCCAGGACACCCTTGACAGATATTCAAGATCTGTTGATATTAGCATGTGCAGAAAACTAAACTCTATGTTGCTACTGGATAAATATTTGATTTATTTTTGTCAACAAATTTATATTCTATAAAAAGTGAAAAATACTTACACCCCCTTCTGCCGCACCTTACGCGGCAGCAGCATAAGACTCAACACAACAATTTGGCCCCCTGAACACACCCAAACAAATGAATATCGCAAAACGGTGGTATTAAACACGCACCCATTTTAAAAGCCAGATTCGATAACATATTTTGAAAATGGAAAATCAAAAGAAAATCCCTATGTTCAGTCCCTTTGAAAGGAATATTTTGTTTGGCATATTAAACAAATATAAATCAGTAGTTGAAAACAAACAAATTCATCTTCAATTCATGAGAAGAGAGATACGTGTAGAGTAATATGTAAAGAACTCAATGCCATTGAAAGAGTTATTAAGAGATATGAGACCCAATTAAAGAGGTTTGTACTATTAGGATTATACGAATTAGATAGTTTTACAATAGAACTAGCAGTGAATTAATAGCTTTTTGATAGGCTTATAAGAATTTGTTAATTAATTATGACTGGCATAGCCTACCTATTCAACAATATAAAATCAAATTTTTACAACAATATTATTTTTGAATTATTTGGCACTGTACCATTTCCTAAGATTGTTTATTATTCAAGTATAGTAAATATTACTCCTAATTTATGGTAAAATTAAACTTGAATATGCATCCACTCTAGTATGAGTGGTTGGGGTTCAATTCTTGGCCTGGTACACAGGTTGGGGCGTAAAATCGCAATGCAACAATAACTTTTGAAGAGGGGGCAATGGGAGCCCTATATTATTTTGATTCCCCAGTGAATCATTGACCATTGGCAGCAATACGTCAATGATTGCATCTCTGCTGAATCTAAATCTCGAGTGAAACTCCTATTCACTGTATTTTTCTAGAGGATTTTCTATGTCGCGAATGTATATTTTTGGAACCATGAAATTATTTTAATTTTCTTCAAAATTGACCATCACATCAACTATTTTCTCGGAATCTTTCATATATTCGTATACATTGCAAATAGGTAGGTAATCCAAACAAAATATTCAATATTTATTTATTTATTTATTTATTTATTTATTTATTTAGCACCGCGTCTTACTACCCGTTCGGGTTATACGCTTAAGTACTAATTACAATAATGGATTAGGAATTGGGAAGGTTGAATTAAAGGAAGTGAACCCGCATTTGCGTGGGGGGAGAGTGGAAAACCATTTAGGAAAAACCACCCCAGTTCACCCGACCGAGATTCGAACCTCGATCTCCCCGTCCTCAGCAGTCTGGCTCAACACGACAAGCGCGTTAGCCAACTACGCCACAGAGGCGGGTAAAAAATATTCAATAAAACACACAATTAACTCTTAAGATCACGTAACCAAATAAAATATTTCGCTCTAATCCGTGTTGAAAACAATATACGTCTCAGTAAACAGACTTAATTATAGCTTGGCTAGCCGGTAGATCGACAAATTTGGTGATCTACGGGATACCTACTAGATCAAAGAGAAAATAGCGTCTTGCGCTAGCAAAAATATTTATTTCTATCGTTTTGAGGTCTGGGTTGGCGGTAGGTAGGGGTTGGAGATAGCCAGGGCTTGGATACGGATTATTACTAGATCTGCAAGTCCCACTCTCAACTGGTTAAATCGAATTCGATTCTTCTATATGTGAGCGGTACTGGCTGCCACGCTTCGATTCGACTAGATGTGAGCGGTACTGGCTGCCACGCTTCTAATCGCCTAGATGTGAGCGGTACTGGCACCACACTTCGATTCGACTAGATGTGAGCGGTACTGGCTGCCACGCTTCTAATCGCCTAGATGTGAGCGGCACTGGCACCACACTTCGATTCGACTAGATGTGAGCGGCACTGGCACCACACTTCGATTCGACTAGATGTGAGCGGTACTGGCTGCCACGCTTCTAATCGCCTAGATGTGAGCGGCACTGGCACCACACTTCGATTCGACTAGATGTGAGCGGTACTGGCACCACACTTCGATTCGACTAGATGTGAGCGGTACTGGCTGCCACGCTTCTAATCGCCTAGATGTGAGCGGTACTGGCACCACACTTCGATTCGACTAGATGTGAGCGGCACTGGCACCACACTTCGAATCGCCTAGATGTGAGCGGTACTGGTTGCCACGCTTCGAATCGCCTAGATGTGAGCGGTACTGGCTGCCACGCTTCGAGTCGACTAGATGTGAGTGGTACTGGCTGCCACGCTTCGATTCGACTAGATGTGAGCGATACTTGTTGCCACGCTTCGATTCGAATAGATGTGAGCGGTACTGGCACCACTCTTCGAATCGCCTAGATGTGAGCGATACTGGTTGCCACGCTTCGAATCGCCTAGGTGTGTGTGGTATTTTAGACCAGTGCTATTCAACCTATTTTGTTGCGTACCCACGAATATATTTTTTCTTAAACTTTGCACCCCCAAAGTTGTTGGTGCATGAAGAAAGTTATACACAATATATAATCTACATCTAAAATAGATTAAGTCCAGAATAATGTATTAAATAATACATTTTAAATTATATATGTATAATTATTATATAATATATATGTCCGAGGAAATCTTAGGAAGTACGTAAAGCTTAACTAATATATATATATATAAATTTAATAAACGTCAAATTTAATATATAAGATTATATTCAATTTTACGTCACGACATCTAAAGAGGTACGTAAAATTTAATGTGAATTAAATTTACGTAGAATTTAGTATATAAGCTTATATTAAAATATTACATCAAATATAAATTAAATATAGGTAAAATTTAATATATAGGCTTATATGAAAATATAATACTAAATATATATTAAATTTAAGTAAAATGTAATATATATAAGCTTTTATTAAATTTTACGCAAGTTCTAAGGTGTCTTCGCAAACCCCAGGTTGAAAACACTGCCTTAGATCATTCGCCACTGTGGTGGTTTGAAGATTTAACTACAATTATTATTTACAATTAGTGCTTAAAACTAAAACTATATTATGGTTTCGATTTAAATTTTATCCCAAAACAACATAGAATTATCCACGTTGGTGGCCGTATGGTCTAAAGCGCTACTATCACATTAGACTAGACTGATGATGATGATGATGATGATGGGAAGATCTAGGTTCGGATCCTGTTAGGGTCTAATGAAGGTGGTTTTCCACTCTCCCTCCCCGAAAATATGGGTACACTTCCTCTAAATATAACCTTCATAATCCTTAAAAACTTTGGCGTAATTAGTACATAAACGTATAACCCGAACGGGTAGTAAGAGGCATTGCTTAAAAAAATGCATTCCTGTGAAAAATATTCTAAATGAGGTTTCTAGGTAATTAGAAGGAGTGATATTGGTATTGAAATTATTGCTTTAACTGTGGAGAAGTTGACCTATGTGGTCTTGGGGTAAAGTGCTCCCCAGGCCTAGATGTTCGTGGGCTCTAACCCAGTCGAGGTCAGCGGATTTTTCTTGAGCGGTAAAAATTCATATCACAACTTCCTTCGGAGGAGACGTTACGCAATCTAGCCCATTTCGATTGTAAGAAAAACCTGAAAGGTATGTGAAAATACCATTGCTGGCAAAATTGATAGGGTATTTTACCTCACTCATAGAAATTATCGTGGGCTGATATAATCGGTCGTTTCAGAAAGTGTACGTTAACTACCTCAATCAATAAATATGTAGCAATTATTTGGCATTTAAATTAGTTTAAAAATGACATCTGGGCAAGGGCATCCCTTGATTTAACACATTCACATTCTACCACAGAGTTATCCAGGATTCATCCGTTGTTAAGAGCGATTCTTTCCTTAAATTTTTAAGGCCAAGTCAATTATGTACCGTAGATGCGGAGTTTCTCGGTTATTTGACGCTATAATTAAAACCACATTCACCGGTACGTCGAGTTCAGCTCTGCAATCGGCTTGAAGCTGCACTAAAATCATATTTGAATTAGTTTAAAAATGATAACTGGACACGAGAATCGAACCCAGGAGCCTTAGCTTAGCGCAATTAGCTGTACATTATTCGTATGCATTAAATCTCAATGCTCCATTTAATAAGATGTTTTCTGTAAACTAGAAAAATGTTTAAATTTTCGACATCCTAATATATATGTTTCCTACACTTAGTAAATTCTTCAAAATTTCATAGTAAATACAAAACAGAAGTCACACTACAATTTTATATTTTGAAAATGCCTTATTGAGGAACTTATAAAACTGAAACACTTTAAATTTATGTGATCATCTAAATAAACTTTCTCACGCATCGATGGTTGCATGATATTTCTAAAAGGTAGGGGTTCCCAAACGTTTTAGACCGAAGGAGCCCTTACACCAAAAAAACCCCCAACAATTATGAAGTCCTCATAGTTTTGTTTACACTAATATTATCAATATTAAAATGGACAGTTAGATTTTACAAGTAGAGAAGTATATTAAAACAAACGAAAAACTGAAAAAATGGGTAGTCCTAATTACTATGAAAAACAAATAAATAATGTTTTAAAATTGCCTTACAAAGCCTGAGATAACTATGGCGGAGCACAGTTTGAAAAACTCTGCTCTAAGGCACCACTCTATTAAAATACTAGGTTGCCTGTGACGGAGAGGCTGGGGTTCAAATCCTGATCGGCTACAGACTTACTGAGTTTTTTCTTATATGGTTTCTCACTCCCCCACCACGCAATTGCTGGAAATTGTGTCTTACTCCTCTCTTCCCAATAAACATAGGCCTAAAAATGTGAAAAACTCAGACCAATGGTAAAACGTGGTACACAGCATAGAGATAAATTTCTTGCGACATTTCTAGGAAATTAAATCAAAGGGGAAGGGGCTTTTATTATAATAATAAAGCATTAACAGATTTGTTCTACAGCAGACCCGACATTAGTGACACATTCAATCACCTAAATGCTTTAATTAAAACGTGTGAGAAAGAGAACTGGAAGCGCCATTGTTGTTTCATAGAAGCTCATTTGATAATATTCATGGTGTTGAACACTTTGATATGAATTAAGTTCAAGTTTAAACCTTAAACTTGGATATTTATCTATTGAACTCGTTCAATTTAATAAGTTGGTGAATTTTGTGGAAAAACCAAACTGAAAACTTTTGATCTCTCATATCTAGACGCGCACACGCAAAACGAACATTCTTTGATTTAACCATTGTTGTGGCCCTGAATCGTGTCTATAAACGTGACTGCCCTCAAGTATTCTTCCTGTTCAAATCTATTCCAATGATGTGACAGGGACTCTGGTCCAGTTTAGTGGTCAGACTTAGTATATAACCGCCTTGAGATGTACTAACTACAGGACGACACCTACCTTGATGAAAATGGATTGGGCCAGTGATATAGTCAGACGTCTTAGTACGCCTCAAATGCGTTGCTATACTAACTACAGAACGACACCTAGTAACTACCTAGATCAGGTCTTGGCAGGTGTCATTTCGTATTTAGTATAGCTCCACACTTGAGGCATACTAAGTCCTTTCAAGAAACTGGCCCTTAATCAGTGGTGCAGAGTCAGTAATCATCGACGGAAACGGTATGTTCGAATTTTCATTCACGTGGCGAGCTGCCCGCTAAAGTTTGAAGCGGAACTTGTTGGTATATTGGGAGCCAGTGGCGTGACTCGAATAGAAGGCTAGAAAGACTCAACCACCACCCCATAACCCTTCCTAACCTTCTAACTCCACCGCCACACCACGACTTGGGACGAACAACTTTCAAGAACACTCCAAACCCTTCTGCTAGAACTTTATCCCTCAACTTCCACCAAGGGGATGGGGAGGCTGATAGATTACAAGGGTTGTATCCACATATTAGTGGGTAACTGCCGGAACATTGCCTCACCCTCATCAAATAACTTGTAACTTGGAGAATATTATAGATTCGTGGTGTAGTTGTAAGCCAGAAAAAAGTTTTAACAAGCAGGGTTTAAAAAAAAAGTTTTCACCACTTCTTATATCCAGTCAGGGTTATCCACATTTGGTTACGTTAATAGTATGGGAATGAAGAAGGTATAATTTAGAGAGAATTTACCTGCATTTGCGAGGATAGAAAATGGTAAATGATTAAGGAAAAACACACTCACCCAGCCTAAATTCAAACCTTGAGCTAATCTTCAGCGGCAAACCAGACTAGACAAACTTAACGTTTAGTCTACGTCCCCACTGACGCAAGTAGCGGGATAAAGAATATGAAAGTGTATTTTTATATAAATTGAGTCAAGTAGAATTGGCTGAAAGTAACTAATGTCGACCTATTCAGTAATAGTTTTTATTTTCTCAGTAATATCTATTAACAATAAAAAGTGTTATCAAACATTTCTAAGAATATTTCCAGCCAATTTTTGTAATAAAGGACATTTTTCTAGCTGTCGCCATCTGTCCTATCATGGATAGACATAATCTAACGGTAATATTTTCTCGGGTTAAGCCAATTCAATTGGTCCCATTGTTTTGGCAATCACTGTTATAGGCATCTTCTCAAACAAAGTAATCTCCTATTTACCTTATTTTCTTAATACTACTTCTAACATTACTTTTTAGCAAAAGAATTGCCTACTGAAACTTCACCCGAAAAGTCAAAACCTTCAAACCATCTGATGTATCTCAAACTCAAGAAAAGTTTCATCCGGAAACTAACTTCGAAAACCTATACACCAAGACTACGTAAGCTAAATGTAATAAAAAAGAGTAAAACTAAAGAAAAATAAAGGATTTATCTTAACGTTAGAAATAATTAATCCGAATAAGCACATATTTGGCCTCTCTAGGTATTTTAACTAGCGGCAATTTTGAGCTTTTACAGCAGTTAAAAAGATACTTTTTTCAATATAACAACACAAATTTACAAGATGGATGGTACATGGCTGTTAGTAATCTTAAAATGTCACAAAAAGCCAAATATAACGCGAACTTGTTTTCTTAGCACCGCGTCTTACTCCCATTTCTGGTTATACACTTATGTACTAATTACGCTAGGGGTTTTAGGAATGAGCAGGGTTATATCTATAATAAAATATGCACAGGAATTTACGTGGAGGAAGAATGGACAGATATTTTGGAAAAACCACCCTCACTACACTGGAATGAAATTCGAACCTCGATCTACCCGTTATCGGCGGTATAGTCTATTGTGAGAGTAGCGCGTTATAACATGCGGCCACTGAAGCGGGCGTGGTATTTTTATTTGAAGTATTTAACTTGCCAGGGTGTGTGAACTAGTTATGTCATCATTTAGGGATAATTATTTTATTCTAAAATACATACGAAATACTAAATATAAAGACGTATTATTATACATTAAAAAAATATTAATAGTGTTACAAAACTCGTTTTTATGTTCCCCTGATACAATAAAGAATAAAAAGAAGTAATTTTTTAAGATATTCTGTGCCGAGCTAATTACCATTATCTCGCACAAGTAAATGGTTTCGTAACCTCCTAAAGAAATAGTTAATATTTATTCAACTTGGCTCCCTTTGGAGGCCTCAGGCTCAAGTCCCGCCCTATTATTATCCTCCATGATCTTCTACGAGCCTCAATCGAGCTACTCTCCTAAATTATCCTTCCATGGACGAGCCTCTCTAGTTAGAGCTTCTAATGTTTTTTCTATCCCCTCTTCTTCTGTAACGGTTTGCGCAAGCGCTGTAGCAGTCCCGTGCTGGGACTGGTTCGACTCTCAGCCCGGTCTCTACACACAGTCTTACAAGAAATCTAGAGCGGGGACGGGCTCTCCCCTTAGCTCCGTCTCTCGACACAGTATATTTATTAGTCCCGAACTGGGAGGACTAGACTCTTTCCTTGGCTCGCCTGATTGTGCTAGTTTCAGAGTGGGAGCCCTGCAATTCAGTTTTACTTGGACAAGGAGTGAACGTCAATATTCCACACCAAAGGATGGGGCTTCAATGTTGGATAACTGACAGTACGTTTGTTTAACGTTTCACCGGGTCATCCTGCACCACAGCTGGCGGTCACTGGCCTTGTTAGCCAGTGTGGTGTCCAGCGAACGGGAACCTCGGGCTCGCAGGAGCTAGCCCTCGCACATTTGATTCGATTACTACCCGTCCACTATTTTTGATGAAGTGGGAGTACAACTCACTTCTTGAGCTCTAGCGGCTACGCCTTTCATCTACACCTGGTACCAGGGCGGTACCCTCCGTCGGCTCCGCCTCATTTTGGTACACTACTCTTGGTGCCCCAGTGGCACGCTCCATCGGCTGCTCATTTGGTACCCCCTTGGTGCGCCCTTTCTGATCTACTCGTCTACTCTCGGTACCAACCTGGTATGCCCGAGTAACATTTGGACCGCACCCGTGCGGAGTGCGTGAGACGGGAGACTGGCGCTAACTCTACCTTCAGAGCTTGCAGCTTTAGCTGGCTCAAGCTCACTGCGGACTTGTTGACAGGGTAAACAGAGCCAGGCCTCTGTACTCTCTGAACTAAAGGCTGGTTCATGTTACCTATTACGGTACTTAAAGGTTATAGGATTAGATAGCCAACTTATTCAGTGAAACCTAAGATGTGTATGCGTGTAATATTATTCTTATTAGTGTTAGGGTGTTAGTTAGCTTTAAGTGCGTAATCCTGTGGCCCAAGATTAAAGGGGAAACTTCGGGTTGTATTATTATTATTAGTTCTATTATGCTGATGCGTTTGGGTAACTATGAATATGGTCATGTATGTGAACAGCTACCTGCTTTCATGTGGGAGCGCCGGGTATTGATTAAGGGCCTAATTAGGCCGCCTTAGCCCTGGTCCCAATTAACTGTTGTTCTGGTGTATTGTTGTGGTCACTCCTTTAGAGTGCCCCATGTTAGTGCTTGGCCGTAATGGCTCACACAGTTCTTGAATGTTAGTTTTATTTAGAGGAGATTCTAAGTCACCTTCTCGTGGACTTGGCAACTAGGTGCGTAGTACACCAGTCTGAATAAGCTTTGATTATTAATCTTACTTTACCGCTTCCCTCGTATGGATTCCTAATTTGAATGTTTTATTCTTGTAATTCAGGATTGTGGACGGCTCCCCCATGGGACAGTGTGGTAGAGTGTTCTCCACATACATCCATTTTCTCTAACTACTGATCGAGACCGTTTAAAGGCCTGCGAAGGAGATATTGAGAATGCAGCATTGTTGCTCGACACCAATGCCCCTTGGCTATTAGACTACCAAAATCCTGTAATACTCTGCCTTCAACTATCCGTCTATTTTTTGGCTCCTTGTCACTAGGATGTATGCTATACTGTTATATTTGTCTCTCTTAAATAAATTGTATGCTATTCTTGTATTTATATGTTTAATTGCTACCCTTCCTTCGATTCCCGTCGCGTAGGGTGCAATTCTATCTGTTCGATAGTATGAACTTATTTAGAGTCAAAAAAGGATAAACATTTTTTTTAAACTATATATTTTACCCATTTTAGTGGTCACGTTGTTTAAGGGATCATCTGAATTTGCGATGATGGAGAGGTTGGGGTTCGATTCCATTTAGGGTGTACTAGGTGTATTTTCACTAAATTTTTTTACTTTCTCTCCACGCAAATGTTGATAAAGATTTTCTTTAAATTGCATTTTCCTATTCCTACATAATGAGTGTAAATATGCGAATAGCCGGGGTATTCAGTAAGATGATTTTTGTTCATATTTACATCCCATTTTGGTGCATCATGATAGTCAACATAGAAACAAACATGTTAAATATAGTTATTATAGAAATTATTAAACTAAATATAATGTATAAAGCCAATTGATATAATCGATTATTACGTTCCGTACTTGGCGCTAAGTCTCCGTATTTTCTCCCAGACCACAACTGACTAATATCTTCCAAGATCGGTGCTATGTCAATACTATATCAATGTGCTATCTAAAGCCCCAATGTATAGTATACAGTAAGTCATCGACTTACAGTGTTTTGACTTAAACGTATTTGTTGATAAGTAGTTGTGGTATTTCGACTTAACAACGATATTAGTCAAACGCCCTTTAAACATAATATATAGTAATTAATCAGATAGCCGAAGCTATCATCTATGCATTTTAGTGAGGCTAGCACCACTTAGATATCATATTCTGAAAATTGAAAAATGACACCTGGACACGGGAATCGAACCCGGGACCTTTAGTTCGAAGGTCCCGGGTTCATTCCCGTGTCCAGGTGTCATTTTTCAATTTTCAGAATATAATATATAGTTTTTCTAGTAAAATGATACACAGCTGATCGTATCATCGACATTTTGTTTGTTTCTAGCTTGAGCACAAATATTATATCCTCTTTTATCACAGTTTTCTTTTCTTAAGTAGAATCTATTTAGCTATAAATATCCTAAGGAACTTTGAAGAAATTGCATATGTTTTAGCACAATTTGCATTAGGTGGTTTTTCAAATTGCAGGGAAACCTTCATAACGAATTAACAGCTTAGGTCAAGAATTTATTGTCTCAAATATAAGGGCTCAGGGTTATGAGTGAAAGCTATTTGGAGGTGAAATTAGAATAACACAAAAAGCCCAGACTACCGGTACTTATTGGAAAATATTAAACTGGATTAAACTTTAGGATATGTTGTTTATTTTACCTCAGTCTCTCGTTGCGTTTCACCCTAGTTTGACGCTTATACTTGCTCTCTCTCTCTCACTCTATTCTCTTCCTCCACATTTTATCTAGTTTGGTCTTTTTTATCGTCTTTTTATTGCTTTGTATGCTGTTGGGATGAGGATGAAGGTTTGAGTGGAAGTATAGAATAAGTCTCGATAGTTTTAAAATCCTAAGCCTTTAGATCGAATATTTATAAATTATAATGGACCGCACTACAGAACAGAAATTTAAGTGCAACAAATGTTTAAAATCTAATTAACACTTGAAAAATACGCCTTATAGATCTACTGAGGGTGTACAACAACTCAGTTGACATGTATGTACTACAATGTGTTCAGTATCTAATTAACACTAAATACGTTAATACCTTATAAACCTCGGGAATATTTACAGCATAAGGAACAAACTCACCGAAAAACATTCTATAATACTACTGAATTTTCTAAACATATAACTTTGAAACATACTGAAGGTGTGCTAAAAGTGGTAAAAAGAAAGCACTTAAAATCTATTTTATATGCACAAACATAAAAAAATTTCAAATCTATTATACATGAACAAATGAAATCTTATCGATATACTGAACAATTATTAACAATAGGTTCAAACCTATTTAATATGATAAATGTGACTAAAAGGTAAGGAAACTAGAAAATCAATCTAATATACTTAATGAGCACAATAAAAATAGTTTCAAAGATACTAAGCTGTTAAACACACTAACAAATACTACTTGAAGCTACTTAAGATAATTCTATAGATATAATAAATATACTGAGTATGCTACAGAGATTAGGGTGGAAGATACACAAATATTAGTAGCCAAATCTAAATAATATATTAAATTGATAAATATGAGTTCAAAAGTTAGTGAAATTGAATACTAAAAAATTAAAAATATAGGCTATATATATTGTACAAATGAGTTTGTAAATTACTGAGGCAATGTAATTAGACACTAAACATTTATTGCTTATTAGACACTAATAGATTAATGTGTAAGATACTTAACATTTAAAAAAAAATCATCTTAACAATTCACTTAGGTTGAACCAAAAATAAGATTTAATCTTATCGATACAAACAAAACTGAGGAATTACATGATATACAGGACCGTCAAGTAATAAAATATTTTTTAAATATAAAAACTAGCGATTTTTTTATGTTCAGTAAATAAAATAAAATTTATTTTCATAACATTATTTACAAGGCCAACATTTATTTAGTGGACACACTTCAGGAATATTTATATTTAAAACGTTTTTAAATTCAGAACGCGGGGATTATTATTTTTAGATTAATATTTTCATCATCTCTACGACCATCAGGGTAATTAAAATGCGTATTATAGCTCAGATGGAAAGTAAGATGCGCCTACGAATTTTAACTACACTAATGGGGGAGACGAAAATACACAATTTAGACCTTAGAGGAAATATAAAAAGATTTGCGTGGAAGGAGATTGAGACACTATTTACGAAAATTAGCCCTAGTAAAATGGACTGGGATTTATACCCCTACATACTCGTCACCAAAAAAAACAGATTAAATAAAACTGGTATTTTGTCATCTGGCCTGCAATAGGTAAGCGTGTAGGTGAATGATTTGATTTTTAATAAAATTGTTTGATGTCATTGTTACTAACGGTTTAATGTAAGGTGTAGGGATTAAATTGGGTTTAAGGAAAATATATTTTTATCATTGAGGAAAGAGGGTAGTAAATCCACATGTGATAAACCCCACTGAGTTCCTCCGTGCACAAAACAAAAGTTTCAAATGGGATTAACTAAATGTATTATTATTATTATTAGCACCGCGTCTTACTACCCATTCGGGTTATACGCACTTACGCTAATGTGTAATGGTAGGGTGATTGTGAGAGGAAATGGAGGACCTACAGTTTAACGTGGAATCCGAACCACGGTGGAGGCCTGGCATTCCCCACATTCACAAGATGTCTTGTCAGAGGTGAAGGAAGGGTTTGGTAATCAGATAAATCTGTGCCGGGACCGAGGATTGAACCCCGGCCGCCAGCACAGAAGTCTAACACCTTACCCCTAGACCACCAGGTCACCAACTAAATGTAGGCTACACATATTAAGAGTCACGGCACTTTATAATGCTGGCTGTCATATATAAACATCTCATAATATATTATGTGTATTTAACCAAGATTTTATTTAATAATTTATAATAATAAAAACAACGCTATTAACATATATAGGACTAGCCTTTGTTTTAAAATTATTATATATATATACACACACACGTCTCTGGGCTACATCACTCCTAGCCCAGTTTGTGGAAAGATTAGCCAGTAAAAATGTACCGTTACCCAGAGGACGCCCGAATGTACTATAATAATCATACATCCCTTCCATCCATGGCAGTCTCTAGTAACAGGACGAAATACTGAAGTTTGGCAACACCGCACCCAGGGTCTGGTCAACTACAGAACCACATGCTCAGCAGATGTTATTGTTTATGAATTCACTTTGTTTTTATGTTCAAAGCTGTTTGTCTTTTATAATTTATCTGTTTGATTGGATACATTGGGCTGAAGTATGCGTGTATCGCAAACATTTAAAACTATAGGCCTATATACATAATTATGGTACAATTAATAATGTTATAACAATAAGTCTTCAGGAAGAGGAAAGGGACATGATGCAAACTGGCCTACAAGCTGTAAAACATATTTTGGGAGTTAGGTGTGTCAAGTGACAAACTATTCGGAACAAATGGTCGAAAAACCTCACGTATAGGAGGAAAAAGATATAGAAAGCCAACTGGTCGAGAAAATAAAAACCCATATTTGGAAAGCAAGTTGGGTCAAGTTGGCAACACGACTTGGACAAACTGGTAGACAAACGTCGAACTATAACCAGTTAAGAATGAGCCAAGTGACTGAAAAGTTAACACATATCAAACAAGGGGCTTGACAACGAAGCTGTAAACGGAAAAGAACATGTAAAATCTTTCATAAATTTTTTTGTAATATAATGTATACATCTACTGAATACACGCCTCTGTGTTCACATGGTCTAGTGAGTCACTCTTATAGTATATTGGATTTCCTGAGATGGGGAGATTGGGGTACAAATCACGGTCATAGTGCACTGAGGTTTTTTCCCCAAATGCCCACTCTTACTATACGCAAATGTTTTTAGAACAGTCGGCTGTCCATCACTTTTTTATTCTATGAATGAGATTGTCGACCTGTTTGTCCAAGTCATATCGTCCCCTTGACTCATACAGTCTCTCAATTATTTTTTTAAATTCTGTCAAACTGTAGTTCTACTCGTGTCTACCACTTGATCCACCCAAACTTTGAATTATTTGTTTTCATTTGGTTAACCGGTTGGTCGACAACCAAGTGATCCTACTATACATATTCTTGTCGACATGTTGGTTCAATTCGTTTCAGTCACTTGGTGCACTTATCCTTACAAACATATTTTGTTTAAATTGTGTAGACCAGTTGGCTGTCTATCAAATGGTCCTACTCTTGTAAACCCCTTGTATACGTTTTTACTTAGTGTCGATCATTTGTCTGTCTGACACTTTGTCCTCCCGTGTAAACCAGTTTGTTGTCGATCAGTTTGTTTATACCCGTGTAAATGTTTTTAATTTTCTCCTTGGTGAAGAATATAAACCTAAATTGACTATAATATTTCCAGACATTAATGACCACCGTCATAAAAATTCGTGGGGCGTCTAAAGAATTAAAAATAATATAGCATATCTAAGAGCAATATTTATAAGAATAAGATTTTTTTACAAAAAAAAAACACCTAAGAGCGTCTCATTTTAAATCCAGAGGCAATTCCTCGAATACGTCCTTCTTTAACTCTCTATTTGACTTGTGTACCTTGAAATTGTTAAATTACTTCAGTCACACTCAATGTCATGAATAAGAGAATTGTAGTTTTAGTTTAATTTACTAAATATGGGCTCAATTACTCGTATTTTTATTTCGAATTTTTGACAGTAAGCTACAAACCGATAGCCTTGAACAATGGTTTCCAAACTCCATGATTTATGGACACGCTTTATCAGAGAATCTTAATTTTCATATTTATTTTGACTAACTATAAATGTAAAAGTGATTTAAAAAACAATACAGTATTATAAAATGATGTCGACATATATTATACCAGTTTTTAAAGCAAGACGATATTACTGAGACAAAATATTTTCTGAAATAACTATAAACTCGTTATTTTCTTTTATTCTATTAACTCTTTAAAATATAGGACTACTTATGCGTAATTACAAGATTATGAAGTTAAATTTTTGTAGCAAAAAAATATTGCTTAGAAAAAAAGAGAAAATTGCCATTCTACGAAAATAAAATTCTAAAATTATATTTATCGTGATTGATAATAATTGGTAATAAAATCAAGTAGGTCTATATAGTATAAAATCTACCTTTAGTTGGTGAGTGCTTTCTGTTAATTGTTTTAACACTTTGAAGAATGCAGTTTAAAATAAGTGAGAAGCAAATTCAAAGAAATTCAAAGACATAAAACACTTATTTTATTCAAATATATGCTAAAAGAGTTACACCTAGACATGTAAATTGAACCAAGGATACTTTAATTAGTTTAAAAAATGCTCTTACTAGGCTTCTAAACGTATTTAAATGATACACGTAAAACCCCACTTTGATCATCAATCATTCAAAAGCAATACCGTTTCGGCTCCCTTATTTGTATCTCTTTGTTTTGTCTTTAACACTTTCGCTGTCTCTCTTTTCTAATTCTTTATCTTTGTTTACCTCTCTAGATATATATTTAATTTTCACTCTATTTTCGCTTTAATTTATGATTACAGGTCTTGTTTTCCTTCCGTGTCTTTCTGTGATTTTAGAGTACAGGATGTCAAAGCTATTGTAAAGAATACACATTAGAATTAGCTTATAGATAGAATTTAACTCAAAACTTTGAAAATAAATTTTTAAAGCCATTCCAAGTCCACTTACCGGGATTTTAATTAGATTTTGACCTCCCGGATTAAATGCGAAAACACAAGTAAAACAATGTATTATCTGCCTGCGTATAACTCGAACGAGTAGTAAGACGCGGTGCTAATAATAATATTATCTGCAGCTACATTTTGTGCGCCATCTTAATAAATATTTGCATACTTCATGCAGTGATACCATTTTAACGAATACAAAACGTTTTATAGCTTCAAATATATTTAGAAGGGTGTTTTATTTATAAATTAGTAAAGATATGGGGTAGAAACCAGTAGGTATATTTGATGTCTGGTGGTGGAATCTGACGGTCAATGCTGGAACGATGAGCGTGTACAAGATAGGAAGCACTTTGTTCAAGTTACGGTATAATTTTTGTTTTTGTAAGTTTCTTCTTATTTTGGGATTTTAACTTCATATCCACAAATAGAAAATACCTTATTTTTGTCATTTTGTGGTAAGTACAATAGAAAAATACTTCTATTCACTTTATAAACATTTGTTATTCTAGTTAATTGGTGGTTAGAGCATGCCTGTGAATAAAATGTAAACATGTAAATGTTAGGGGACTGGGGCAGAATCATGTGGTGTTGAATCGGGTACCCGGTTCTACCCCGTGAGTCTTTGTTACCTTGTTAAGTATTAAGTATCGTTATTATAAGCTAACGTTGTTGAAATGGACCGGAAAGTTCCAGAAGTTTAAGATTTTTACGTTACGGTAGCTTTTTTTTTTTTTTTTTTTTTTTTTTTAAGTTTTGGTGCCGTGCTATAATTGTATTGCAAGCATAAGCCAATTTTTTACTCTTTCGTTTGCATCAATCAGTGAAGCTTGCTATGATATTACTACTTTTATTATTATTCACAGGATTCTAAACATGCTTCAAAAATATATTCGTAAAAAAATCTTCAAAATTACTTTGAGGATAATATGGCTAAATCAATTGTTGTGGTTCCGATAAGAAAGATGGGAAATAGGCAACTTCTGCTTATGATATACATAAGTCGTCTCAGGAATATCGTATGAAAAAATCCAAACTGGGAGTGCTTATAAATGTAGCAGATATAAAATGTTTTAAAGGTTTAAAAAAATTATCATGTAATATCTACTTTATTGGACTTATATCTTAATAATTTGAAAATGTTTTACTTTAGAAATGGGAAACTTCAAATGGTTTTCACCAAGAACCAAGAAAGGGAACTTGCGCAACACAAAGTTTATGGAGATCCACTTATTTGGTCTCACAACGAAATATGTAAGGCATATTGAATAGAAATAGCTAAGAAAAACGATGTAGTCATAATTTAAACTTAGAGAAGAAACTTGAAATACCCGATTGGTTAAGTGATTTTAATAAACTTTAATCTGATCTGACAGAAAACTTGAAGAAACTTCAAATGCATGGGCAACGGCTTTTAATAAAACAGCAGTTTCAAAATGTTATGAAATTCTGGCCAGCAGTTTTGAGACATACACATTTCCACTAGGACCTATCTATAATATTGAGGAAACACGACTAACAGCTATACCCAAAATACAGTCTAGTTACCAATGAAGGTATTATTTTACACGGCATACCATGGTTATGCAAGGAAGAGTGTAAGTAGGTTCTTTGACGTCAACAGAGTGAGGACCGTTGGTAGTGGTGAAGCATATTTCTCGGCAGTTGGACATTATATTACATCATTATTGATATTCCCAAGAATGAATATTGAGGAAGATCGTATTGAAGGTGCACCACCGAAGACAATTTCTATATGACACTCTAGTGGCTGGATGTAGACAGAAATATTTTTAGAATGAATGCAGCACTTTATTATTTACACCAAACCACTGGAGATGAACCAGTTCTGCTGTTGCTTGAAAAACATCCATAACATCTGAAAACTTGGCAGTTGATTTACATCTTTTGTGAAAATGGGATCATAATGGTTTTTTCCCACCACATTGTACCCCCCAGCACTTTCATATGAACAAGAAGTGAACACATGGCTCCTTAACCACCCAAGGGAGTGGTGACGCAATAGAAGATTTCCAACTTGCTTGGACTGACATGTATATAAACCACAACTATGAAAAATACCATAAAATGTTTGTAGAGGAAGCATATCCTCCAGCAAGAAGACAAAAAGAGCTCCTGAAAAAGAAAGTGGAAATCCTGAATGGATTGTGAGCCTCAGCCTAGACCATCAGACCTTCCAGCAACACCAAAGAAGGGTTCGTCAAACTTTAACGTACCACCTCGAGATGTCATATCAGTTCCACATTGTGAACGAGCTTCTTCAAACCCAAGAAAAGGTAATACTGCCATTATTACAGACTCTCCATACAGAAATGGACTGAGGGAAATGCAGAGAGGTGATGCATCTAAATAAGTGAAGAGGAAGTTGTCGATAAAACCCCACAATCTAAAGAAAGGAGAAAATCGGAATTCCAATTACTGTTTTCCAATGAGGACAACGATGAAACACTATGTATTCTTTGCAATGAATAATCTTCTTCTACCACTAAGACATACACCCGATTTTGTGGCCGAATGGTCTAAGGCACTACTCTCGCAATAGACTGCTAATGATGAGGAGATGGAGGTTATAATCTCAGTCGGTTGTACTGAGGGTGGTTTTTCCAAAATATGTTTACACTCCTCTTCACGCAAATTCAGGTACACTTCCTCTAAATATGACCTATCCTTATCCCTAAACCATTTTAATGTTAAAAAATTCCGTCTGAAACTTGTACCAGATGAAATAAAGATGAGTTGGACGAGTTTATATACTAGATGGATGTTGTTTATATATATGGATATAGATAAAAAATAATCAACATAATTATTCAAAATAAACAAACACTATACAAAATATAATAATTGGATAAAACTCTCTTCTTATTAATACAATGCTGATACCTAAGGTATCGATAGTTTTTTCTTAATACTAAAAACTGAGTAAAGTAGACGGACCAGCTCAGACCTACGGGCCTTAGCTTGCGTTGAGCAAGGTGAAAGCGCTAAGAAGGGGCCGTTAACACTTTTCTTCAGGCAATCAGTGCACCCTCCTTTTCCTACACTTCCTTTCCACCCCTCAACCAACCCCCATCCTTGTCAATATCTCAGACATGTGAGATTCGCTCGCCTCCCTGCTATAGGGAGCCATGACAACATGACGCCTTAGTGGAAACTTTAAATATTGATGCTTAAAAGTGAAAGAAGGCGTCACCTCCGCTTAAACCGGTTATTCTAGAGGAAAATACATGAAAAGTTACTTCGTAGAAACATTGGAAGAAGTTTTGTACAGTAAATAAAAGCATTAAAAAGGTCTGTTTATTTGCCTTAGAGAACATATTTTTTTAATAACATGTTCCTTAAATGTTATTATCATTATGGTTATTATTAACGGATTTTGTTCACAGCATTTTATAGCCTCCAACTTGCTTTGTTTTAACATTACTCTCTTGTTATGTTTCTTGCAAACACTGCTTCGTTGACATCACCTCGTCAACCTCTTCTTGGCCTTCCTTTATCTAGATGCAGAGACTGCAAAAATGTAAACAATTTATTTGGTTCCTCACTAAAGGTAGTAATTGAGTTGTTATGGAATGGGGATTGAGGAAAAGCCAGTGTTTTGGCAGTTTTAATGGCAAAACATTTTTTGGGCCAAAATAAATAAAATATTGCTCCAGTACAAACATAAAATTTAATTTTCTTCAGATGGTGACTTCATAATCGTTGAATGAATATCTGTTGACGGTGTCCTGGAATGTAATGACAACTTTTTCTTTTAATTAAAATGTTTCTCATCAAATGATCATTATGGATATTGAGGAACTGTTGATAACAACATGTGAAGTACTGAAGCAATATTATTTTTTAGCCAAAAAAAGGTTTTGCTTAAAAACTGCAAAAACACTAGTCTTTTTTAGAATACCCCTCCATCCCACCTTAATGTGTGACGTCGTCCACATTTAAAACATTTCCCTCCCTCATACCTGTCTGATATAGTGCTTTTGGTAGTTGACACTTAAAAAAGAACGGACCTTCCATCACACGTTTTTAATTTCATTCACACTTTAGGTTTAAGTATATTGGTTCCAGTAGCTTAGAAATCCGCACCACAAGAATCAAATCCATTTCATCTTTCATAGCACAACAACACTTACTCAAGTCTCCAAAAATACTTTTATAAAGCACTGAGCATATTATTAATCCAGGGCGAGAGATAAATAATTCATAAATTTCCCACCCTTGTTACTTAATTTTATTTTGTTTTAGTGATATCTGAGTATATCTTAGACTATGGATTTGTATTCCCCAACCCCAAAAACATTGGGATTGATACCCAACTTGCATATGTTGAGGATTTCAACCACTATCACCATTTTGGAAACTATATTGCATAACTTGCTCTGTGAGCCTTTAAATATATATTTTGCATTTTTGTCTGGAATCGGTGACCTATTTTTTTTTTAAATATTGACACCAATATCAATGAAGTAAAAAACCTTTATATTTGTCCATTTCTGGCTTATATGGTGGACGCAATCTTGAATATCTTAAAATGCTCAAGGATTATGTTAGTACACCCGGAATATTTGGATTCAGTACCCTCGAATTATATAAAAACCATCAAAATTATCTGATAACATTTTTTTGTTAAACAAAAATTGTTTTTTTTTTCTTAGACTAATATCCAAAGAATAGTTACAGAATACATTTTAATCTAAAATCCAAAGAGAAACTATATTTTATGTTGGCTGTTTTATATTCATACTAGTGGTTCTTTACAGCGATGGTTGCAGATTATTGCACTTACTAAAACTTTTATTTATTAAAACCTCACTCACTTTTTAGTTAAAAGTTTACTTGTAAAAGGCTATCAAATTTACTTAGATATTTAATTTTCAATGTTTAGTTGAATAAAAGCTTGTATTTTCCCCTTTCATGCCCCGATGAGAACTTTAAAATGACCCCTCTCTCAGTTCTCTATCTATTCGTTGCACCAAACCACTCAAGTAACGAAAGACAAATATTTTATTTACCAATATACAGCTATAGACAAATCATGGTTTCCATAGTGATGTAAACAAAGATTGACTGTACAGATGAACCACTGTCCAACAGAATAAAAGCTGGAAAATTCGCTAGGAAAATTGGGTTTTAGTTTTTGGCCACTATTTTTACCGGCATCCTGATTCCCTAATTTTTAAAATGAGTGTTCGTTTGTAAAAATCTGTCCAGTCATTTCTATGTACTTTCTTTTATTGGAAACGGGCTTATCAATTAATATATATGATAGATAGAAGAGTGATAAAATGTGATGGTGAAAATGATAGTATAAGTGTTTGAGGTGAGATATTGTAGTGGTGGATGAGAGTGAAAATGAGAGTGTGAGTGTGAGAAAGTGAATATAAGAGACTGGTGATGAGAAATTGAGAGAGATCAAGGGAGTGTGAGTGAGTGATAGTGAGAGTATGGCTGTGTGTTAGAGAGAAAAATACTGTGAGAAAAGAAAATGTGTTTGTGAGGAGAGAGAGAGAGAGAGTGTGTGTGTGTGGTGTGATAGAAAGATAATATTTAAGGGAAAATGCGTGTAATAAAGTGTGTAAGAAGTGTAAAATTTTGGGAGAGATTTTGTGGGAAAGAGAGTTTGAGAGAGAAAGTTAGAGAGGGGGAGATTAGTTTAGAGAAAGAAAATCAGATTGAGAGAGTTAGAGAAATAGTTAGAAGAGAAACTAAGAGAGCGAGTTTGAGTGAGAGTGGGGTTAAGAGAGAGAGAATTTAAAATACAAAGAGTGAGATAGAGGTAGATATAGTGAAATAGATAGAGTGAGATTGAGATAGATAGAGAGTTTGAGATAGATGAAGTTTGAAAGAAAGATAGCGTTTGTAAAAGAGCGTTCAAGAGATATAACGTTTGAGAAAGAGAGCGCTTTTGAGAGAAAGCTTAAGAGAGAGAGAAAGAGAGTATAATAAAGATAATGTGAGAGAAATTGTTGGATAAAGATGTATGTAAGGTTAGAGAGTATGTGGCGTGGGATAAAGTGTGTGAGAGAGAATGAAAAATTATTATATTAGAGAAAGAGTTGTGTAGAGTGAGTATGTGTGTGTGTGTGTGTGTGTGTGTGTGTAGAGAGGAGGAGAGAGAGAGCGAGAGACGAGAGGAGAGGAGAGAGAGTAGAGAAGAGAGTATAGAGAGTGAGATAATGTGTGAGAGCGTGAGAGAGTTTGATAGAAAGAGAAAATGCGAAAATATAGATGTGGTACTCAAATATTACGGTACTTTAAAATATCATTCCTCAAAATTAAATATCAACAGGGAAACATAATTGAACTTGTATTTGTAAGAATGTGAAAAATAGATTTGGTACAAAAAAATTTATTTTAAATATCATATCCTCAAAATTAACTGGTAAAATGAAAATGTAGCTTTAATTATGTATTTGTATTTGTTACTATTTGCCAAAATGAACATCAAAACCCATTATTTGAATAAATGAACATCAGAGCTCATTATTTGAAAAAAAAAAAGAACACAAAAACTCATACTTAAATAGTTAAAATTTATATTTTAAAATATTATTCAAATTAATTTGAACGTTTTTTGATTTTCTAATACATACCTAAACATATTTAAACATAATTTTATCATGCGCGAAACAAAACGTAACAATTTTTCATGAACTTAACAACTTAACCATTTGATTTTCGAATTAGCTCAATATTATTGATTTGAATTCTAATTAATGATAACATTCCAATAAAAAATAAATGATTCCCCGTTTAGACATCTCAATTTATGTGTGTTATAACCAACATACAAAGAGAAATATTCATCCAAAGAGAAAATTGTAATGTGTTTGGACTTTAGACCAACAAATAAAGATTGAGTTATAATTTTTTTAGCCAAAGAGAAATATTTTATTTAGAAATTTACAGCCATGCAGCAAATAACGGTTTCCGTGGTGATTAAACAAGGGATAAAAAACAGAAAATTCTCTGTGAAAATAGGGTTTTCGTGGGAAACTACTATTTTTCCTGACATCCTGGACTCCTAACCATTTGTCAAAATCTGTTCACTCCTTTCCTCGTAATTTCTATTACCGGAAGAGGGCTTACCAAATTATATGTAAGGATTAGCATGAAAATCGTGTTAATTTAACATGATAAATATTACAAACAGGTAACGTTAAAAATCTCTATTTGATTTGATCTTACATTTACATATTAATATTCATACAAATAGATTAATTTACTCATTAAAAGGAAGCTTAAACTCCAGAGAAAACAAAGAAATAATCAAATACAATCTTACATATTGTACATATTATATGTGATAAGTGATAACATTGTCATTTTAATACAAATAATCTTCGCAAAAGAACTTGAAGATGTACACCTCAGGCTTATATTTTTCTTCTATTTTCACCTATATTGGGACTAACGCCTTAGGCAGCTTAGTTGCCAGTAAGGGTTATTTCAAAATCCAGATATATGATTCCTTGAACTCATATCATTTAAAATCTTGGACTTTGAAATTGAGCGTTTATCTATAATATATAATGTTGCAAGCCTGACACCTTCAAACTCTCGACCAGTACTTCAATTAACAATAAAACCAAGAAGAAATACTTATATTTGGCATAGATTTACATGCTGGAGGAAATATTGTGGTGTGCACCTCGGATTTATTATCTTTATTTACCCTTACATATTGTGAGTTTGTGATGCCTAGGGTGAAAGGGTACGTGAGAAAAGTCCAAGAGTTTTTCAGTTTTTTTTTTACGAAAACATTTTTTGGTCAAAAGAAATCAAATAATTCCCCAATAGAAAGATAGAGTTTAATTTCTTTCCATAGTGACCTCAACAGTAGCTGTTATTGAATATCTGTCAAAGGTCTCCTGAAATTTAATTAACACTTTTTCTCTTCATTTAAAATGTTTCTCATTTAAAGATGCCTTACTCATGGCAGGTATTCAAGAACTATTGATATCACCATGTGTATAAAATTAAACTCTTATATTTCTACTGGAGCAATATATTTTGATTATTTTGGCTTTGCTTTCCCTTCCAACGCACCTTAAATCACGTGATGAGATATGTGAATAGCTCTAATACCAGAAAACATAGAAAGGTAACACCTAAGAACGCGTGACTAATGCCACGGGTATCTCCAAAACCAAGAAAAATAGCAAGCTGAAACTTGGAATAGCCCTACGTAATCAAAGAAACCTAAGGGTGTGCTTCCCTTACTTATTTTATTTTACCATTAGATACATTTCTCAACCCTAAACTTAATGGATTCGGTTGTAGTGAACATCCGGCTATTAACTTAATTAATTTGTTCCTAATACACATACATTCCAATAGGGCCTAGATGCTAAAATATTCGTTTATTATGAACCATTAAATTCTGTTGTAGGGACGTAAAAACTAAAATGTCCAAGGAAAAATGTCAACCCAACATTGTAAAGCTTTGAAAACCAATGTTGGTGTTTGAATTTAGGATTTGAAAAATGGTTTCTCTACCAGATCTCTTATTTTGGTAGCGCATAAAACAACTGAAATTATGGAATAGGAAGGGGTCGAAAGGCTGAGTACAGACAGCCACTGCACCCTACCCTACGGACACTTCATACCACGGTTGAAGCAAGAAAAGACAGGTTACTTCAATGAATGCTTTACCTTTTGCCGATAGGGCATGGAGCAGTGACCACTATCCAGAACTGCTTTCGGCACACTGGTTTATCTACTGGATGTGTGATTTTTGATGCAAAGAATGAAATGTCACTCAAGGAATTGATACAATTCACTAATGATCATTCTTTATAAATTAATGTGTTAGGGATGAGGAATATTATAATATAGAAGAGGTTTACTGGTATTTGCATGTAGGTGGAGTTGGAAATCTTTAAGGAAAAACCACCCTCACTTTACTCAACCAAGATTCAAACCACAATATATCCTTCATCAGAAGTGAAATATTCATAAATTAATAGAATTAAACATTTGCCGTATAGGAAAAAATTGGAATAGTTTACTCATGTAGGTATCAAGACTACCACAAATAACCATAGAATATATATATATATTTCTTAGTTTAAAAATTGGATCAAAAAATAGGGTCTAAATAGTTCACAAACTATTATAAAAAAAACTTATTTTTATACTAGTAGAAAATTAAAACTATAGGTAGGCCTAAATGCAGGTACCAATTTGTCTCTTCAACAGTCTTTATTTTATTTATGCCATTTGTTAAATTGGGATATTATTTTTTCCCTATAGTTTTTGTAAAAATTTATATAATACATTTTCTCATGTATTATGATCTCTCTCGGGCAAATATTTAGTTTTATATGGATTGCGTACGTTTGTGCACTCAGTTGATGGGCCGAATAATGTCTCATTTTAAATTATTATTATTATTATTATTAGCACCGCGTCTTACTACCGTTCGGGTTATACGCACTTACGCTAATGTGTAATGGTAGGGTGATTGTGAGATGAAATGAAGGACCTACAGTTTAACGTGGAATCCGAACCACGGTGGCGACCTGGAATTCCACACATTCACAAGATGTCTTGTCAGAGGTGTAGGAAGGGTTTGGAAATCAGATAAATCTGTGCCGGGACCAAGGATTGAACCCCGGCCGCCAGCACAAAAGTCTGACACCTTACCCTAGACCACTCATTTTAAAGATCGTATTTAAACTCTATTGGTTATTTGTTGGTTTGGAATTTTCAAGGTTATCTTGATATTGTAAAAGCATAAATTATATAAATAAAGAGTGCAGCAGGATGTAAAACATTATAATTCGACATGGTTTTGATATTTTTATGTGCATGTGAATTATTCAAACACTTTTAAACATCCTAAAATTTGGAATTCCGATGGATTTTAAGATAATGTTTTATAAAAAAGGAAAAACAACAACATTGGATTGAATTAGATCAGAAAAGTTTAAAATGAATCATTCCATTGAAAATTGTTAATATATTAATACATAGCATTCATTTGTTTTACCTCTATAAAAAACAATTATTTATGCTGTGTCACTATTATTTATTATTTATTTAGCACCAACAAGAAAGAATTCAGATTATTGTATATACCAAAATAAATGTCAGATTTTAAAACATGTTCGGATTGTATCTTTATTTTTACATTGTTTTTTAGTCAGCCTAATTTTCGGGTTTTGTCTCACATTATAAACCAATATAGAATTAATATTTAAAAGTAATTTAAGATTTGGTTACCATTCCATCTAGCTAATTTTATAGACTAAAATAACAAATATACTTTATAGATTCCCCATAAGAAGAATAGGTACACCAGCTAGATGAAAATAAAGACATGTTTTTCTGATGCATAAATTCTGCAAGTCGAATATTGACCTATGATTAATGTAATTTTTGCTACATGGAACATGAGTGTTCAGGGTATTTTGTATCGGTTTGAATCGGTTATTTATATAGCCTGTGACGTAATGAAGCACACTGTTAGGACTTGTTATTTTAAAAACAGCTAACAAACGTTCTTATTCCATATTGTTAAAAAATATTAATAGATACTCTAAACAGCCCTAAATCTCTCCATCCCTTCTTAAATCGAATCCTAGCTACGTGACAAGGTTAGTTTACATCTTTATATCACTGCTATACTCTTTATTTATAAACTAATTTGCCCTATACTAACTAAGTAATACGTAGTATTGCATGTTTAATAATATACAAGATTTATTGTCAATTTTGTCATCGTCTTATCTTCAGCTCATACAATTTCCTTTATAATTTATTTTTAGCTACACATATTGTTATTTTAAAATACACTTAAGTTAATATTTATTTTATTAAATACATTATCTAGTTTAAGTTATATATATTATTTATATAAATATAAATTATTTATATATTATTTATTTATATAAATATAAATTATTTATATATTATTTATTTATATAAATATAAATTATTTATATATTATTTATTTATATATATAAATATAAATTATTTTGACTCGATAATATATTGCCTGAAGCTAATATATTGCCTAAGGCTAATATATTCAACTAATGCTAAGTTAAGTATTATTGGAAATGATAACGCAACCAAAATTTGTTGAAATACATTGCATCCATGCTAATTGCGGTATGGGTCATCTCTTAGGTACCTTAACTTCAAAATGACACTACAAATATGTTTAATTTTTTTGGTATCCTTTCGACAAATAATTCTTAAAAATAAATATTTTTAAAAATGAAATAAAACATACATTTTAATAGCCATAAAAATGTACGTGCCGAGTAACAGTTTTTGTTACGTTAAAAAATCGTAATAAAACGCAAAACCACCAGTTTTCTCTAAGAAAATAAAATAAATCATTGAACTAGTGGGAAATGTGAAAATACCGTGGAATAAATAAATTTATTTAGAGTTATAAAATGTATGCTTACAAATGTGAAAAAGTTACAGTACTTCGCAGAAACCAACACTGCTTGTACAATATGTACCGCTGAACCTTGTAAAAGTTCTTTTTTAGTAGAAATGTGAAAAATAAATTTATACTTCAATTTTATCCGAAAGAAGTGTCAAATAACTTAAATGAAACGAATGTATGATATATAGCCAAAGCTTTAAAGTTTACCCTTCAGATTAATCTATTTTTGTTTATTTTTAACGAAATACATTTTGGTCAAAACATTTGTAAATCTGCATTGAGCATGGCTGGCATTTAATTATAGACATTTAAAACTAACTGAAAAGTTCTCATCAAGTACAAGACAAATTACAAATAGGACTGAGATTACTATGTGTAGAAAATCGAAATGTATCTACAGAAGAAGTATTTTGTTGTGTAATCTAAGAAAAGTAAAAAAATTCAAAAATAATTGTCTTAGCTAGTGTTCCCTTTATTCTTTTTAAGAACAATCAAGTTGGGTTGTCAGTAAAGGGGTAGGAATGTAAAAAAGTATCGATACTTTACTAAAATCGATATTTTCCTTTCGATACTAGTATTTTTAGCTCGATACTTTTATCCGATACCTTTACTGATATTAGTACTCACACTCCAGAATCGAAAGAAACAACTTTTTCATGGTCTTCACTAATTCTGGGACTTGTTTACTGGGGTGAACTTTGGAGGAAAAACAAATTAAAATATTTCTCAATTTTCATTCATTTTCTGCAACTCTAGCATTCAATATCTTTTAGCTCATCATAAATAGCTGTTCTTCATATTTGTTTATCAATTGAGCACGGCCGTCACAAACTAAACAAAATAAGCTCAGACGATGTAGAAAAGTTTATGTGAGTATTTTAAGCAGATGAAGCAGGGCAGGGCGTCAATTCTTCTATTATTTGTCAATAGTTAATAATCTATCATGATAGTGTATGTAAACGATGAATTTAGTTAAAAAATGCTACCTCCCAGAAGTGAGTCATTATGGAAGTTTTTAAAGAAGTTTGATAGAGAAAAATCATCTTGTAAAAAAAAATTATTTGATAACAATACTTACTGTTATCGATACTTTTACTTATATATCAATATTTTCCTTCCGATACTTTTAATGAGTACAGTATCGATACATTCATTTCGATACCACATATCTATGAAGGGGATCCAACCTGCTAACGTCCCATGTGAAGAATATCACTCTTGACTGAAGGCGTGGACACAAAGATAAGATAGTAAGTAGGAGGGTTAGATAGCCCGTTGTTCCTCCAAGGCTCTAGTCAAGGGGAAGGCAAGAGATGCAATCTCAATCTGTGTCTAAAAGTCGTCTAATTTCCGTTCAATTACAACATTTTCACGTTCGAGCAGCCACTTTTAAAGTTAATCTCGGCTGTGTGTGGTGATTTGCGTGCCGCGGATCCTCCCACCCTTCCATCCATCACCCCCTTGAGAACCCTTCAACGGGCTGAGGGGGATTAAATAGGACGTGGTAAGTACAAAGGATCCTCCCACCTTGATATAAGCTACCAAACCACTAGCACTGGCAGAAATATCCCGAGAAAGGTAACAAGTATGGCACGAGTAATGTGTCTGACGCTGACTCAGGAGGGAGGGATTAAGGAATGGATATTATGTATGACGCCGACTCAGGAGGGAGGGTTTGAGGAGTGGGTAGTGTGTCTGACTGACTCAGGAGGGAGGGATTAAGGAATGTATATTATGTATGACGCTGACTCAGAAGGGAGGGATTGAGGAGCGGGTAGTGTGTCTGACTGACTCAGGAGAAAGGGATTGAGAAGCGGGTAGTGTGTCTGACATTGCCTCAGGAGAGAGGGATTGAGGAGCGGGTAGTGTGTCTGACATTACCTCAGGAGAGAGGGATTGAGGAGCGGGTAGTGTGTCTGACATTACCTCAGGAGAGAGGGATTGAGGAGTGGGTAGTGTGTCTGACATTACCTCAGGAGAGAGGGATTGAGGAGCGGGTGGTGTGTCTGACATTGCCTCAGGAGAGAGGGATTGAGGAGCGGGTAGTGTGTCTGACTGACTCAGGAGGCAGGGATTGAGGAGTGGGTAGTGTGTCTGACAGTGCCTCAGGAGAGAGGGTTTGAGGAACGGTTAGTGTGTCTGACATTGCCTCAGGAGAAAAGGATTGAGGAGCGGGTAGTGTGTCTGACTGACTCAGGAGGGAGGGTTTGAGGAGTGGGTAGTGTGTCTGACATTACCTCAGGAGAGAGGGATTGAGGAGCGGGTAGTGTGTCTGACATTACCTCAGGAGAGAGGGATTGAGGAGCGGGTAGTGTGTCTGACTGACTCAGGAGGTAGGAATTGAGGAGTGGGTAGTGTGTCTGACAGTGCCTCAGGAGGGAGGGTTTGAGGAGTGGGTAGTGTGTCTGACAGTGCCTCAGGAGAGAGGGTTTGAGGAACGGTTAGTGTGTCTGACATTGCCTCAGGAGAGAGGGATTGAGGAGCGGGTAGTGTGTCTGACATTGACTCAGGAGGAAGGGATTGAGGAGTGGGTAGTGTGTCTGACTGACTCAGGAGGCAGGGATTGAGGAGTGGGTAGTGTGTCTGACAGTGCCTCAGGAGAGAGGGTTTGAGGAACGGTTAGTGTGTCTGACATTGCCTCAGGAAAGAGGGATTGAGGAGCGGGTAGTGTGTCTGACATTGACTCAGGAGGGAGGGTTTGAGGAGTGGGTAGTGTGTCTGACATTACCTCAGGAGAGAGGGATTGAGGAGCGGGTAGTGTGTCTGACTGACTCAGGAGGCAGGGATTGAGGAGCGGGTAGTGTGTCTGACTGACTCAGGAGGGAGGGTTTGAGGAGTGGGTAGTGTGTCTGACATTGCCTCAGGAGGGAGGGTTTGAGGAGTGGGTAGTGTGTCTGACATTACCTCAGGAGAGAGGGATTGAGGAGCGGGTAGTGTGTCTGACTGACTCAGGAGGGAGGGTTTGAGGAGTGGGTGGTGTGTCTGACATTACCTCAGGAGGGAGGGTTTGAGGAGCGGGTAGTGTGTCTGACATTACCTCAGGAGAGAGGGTTTGAGGAACGGGTACTATATCTTACTTCTACTAGGAGAAAGGGTTGGACTCATAGATAGTGAACCAGACTTTAACTTGCCATAGATTTACAAATTAATTTATTTGTTTGATATATATTTTTTTGCAAATTAGGCAGTATTATTCTATAAGAATTTTCTAAATTAGTTGGCCCTTTATATGTTAACGATCATTTAATTTATATCTGTTATTGTATTATTATCATCTGAAACTTAGTATGAATAAAATACAAGCACATCTTTATTCCTAAATCACCAAATTCAACACTAATGTTTTTAGTGACTTAATTTAAGTGTTAGGGATTGTTGAGGTTGCTTAATACTAGGGAGCTGCATTCACGCGTTTATAAATTGGTTAAATCACATTTAGATAACCACCCTAGTTCCACCCAGCTGAGATTTGAACCTAAGTTACAAGCAATGTATACTTTGTGAGCCTTACCGTGTGACCACTGGTACGGGCACGCGTATGTATACATATATTTTATCAGTATAGTCGACATGGGAGTATTTTAAGGAGGTTGTGTATGGGACGCGATAAAACGGTGGTGTTTTTGCAATTTTTATAGCAAAAAAGATTATTTTTTTGCCAAAATAAATAAAATATTGCTTCAGTACAAACATAGAGTTTGATTTTCTACACATGGTGACATTAACAGTTCTTGAATATATTTCAAGGGTGTTCTGAAATTTCATGACAACTTTTTCTTCTGATTTAAAAAGTTTGTCATCTAATGACGCTATGCTCATGGCATATATGCAACAACTGATAGAATCACCGTGTGAAGAAATTATCAAACTCAATGTTTGTACTGAAGTAATATTGGATTTATTTAAAAAGGTTTTGCTATAAAAACTGCAAACACACTTTTCACGCGTTTTCTACACTCCCACCTTGGGTGCAAATAATTCCCATTTTTTAGTTTGGTTAGCGTCTGGATTATTTATTATAATACAAGTAATTTTCTATCAACTGACGTACTACCCACACCTGTGGGCACGTGGACTAAGACGCTAGTATCGTATAGTTTGATTTGTCAGTGATGGGAAGCTCAACGTTCTAATCCAGGCCAATCGCACTTGGGTGTTTATTCGTGAATTTCACCTCACTCTTCCTCCACGCAAATGGGGGTATATTATGTCTTAATTCTACATTCTTCAACTATATATCATTAGTGTGGATATGCGATTGGCACAGATGGTTTTTAAGACACGTTGGAAAAATTTAAAAACCTGGGATAATTTATAAATATACATTATCGTGTTTCTTTGAGTTCATATTTGCTGAAAAAATGTATATTAATATCACATATGATTTATTGTTTTAACCTTGTATTTTTTAATTAAGTTTTAATATAATTTAAGTAATGTAATAATTTATTTTTAAAATAGGCCACCACCGTTATTTTAAAACGGATTTTTAACCAAAATAAAAACAATAAAAATGCAATGGTGGGAAGGTTCGTTACATACAACCTCCAAAATGTCATTTCAAGTAGTTACAAGGGCATCCCCAGTTATATGTGGTTCGAACATATGACCCGGTGGACGGATGCTATTGGGGGGGAGGGGGGGGGTTAGGAGGGTTTTGGTCAGTGCGTACACACGTAGACATACTTGTTTAACAATCGTAGGCTGCAATATACTACAGTGAATGTGTTTGTTCTGTTGGGTGATAGTAATGTTAAATAGGTAAGGCTGTACTGTACACGGGTGCGGAATCAGGGGTGACGGGGGGGGGGGGTTAAAGAGTCAGTTGAACCCCCTGTGAAAGTTATGAAATTAGTACAAAAAACAAAATGGAACTCCAAATTTTAGAAAGAAAATACAATCCAGATAAATTACACAATCTTATTATCTTTTTAATCGCAGACACCTCTTAGCCGGGTCCACACTTATTCGCACACGTTTATTCAATGTTCGATATGACTCACGCAAATGTGGAAAAAATATTAGTTTTTATATATGAATATTTGTCATGCATGCACCTAGGGGAGATGGGAATCTATTCCAGAGAGGGGCAAATTATTTCCCAGGGGCAGAGCCCCCAAAGTTCTCCCCTAGGTATATTTCAAATCCTCTGATATTATCGAATATGAAACTGAAAGATGGCCTTAAATCAAACTCCAAATGACTTATAAATGCATTTTATTGTCAAAATTTGCTGGAGAAGACCGCTTCAAATAACTACTAGACTAGAAGCATCTAACTGGTAGAAAAAGTCAAGGGAGGAAAGCTCTAATTAGCTTCCAAGGTCATACAGATTTCAAAAATGTCAAAGGGAGGACAACTCCAAATAGCTTCTAAATGCATATCATTGTGAAGAATTTTCGGGCGAAGACCACCCCAAATAGCCTAATTTCTGAAATAATTCAAATTTAAATTTTTTTAGGTAGAAGATCACTTCAAAGACTATCTTATAGAGGTATCTAACCATCGTAAATTATTAAGGTGAGGATCATTCTAAATTGCTTTGAGGGGCATTCAAATTTCAAAAAATGTTAGGTGAGGAACATTTTAAATGGCTTATAAAAGAATCTAATAAAAAAAAAATCAAGGTGAAGTCTACTCATAGCTTTTAGATTGAACCATTTTTCAAAAAACCGCTGAAGGAAGGCCATTCCAATTAATTAAAAAAAACTATATGATTTAAAAAAATCGAAAGGATGACCATGGTTTAAAACATACATAATATCATATATAAATAATGAATTAGAAACTATTAAATGGCTCTAAACAGAAATGTAACATTGTAAGTAACTATGTTATATATAACTATGCCAGGCCACCACCGTGGTTCGGATTCCACGTTAAACTGTAGGTCCTTCATTTCATCTCACAATCACCCTACCATTACACATTAGCGTAAGTGCGTATAACCCGAACGGGTAGTAAGACGCGGTGCTAATAATAATAATATATATATAACTATGACCCCCCACCCACTATGAATATGATCTGGATCCGCCCCTGACTGTACATCGAGAATATTCCGATTACAATAAATTGGCAGTGAATAGTATAGTCAAAATTTTTTAACGAGTTACAAGTTAAAGCTATTTCAAATGGGGCAACACTCACCAAGTCCCCTTGATGAACTTCAGCACAAGAGCGCGTGCTCTGACCTCCGCTATGCAACGCTCGACACAACTGACTGAATGGAGCTTTCGACCGACTGACTGCTTGGGGCTCGATCCACGCTTTGCCGGACCCTAAGACTGAGGTTCCACATGGCCACGTCACAGGCAGTTCCGGCGTTATGATAGTCTCGAACACTCTACTCGTGGCGAGGACCTTCCTTTTCTTGTCGTGTTTGTTGTTTCTACCTACCCCCTCCTTCCCTTACCCCTTCTCTCTGTGGATACAATTATGAGTATATATTGGAGCGTTTGTCTTCAATGGTCACTCATTATACCACCGACTGACCTAGATGAGGACGGCAACTAAGGGGCTGGGATCTATTATTTAAATATTCAAAATTCTCTTTCGACGTAATGGGGGGAGATTTTTACCAAAATTATTATCTAGGACCTAACTTATATAAACTTTAACTTTGAAATGTTTCACACCGCTCGTGGCAAATGCGGTCGCCTTTCTCCTTATGCGAGATTTATTTCAATTAGTCTGGGCAATTTCTCTTTAATTGAATATCTAATTTAATGGATGTATTTTCAGGCCACGCTGTGGCAAATTTTGTGTCTCAGGCTTACCACTCGTTTCTCATGATACCTTGAGCTTATATATTGTATTTGCGTTATCTTGTTAAGTGATCAAAGGTAGAGCACAGGACACTTGTAAATAAGTTTGGGACTTGGTCCTAAGATAGTCTTGTAAATTACCGTTCAACATTATGTTTTCTTGCTTGAAGGCGCGTATTTATTTTTCTTGTTATTTCACCTAAGTTTGAATGTTTGTAGGGGTTACATGAAGTACAGACTTTTGCGTCTCTTACTCAAGCTAAAAGAACTATACCCTTTTGACTCTCTGTAAGGGTTATGTAAATGTCAATTTTAACATGATATGTGATCATGATTATTGCGTTTTGTCGAAGGCGAGTGTTTGGGTGATTTCCCGTATTAGTTCTGATGTTAATAAATGTCAGAAATATCAGATAGGAATAATAACGAAGTTATTATGTTTCTCTTTAAATGCGCGGGAGATTCAACTTTGAACCATAGACTGCCATGATTACTATTAATATTAGTGTTTTACTGACAACCAACTAATTACTGTGTTTCCCTTTTTATTTTTAGGTATTTCAAAGTCTTGTAATTCCATTATCTAATTGAGTCTTTTTTAAATCTGAGGATAAGCGCTTCACGCCATGTTATTATATTTTGTTCTATTTATGTATTTACCATTTTTGATTGTTCTAAATAAAATAAAACTTTGTTATTGTTAGATAAACCTCTTAACTGATTTCCCCTTCACGCTTCCTAATATTTTTACAAGAGGTTTACAAAATGGTTCATATTAAGAATCCAAGTTCAAAGTTTTAAATAGAAGTAGTGACGTAGATATCAAATGCTATTGTAAACTGAATTAATAATGAGCAGTTTTGTAACTGATCTAAATATTTGAATAGTTATTATGTTTAATGTTTGAACGTTATATTGATAGTTTATTTTATTATTATTGATTAATTTTATGTGTTCTTGTTAGTTTATTAATCTACAGACTAATTAATATTCTTTATTTTATTTTACTTGTTTAATTGCATCTAGAACTCGCGTTTCACACAGTGACCCTTGCAGTGGCGCGCGCCACCATTACAGTATATTTATATTAAAATTTATTTTCCAACAAGACATAAACTTCCTTTTTGAGACAAGTTTTAATTTAGGTGATTAAATAACATTTATTATCAAAATGTACTCTCCGTTTACGGTGAAAGCTTACAATCTTAATTTTACGAGTTCTACTACATATCTATCATATTATATGTTGTCCTATAGTGGCAACGAGAAATATAAGCATGTTATATTTCAGGATAAACGGAGTATACAAATCGCTATAACCACTAAATAATATATTAAAGCTAATAACATATATTTCCTAATAAAAGTATAATTAGGAAAAACTAAAATATTTCTATAATTACTCAGTTTTTATTAAAAATAAAATTAGTAATACTTATATTTAATTAATATAGTTACTCTAAGTTGTATTAATAATCGATGATAAATTTTGACTTTATTTTTTGAAAAATGTTCATGTTTAACAAAACCAATAACTGAAATTGGATTAGAAATCATCGCAAATATATTAAAGTGGTTCATTATTGTTGCTAAGTAAGACTGTTCAACCAATAAAAAAAAAACCTCAATGTTTAAAAAGCCGAGATTAACCGTCATTTCACAGCTTTTTTTGACATACTTGCTTTTCTTTCTAATTTGCATCAAAAGCCTGAATTAGAATTTGTTTGAAGGTGGAATTTGAAGCATCTTCTCTTCTTCTCCCACCCTTCTCTCATCCTTGGGCGACAAATTAGGCAACTTGAGAGGTAGAGGGAGGGGAGGGTGGCTGGTGGATAAAGTGTGGGGGGTGTTGATGGTTATGTAAATGAGCGTGAGACGTAGAAGGGAAAATAAGAGGGTGGGGGTTGGCAGGAGTGCCTTGTGTTGTAACAAGTGAAGGAAACAGGGAATAATTCAGGTTGACGTCTCGGAGAGGTAGAGAAATTAACAAAGCGCTGGGCCAGTTGTTTGTTTACCCTGATGAGGTACTAGAAACAAAACACTAAACGGAAAGAGAAGTTTCTTACGTCATTAAAATAGTTTGTTGTCTTTTTAGAAGAGTCTAAACTGCTTAATTGTAATAGTTCTGTTAGAGTCGTTAGTATAATTTTGTTACATCATTTTAACAAATTTATTTCAGTCGTAGAAATAGTTCATTATATCATGCAACAAAACTATTGCAATGACTGTAAAATTCTGTTTAATTAACTAAAGCATAGGTGTATAATCCGAGTGAGTAGTAATACGTGTGCTGATTGTTAAATAATAATAATAATATAAATACCAGCTTCAGTGGGCTAACAGTATAAGGCGTCACCCACGTGTTGGATTGGACTGCGGATGACGGGGATATAGAAACCCTGTCGGATCTATGGAAGGTGATTATTTACTCAGTGGTTTTCCTCTCTCCTTCAACGCAAATGTGGATATATTATCTCTAAAATACTTCTTTCTCATTCTTGCCCCATCAGAGTAATTATAATATGTGCGTATAACCTCAACAGGTAGTAAGACACCATGGTAAAAAAAAGATAAATACTAACATTACTTTTGAAGACAGCATTGAAGCTGTTAAGGTGGGTGGAAGGGGAGGTGGGAAAGGCCGGTTTTTTTTTATGGCAAATCTTTTTTTGTCCAAAATAAATAAAATTTTGCTACAGTACAAACATAAAGTTTAATTTTCTTCACATGGTGATATAAACAGTTTTGAATATCTGCCATGACTAGTGCGGCAATATCTAACATACTTTTTTAAATGAAGAGAAAAAGTTCTAATTAAAATTCCAAAACACCCTTGAGATATTTTATTATTATTATTATTATTATATTATTATTTATTATTAGCACCACTTCTTACTACACATTCGGGTTATATGCACTTACGCTAATGTGTAATGGTAGGGCGATTGTGAGATTAATGGAGGACCTACAGTTTAACGTGGGATCCGAACCACGGTGGAGGCCTGGCACCCACACATTCACAAGTTGTGATTGGTACACGTCTTGTCAGAGGTGAAGGAAGGGTTTGGTAATCAGATAAATCTGTGCTGGGACTGAGGATTAGAACCCGGACCCCCAGCACAGAAGTCTGACACCTTACCCCTAGACCACCAGGTCACCTAGGAGATATATTCAAAAAAATTCTTAGGTCACCATGTGTAGAAATTTAATTTTATGTTTGTACTGGAGCAATATTTTATTTATTTTGGACAAAAACAAAATTTGCCATAAAAAAAACCCTACAAAAATACTGTATTTTTCTCGCTTTCCCTTCCATCCCACCTTAAATCAACAACAAATAAACTATTTTAAGACAAACATAGCTGCATATTTTAGTGAATTTCTAAAAAAAATAATTATGCAACATTTTTTGTAACGGTTATTTAATAGCTTTGAATTTAATTTTGTGGTTGAACTGTCTAGGGCATCACTCTCGTAATAGATTGGACTGCCGATGACAGTAAGATTGGGGTTCAAGTCTAGGTTGGGTGGGTGTACTGAGTGTTTTATTTCCTAGGTGGATTTCCACTCTCCCACCTCAAACTGTGGATACTTTTTTAAAATTCAAGCCCCTCATCGCTAACATATTAGCAGCGTATTACATACATGTGTGTGTATCCCAAACAGGTAGTAAGACGTAGTGGCAAAAAAAAAGGAATATATCGTCCATTAAAATGGCGCACAATCAATTTTAATGACATCGACAAAGCTGTTGAATTGATTCAACAAAACTGTTTTAATGGCCACGCCGGAGCCGTTAGATTGAAGCAACAAACCAATTTTAACGACATACAGAAATTGATAAAATAAGGCAACGCTATTTTATCGACTGAAACATAGGCAGCTGTTAAGGTGACTCAATGAAACTATTTAATTACATCATCATAACTGTTGAATTAACGCAGAAACTATTACAAGCCATACTAACATTTTTATAGATTGATATATCAAAATATTTTAACTATAGCAAATATAGTCGTTAATTTGACTCGACAAAACTATCGTTGCTCTCTATAAAATATATTGACTTAATATTAGAATAATTTTGGTGCTTGCATTAGATAATTTTGCTATGTTGTTAGAAAAGTTTTATTATTTCTTTAAGAATAATATGTTGTTTATAAGAATTTGTCTTGGTTAAAAAAAAAGTGTATACATGTTGATTTGACACGTTTTTAAAAACAAATTTTGATGTTTGTTGAATCTTTATAATATTTTTCTGTGCTATTAGAAAAGTATTGTCTGACACGTTTTTAGATCTTTAAAAGGTATTTTAACTGTCAACATTATTGTGGAGTTATTAAAACACAAGCAAGCAAGCAAGCAAGCAAGGGCGTTTCTAGATTATCTTTTAAAGATGACGTAATTTAGATAATTACACTTGGTATTGCATATTTTGTAGGCCTAAACCTACGTATATTTATAATCTATATATTTTGGACGGTTGAAATTAAATCAATTATTTGACAATGAATATTGTCCTGTATTACATAGCCCCTCTTGCCCTCTCCTGGCTTTGTCCTAAGAAAATTAAATACCAACCAACAATAAATAAATAGGCCTACGTTTGTTTTGTTGGTTCACAAGAAAACAAGGTAGAAAGGACATAATCAATTTGGAGCTACAACAGAATTTTCTTGGTGGTGTGGTAAAAATCCTCCCCCCTTAAAAACGTCAAGCTCATTTAGTCTGGTTTGTCTGTGATTGAGAGGTCAAGGTTTGAATCCCGGCTCGGTGTGATTTTCTTAGCACCACGTCTTACTACCCGTTCGGGTTGTACGCCTATATACTAATTACACTAATGGATACGTGATTAGAAAGTAAAATTTAGAGGATAGTCACCCACATTTGCGTGGAGGGATAGTGGAAATCCATTTAGGGAAAACTACCCTCAGTGCACCCGACCGTTATCGAACTCTGATCTCCCCGTCTTCGAAGTCTAGTCCAACACGAGAGTAGCGCGTTAGACTACGTGGCCACCGAAGTGGGTGGCTGGGTGTAATGAAAGTGGTTTTACCCAAATGGTTTGTAAGCGTTCTACTAACGATAATTTGGGAGCATTTGCTCTAAATTCTAATTGCCGCTGCGGTCTAGTGGTCAAGCGTTCTCTGCTACAGATCCGGACGTCCCAAGTTTGATCCCCAGCAATTCCATTTATTTTTGTGAAGTGGTAGATCTGGAACAGAGTCAAAGCTCAACTAAATGAGGGCAAATTGAGTATTTACTCGAATAAATAAGTGGCGGATCTTATTTGGAACACTCAAGTAAAAGGTCAGAGATCTTGATGTGATGACCACATGATACCCTATGTTCGAAAATGTTAGCAATATTTTCACCGACTGACGGCAGCCTCTTGGTCGTTATGGCTTGATTGCGGGCCTACGCCATCGAGTGTTTTTTTTTCAAACTCTAAATTACAGCTTTCATTTCCTTAATCCATAATAATAATATAATAAATAATATAATAATAATAATATATAATAAATAATATAATAATAAAATAATAATAAAATAATATAATAATACATGCGATTAGCCCAAATATATAGTATGAATGTTTATGAAGGTATATGACTATAAAACAGACAAAAGTATCAAAGATAAAGTACAAAATAATAGTACAAGAGTCCCTGAAAATAATAGAATTACATCCTGATTATTATCTATTTATTGAAACGTGCAACGTTTTATTACATTCGTATGTAGACTACGTACACTTTTTGTATGACTCCTAAAATGAGTTATACTAGGTTTAATAAAATCTTTTGCGTGCTGATGTGGACCAAATTACTGATGTTTCTTTCATGGGTCCATGGAGTCCATTTGGTGGCATCAGAAGAGCTTAGAAATCTTAACACTATGATTAATCATGTTTATGCATAAAATAATAAAATATATCCAGTGCTAATTAACCATGATTACTATCCGCATGGATTGACACACAAAATAATGCATCAGTCAAGTCTCTTCTGGTTTACCTGAGATGTAAAGATAATGACTTGAATTACAATTGAGGGTAGTTAAGATATTTTTCCTTAAATGATTTCTCACTCTTACTCCAGGAAAATTTGGGTACTTTTGTATTAAAGTTTTAAATTCTTAATCCGTTAGTAGGAATATTCAAATATCCCTTACAATGAGTAATATGTGGTACATATAAAAAAGAGTGATAACTAATGAATTATCACCTCGATTGCAATTACAATCAATCAATTGAATAAAGTTTTTATTTGGTCCTAATATTTCTTTTTGATGACCGTCATGTAGTGGATATTGCATCAACAATCATCTGACTAGCCTCAAATAATTATCCTTTCAGTTTTGCCAAGAAACGGCGTTGATGACGGGTAACCGAGATTAAATACCAGCCTGCCCTTTACTTTTGATAGAAGGGTTTAGAATGTTAATACATTATTGGGATATGAGGGAAAAGAGGGGAAGGGTCTTGATGAGGCACATAAAGTCAAAACATTTTTAGTTGTGGTAGAAATTTAAATTTGGCAGGCAACTCCAAATAATCATATTAGTCTTAATATTTGAAATTTTTAAGTAGGATTTGTTTAAATGTAGAAATTTGTATCAACATGTTTCGACATCTACAGTGCAATATTCAGGAAAAGAATTAAAAATGAATAAATGAAATGACGAATGTTTTATATCACCGAATGATGTTAATCATGTTTACTAGTTGATCACAAAACCCCATATGTCCCAAGGAGCAAGAGAATATCTTCACCAGATTTAATTAATAAATAATAATTTTTCTAAATAATTTTCAATTTTCCATTTCGAAATATAGTATATTTTCTCTTATCACTGTTTATTAAAATATTTTTTATTTTTATTTTAAATTATTTCGTATCATTCAAGTATCAACAATCAATATCTCTCATACCTACTTTCACTAAAAGTTAACATAACTATATTTTCATTAAATGGTTTTATAAAATATTGTATAGATCATATACCAACAGCCTTAAAATAGGCTAACTATATGACAAGTTTTATGGCTTCATATAAGATTATCTTACATGAACAAATAAAATGATTTTAAATTTTCTTTGTAGGTATCTACAAACAGTATTTTTGTAACTAAGAGCTTTTAAATGGTTCCATGCCATTTTACCCTTGTCTACAATTATTTATGTTCAGTAATTTTTCAATTTATTTAATGTTTCTTATATATAATTTGTTAAATATTTTTTGTTAATTTATTATCCATTAATCAACTTTCTTTATCCAAGTCTAGTCCTAAAAAATGTTTTAATCTTAGAAGATGACACAGAAAATTAAACCCACATTGGACTAATCCATTCGCTCTAAGATTTCCTGTTCTATTTGATCAATCAGAAGTTCTCGACTCCATACAACAAAGGACCTAAGAAGAGAATGAATTTGGCTTTACAATTTTGAATTAGGTCCTGACTCATCACTTCACCCATCGCCTGTATTTTATTTTGTTCTTTTTGACAAATTTAATTAATGTCGTATACAAGAGGTTATACCATTTAAAACTGTCATTGTTGTTCTTGTAATTTACTGCAGTCCTGTACGTTATGCACTCCAAAACAGAAATTTGTGAGAGAAAGAACCCTCTTAATTCATATATTTTTAACTTTGTATTTTAAAATAAGAAAGCACTGTTCAAGCTTTTCAAAACATCTCTCAATAATAACGTGCTCTTTGACAAAGAATTTATTGAATGAATCCTGTTTCGGAGGCGAGGGACTTTTAAATTACGTAAGTATCTTGGATTCATTGTTATAACCTCAATAATTTAAAATAAGAGAATTGTCAGTATTTGAAGATAAAAGCCTTGTCAATTCCACTGTTTTACTAAATCACAGTAATAGTGTATGTATAGATTCAGGTTATGAAACATCTCATTCGTTAGCTATTCTTGTCTGATGTAGGCTGCTTGCACATTAATGTGGTATCTATCACCCTAAATTTTGTTTTATTTTATACACACCTGTATGTAGAAAACAATACCTATTATTTTTTAAAATATTTTAAATTTGTTAGATTTATTAAGGAATGAGTTGGAAATTATTAGTATACAACAATTAAATAAAATTACATCCGATAAAATTAAAAGTTAAAAAATTGTGATAAATTGGCATATGTCCGACAAGCATTCATTTAAAATTAAACTAAGTAAAAATAAGTTGTAATAATAAATTTAACAAAATGTGTAAATGAAATATTGGACCTTTAAAATACACATATGGAACATGAATTGTGTAACCGTCTCAAGAGTATTTTCTGATGATTAATTCTCTTACTCATTTTGTAATGTAAATATCTCCAAAGTAGATAGTCCACTGTCAACAAAAACAATATTTAATATCAAAGCCATAACAATAATTCCAAACCACATGTCCAATGTGTTTAATTATTTAGAGGCGAGTGGGCTCGTTACCGCACGTGTTAAAAAAACTAATATTTGTAACCCCTCAAACAATATTAATTATCGTTGATTGGTCAGGAACTAGACCGTTGAGGGTTAGTAGACCCCTCCTGGCGAATTAATACAGAGTCTTATGTCTCACTCGGGAAGCCCAAAAGTATAGGCTCAACAGTAGAGGATCATAAGCTCGGGAGTACAGAAGCTATCTGCCCCTACGCTTTAGAAGTTAGTAGTGAAGGCCAGATTCCGTGTAACTAAGAGCAGCACGGCCAGTTGTGTAGTTAATTAACATGAAATTCATAGAAACCGCGTAGGAAAGCCACCATAAATATTAGAGAAATTCTTAGGTCACCATGTGAAGAAAATTTTATTCTATGTTAGTACTGGAGCAATATTTTATTTATTTTGGACAAAAAAAGTTTTTCCATAAAAAACCCCTGAGAAAATTACTGTCTTTTTCTCGCGTTCCCTTCCATCCCACCTTAAATCAACAACAATTAAACTATTTTAAGACTGAGATATAACTGCACTATTTTAGTGACTTTAAAAAAAATTGATGCAACATTTTTTGTAACGGTTATTTAATAGCTTTTGAATTTAATTTTGTGGTTGAATGGTCTAGGGCATCACTCTCGCAATAGATTGGACTGCCGATGACAGGAAGATTGGGGTTCAAGTCTAGGTTGGGTGGGTGTACTGAGTGTTTTATTTCCTAGGTAGCTTTCCACTCTCCCACCTCGAAACTGTAGACACTTTTTTTTTAAATTCAAGCCTCCTCATCTCTAACATAATAGCAGCGTATCAAATACATATGTGTGTGTGTATCCCAAACAGGCAGTAAGAAGTGTTGCCTAAAAAAAGGTGTAGATATAGGCGTAGGCGGGTATCAGTGGAAACGAACAGACCTCCCGGAAACGACCCAGATCCTACTCACACTAATACATGTTTTTGACACGATGGTATCACTTGTGGTGAAAATAAAAGAAAATGTGTGTTATTATATAAATTGAATTGTCATTTACTCAATGTCTAATATCAGTCAGTGTCTTCTGAATCTTGTTTACATAACAACAGTTAACATCAAGATGTATAAACATTGTGCTATTTGTTGGGCGCCACTCCAAGGATCTAGGAGAAAAATTATAATCAAAGAAAAACATTTACCTCGGCTAATTCAGACAGTGGCACGACGACTCTCAATACTCGAGACCACTGGGGAATAATTAAAATAAACATGAACAATTTAAATAAAATGGATTGTTAAAAATAAAATATGATTTAGACTATAATAAAAATAAATGTATAAAATAACAATTTTTGGAACTTTTATGGGTTTATTATTATTTATCTTTTTCCCACGTCCCAATCCTACCAATGGAATTCCGGATAGTTATAATTATAATTTGACAAAAATAGAAACAGTATTTTTGAAACAAAAAAGAAGATAAAAAAGGACAAATTAATAAAATTAATATTTTGATAAATAATAAAATGTTAATTAATTCTCTGAATTAGATAGTCCTGAAAGTTCTTACATGAATTCTGTTCTTGGTTGTGATAAAAGAAAAAAAAATGTGAATTTAAAGTTGAAGACCCATGAATTAGTCTATGCCGAAACAACACTAACTTCAGAAATTTGTTTCACTTTAGTAATGCTAATTCTTCCACAATTTAAACAAAAATAAACAGTATAGTTCTTGCACACACACTTAGCTGTCCATTTGTTACTTGTACTTTAATTTACAACCATTAATTCACTTTAAAAATAATTTTAAATTATGAGCTCCACAGATTTGGCTCCATGTTAGACCAACACTGAGGAAGAAGAACCAGACTCCTACGAAAGTCTTCCAAAATCAAATTTAAAAATGTTCTATTCTTTACTTCCAAGTCCAAAGAGAAAACTATTATATTAAACCAAATGATAAAATGTTGGCTATGGACTAGGGATGAAAATAAAATACAATGCAGGTTTAATATAAACATTGAAATATATCCTAATGAACGTGAACAATGTTTTCTTAAAGAATTAATTGTTTATTTCTATCTGTCAGAATTGAAAAGCGCGCTCTTTGTATTTATTTACATCTTTCCTCTTTTTCTTCTTTTACAATCACGAGACTCGATACTCACTTGTTAGACAGATCTGCGCATGCGTTGGAATCAATCATGGTCGACATTCAAAATAAATACAACAAGAGTCAACAAACTTCTTGGAACGATAAATAATACGTTTAATAAATAGAAAGTGTTCTTCCTTATCAAAATTCCTTATTTAAATTATTTAAAACAATGTTATACGTTGTTCCATCTGTCCTTTTACTTTATTGAATGGATGTAAATAGTATTATTTGTCAGGCCGGCATTACAGCGGTCGAACTTTGAAGTGCTTAATTTCAAACGAAAATAAATTGGAAACTATTCAAAAAAAGTATAAAAATATAGGGAAATACATGGCAGGGTGGCAAATTAGGTCACACACTTCTAACTGATCTCTTATTCTAGACATGACTAGAGTTGACTGTTGGTATGAGAACAAATGGGGGAGGAGGAAAAAACATTTTGTATTGTGTTGTGACCCTCCTAGGTCCTATTAAATTATGTTATTCGATTCACAACTAAAATATGTAGATTTTTAGACTTTTTAAAGTGGTAAAATTTCAACATTTAAGGTGGGAGTGTAGGAGACGTGAAAAAAGGTAAGTGTTTTGGCGGTTTTAACAAATATTTGCTGTCAAAAATAAAATAAAAATATTGCTCTAGTTGAAACACAGAGTTTAATTTTATTCACATGGTGGTATTAACAGTTGTTAATGAGAACCAAATTAATACTAAACACTATATTTATACTTGGGAAATATTTGATTTATTTTGACCAACAAATATTTTCTGTAAAATCTGAAAAATACTACCCCTTTATTGCATTCCGTACACTTCCACCTTAAACTATGTTAAAAGGTACAAATGTGTGTATAGAGTCATCTATACTAATAATATAAAGAAGAAAGATTTGATTTTTTGGTTTTTTTTTTGTAATGGATAAACTCAAAAACTACTGGACCGATTTAAAAATTCTTTCACCAATATAAAGCTACATTATAAGCAAGTAACATAGGCTATATTTTATTTTGAAAATTTAATTTATTCCTCATAAAAATGTCGATAGTATATTATATAGTCGTTGGAAAAAAAAAAGCTGTTGAAGGGAAAGTGTGTATGGTGAAGGGGGTGAGGGGGTAGGGGTGAGGAAAGAGGAATAAGATGAAGATGGAGGAGGATAAAAAGAGGGAGGGGACTATACAGTGATGGTAGGACTGTATTTTAAAAAAATAAGTAAAAAAAGTTTTGTTTTTATATTGACATTATGGACGATTTGAAGCTTTGTTTTACAGGATTCTTTACAATATTTTTTTACGGGGAAGGGGGCTAGTAGAAAATAATTTGGTATTCCTCTAAGCAAACATAAAACTTGTGTACTATCAAAAGTCGTATCGATATTTAACCTAGGCGCAACATTTGATTGACATTATATCAGCTGCCTAGGTAGTCCCCTTATAGTACCTTGGATAGTATAAACTATGCCTAAGTCAATTCGAACATAAGAATGGGTAATTTCAAATGACACATCCGACAATTTAGAAAACAAGCACTTCCTTGTCCTGATAAAATATCATTTAAATCACATATCTTATACTCCAATAGTTTGAAATACAACTTAGTAGGAGTCCATAAGTGTCAAATTTCACACGTTTTCAACGTATCGTATTCATATAGTTTTATAAAAACAAATCTATACCTTTAATATTTATGTTTCACCGTTATTGTAAGAGAACGGAATGTCTTAAGTACTTCAAGAGATTAGCAACTGATTTATTAAGTTGTTACAGTGTGCAAATTCAGTGTGATTTGGTACCAAAACACTGGCATACTACTTCATTATTTTGACTCTATAAGATATATGCATGTTTACTAATAAATTCCAATATTATAATATAGGAAATTTAAAATTTGAAAAATTGGTCACTCTAACCCGTAGACCCGTGACACGAATTTGTTATCTTACACACTACCAGGTAAAAGTAGCCAATGGTCTGTAGTAGCAATCAATTGGATTTTACCTCCTACTTATCAAAACCTCCACCAACAACGACCACTCCTTTCTGCCGCCAACTAAAAATTCCATTAAAGTCTCAAACAAAATGTTTATATTAAAAGCAAAAATGAATCCAATTCATAATCATACTTTTAAAATATTTTTGATCAATATGATTTCAACGTCAAATGAACACCTTACCTTTTCTGCAGAAAAAATGATAATATATATCTTCAGATGTTATGAAGATTTTTTTTTGCACCGTCTCTTAATATCCGTCTCGTTTAATTACATATTTACATTATTGGAATATTCTTAAGGATGAGAAAGGCACAATTTAGGAACACATACTCTAATTTGAATGGAGAGAGAGAGAGAGAGATTGATATATGATTAACCATCTTCATTACAAAATGGAATTTAATACTTGACCCTTCATTTCCTCCCGTCACTGGATAAACAGATTAGGTGAGCTTTTAATTATGACATATGTGTATAACCTGAACAAGTAAGAAGACACTGTGTTAAAAAAAAATGAGCTTGATGTTTGATTTAAGTGCACACAAATTTTAATTTATGAATATTCAAAGTTATATAAACACGCAATGCAGTCAAACACAGATTTTGTCTTCTTATGTACAATGCCGTTCTTAATGAACACTTAAAATGAGCCTTTTGAGAAACAAGAACACATTATTTCTATTCCCCCCCCCCCACCCTCTCCCCAAAATAACCAATTTTTCTAACTAAGGATTCTGGTCTTCAGGTTTCTGTATGTAGGGCACAAAACTCTGGTCAGACATGAATGAAATATCTATAATTCGAAAAATGACTTAAATTATATTTCAAACCCAAACTTCTAATCTATCGTGCCAGTATATTAAAGTACTAGCAATCCCGCACGGCGTTGCCCGTGACCCTTTCAAAAATTTGTTAAATAGCTAATTAAAAAATTAAAAATCTGGCCTGAGGTTCATTCGGACCCCCTTCCGTCCACCTATGTTAAAAAGTTCAGATCGCTGCGTGCCGTATATTTGGCTGGGAGTCGCACACAAACAATTTATTTTATTATTACAGATTTTAGCCACCCTTCTTAGTGATACAAGCTTGAGGAATTTATTTGTGTACTATAGAATATTTTGGTACTTGGGTTAGGGGAACAATGATTTAGCTGTATGTATCTTACTCGTCGGTGATTTCCAAAATACCCTCTTTTGTTCGGAGACCCGGTGCAGTTATATTGCACAAGGGGGATTGAAGAAGACTATTAAAAGGAAATATTTTAACATTGATGTTTATTTTATTAATAGTGGGTTAAAAAATATTAGCTGTAAAACAAACCTAGGATCTTGTATTGTTAAAAGTAAACTAACATATTTGGCTAGGGAATTAATATAATAATAAGCTTTAAGAGTTTGAGTCAGCGTGCCATTTTAATACATCCTGAACTAGTTAGTATTTATAAAATTAAATAATAACAATTAACAATGCATATTTGTTTGGATAAATGTTTTAACCTATCAGTAAATGATTGTAAAATGCAAACATAATATCTATTATTAAATATAATATAGTTAATCGAGCTAGTCTGAGTAACATTTGATTTTTAAGATTGGAATTATATATATCATAGTCTTTTTATAAATATTAATATTTTTTAGTAATGTGCGTTTACAGTTGTTAAGATATTTCTCAAATTATTTGTATTCAAATGAAATATAGTTCATAAAGAACAATATTTTTCATGCTAAATTAATTGTAGTACAATTTTCTAAACAAAATATATTAAAAACACATTTAGTTAGCGTTTTCGCTCATAAAATTCATGTTCTTAGTTTTAGTAAAAACTAGTCCTGGTAAGTTGGCTGAAAGTTATTGTCAAGAAAATTTGTTCTTAAAACAATCTTGCTGGGAAACGTGTTACTCTAACCCCTTACTATCTAGTGACGCACCTACAATAGTTATTCTAGGAAAGGGAAGGATCATAACGTTTCGATGTTATTGTTTTGGGTACTTGATTCCGAATTGGGAATTCCAAGAGCACTTTTATTGTGTACAGCAATATACATTTGGAAATTCATGTCGTAAGACTGGTGTTTGAATTTAGACCATGTATTGCACTTATAGCAAGTGTTTTATATTATAGTTGTACTTTATATTATTTAAATTTTTATTAAAATTTTGATCCAGAGTAAGGGGACAAATTTCCCTCTCACCTCCCTTGGGGCCACCACATACTCCTACTAAAGCTGTACGATTAGGGTTGTTTCCTTGCTGTTTGTTCTCGCCATTTCGTCCTTTATTTTCTTGTTGCTTTAGCTGTCTCCTCTTATCCACTGATCCTGTGTTCTTTTTTTCCGTGTTGTAAAATATGGATGACCTGATATGGTATCCCTGGTCTTGAAACAGATTCCTGAATAATTAAAATTTTCACAACTCTCCCCTTCCTCCCCTCTTTGGCTTGTTCCGCAGAACACACTAGAATATCAATATACAAGCAAAGAACAGAATATAGAGGGGGATAAGGCCAGAACTCCAAACAACATAATGGAAATAACGTTGCAACGCGAATTTGTTTCTTGCATTATTTATAAAAAGTTCTCTTAAAATTGTGCTTCTATTGTTCTTTTCTCTTTGTATGGGTTATTATAAAGTTTCTAAAACAGTTTTTTCGACATACCTTTAGTTTGTACGAACTTAAACTTTGAGGAAAGAATTTGTTTTGTTTGCCTTGATGTAAGGTGTGCTTTCTATAAATAATGATGAGGTTTTTAAGTTTGAGCTGGTATACAAGAGGTTCAAGGATACAAGATGAATGGCGTGGTTTTTAACTGATCCAGTTTTCCATGTTTAAATAAGATGTGAAACTACTGCCTTGAAGAGGATCTAAGATATTTAAGTTTAATTTTAATCAAACACCCATACAATTAAATTATATGTATATGTTGGACGCAAGCTGAAAACGGCCCACGGCCAATCCTAGGGTTGAGCAAAGTATTCAACCATTGAACGTATTAAATTTTTGTGTCCAACATTTATATTTCGTATTTAACAAGACGCAAACTTACTTCAGAGGCCGCATGATCTAAGGCATCACTTTAACAATGAACAAGATTGCCGATAACAGGGAGTTTGGGGTTAGAATCCCGGTCGGATGTATTAAGGGAGGTTTAACCAAAATTATTTTCCATTCTACCTCCACGCAAATGTAGGTACACTTACTCTGAATTCAACCTTTCCCATCTCTAACTCATTAGCATTAGTACATAAGCGTATAGCCCGAAGAAGTAGTAAGATGCGGTGATAAAAAAAAATATATACACAGTAATCTCCCAGTTATTCATGAGTGGGTCATCCTATTTGCGTATCATTTGTGAATCCGTCTCGTGTTTTATCTTTTTATCACTTTAATTATTCATCTACTTTTAAACTGAACTTTCAACCAAAGTAGAGCGTTTCACAGGGTCGATGTTGACCTTGTATTCTGTAGATAACTATTAAAAAATATGTTTGTTAAGTAAGTTATAGTCGTGATGTGACGGTATATTAAATGTATTATTATTGAGTTGTATGTATTATTTGTGTCTTTCGACTGTATGTGTGAAGCTCCTCTTTTCATTATCCTGGATAATTGTGTCGACTGTATTTTTTATCTACTACATATAATGCCACATTAAACACACATATAATCATCATTAGAACCTAGTTTATTTCCGGATTACATCCGGGTAAAACATTCTAACTAAACGCTGTAACACCGTGTGCTGTTCTTTGTGTAACGCCCAGCATTGACTGAGCGTACTTTGTAACGCCCTGGGTTCTTGTAATGCACACGCAGCATTAATATGCTACACGTTACATAATACTTCGTAAACGTGTTGGACTATCGTGAAGGGTACATAATAATATAAAGAAGACGTATCAGCCACAAATGAACAGTTTACTTTTCCGATAAGCATGATTTATTAGATTATTAGTTTGTTTTACTAGCCCAGTTAATAAGGGGGTCTAATAAGGAAAATAGTTAGGGAATGTTGGAACTAATTTCATCGTATTACTAAAAGGGTATTTACAAACATACTCGTTTTAATTTTGCAAGCCTTTTTCACACCAGGTTTAAGCACCATCTTGGAGAAATTGTGCCAAAAATCAGTTTTTTGTAAATATATAACCTCAATAGCATTTTAGAGAAAAACTTTTAGTTACAAATTTAATCTAAATAAAACTATATTCATAAAGTGTTTTATGTATTTTTCTTCTAGGATTAAACCGTTTAGGCAGTAGAGGTGCGAGTAGCTTCACATTTTTTTCCAACACCATTTTGTACCATCAAACTCAAGGATTTTTTTTAGTATGACAACGTAAGGTCTTTATTTCCTTTTATAACACATATTCTTAACATCTTAAGAACGTATAGTTGCAAAAAATTATATATTTTCAATTAATAACATATAGGCCTAGTGCATTAATTAAATAATAATCTAATAATACCCCATATAAAACAAATCAACATAGACGACTCTTATTTTAGTAATATTTTATTTCTGTGATTATAAAAACTATTTTATTAAGTTTTAGTCCTTTGCTATAGAGAAGAATTCTTACAGTTGAATATCAACGGGTTCATCACAGTCTTTCTCTTCTAAAACAATGTCAGAAATAAAGCTCAACCAACCTCTGCAATGTTCTCAAATCACTGAGCCCTTTAATCCAACTTTCCTACAGCTACAAATACCCTTTGTTAACCTTGAAGGCATTTACATGATTTGAAGCTCTGTCAGTACAGGTTCTTTATCTTTTGTGATAGAAGCTAGCCCATTCATGGTGACTTTACAACTACACTCTGTCAGTGGAAAGTAATTTTATATACATTTCTGGATTGGATGATATGGTCGCAATCAATTATATTGAAGAGCATCTTCTGTGAGGTCAAAAAAGCTTGATTGAGCGTTCTTTTGCTCAGTTATTTTATAAAAGACTGCTTTCTCAAGTCTTGGCAAGATACCCTCTCACTGTCATACTAGAGTTGAAGAATAAATTATCTTCCGGCTTCAGCAATCTTACAGTGCACAAATTAACAAAGCAGCTTCTTATAGTTCTTCAGTTTTTTCTAGTGGTTTAATGAACTTCATTCTACCTGCTTGAAAAACGATTAAGTAGAATTACTGTGGTGAACGTATGAAGGAAAAGGATTTTGACATTTGAACCGTATTTCATGAAGCTTGCTTGGTGTGTACAGTATGTTTTCAATGTTTCCTTTCCCTTATTTTAAGATGTGTATGTTTGTTTTTGACCCAGATAAAGCAATAGGGGTTACTAATAAGTAAACATCTTCACCTACAATTGTCAAACCTTCTTTCAACTATCTATCCTTCAGCAATGTGATAAGCCGGCTCTTGCTCCTCTCAGTTGAAATATACTTGCTTTAACTTGTTCAAGCATGGTTCAATCAAATATGATCTCTGTAGAAGATAATGTTGGTCAACAAGCATGTTCAGTGGTTTGGAAATTACTTATGTTAATTTTCAAAATATCCATCAAAGACGATGAGAGTATTTTCCTTTTAGTGGCTCTTTATGTACTCAATATACCTATTTAGAATGGTTCCAAAGCTCTATCACTGTTGACAAACAATTCTTTGTATCAAAAATATTCTATCAACTTTCACTTTCAGAAAGTGACAAAAAGGCATCATAAAGAGAGGATTTCTTGGTTTTGCACATTCCTATCTCATCGAAAAGTGATAATGGGTAAGGAGCAAGCTAGTACTAAAATTTTTCTTTAAATTGAATTTGTGAGTGCTTAGTAAATGAGATTATTAATAACTCTGGATCAACTGGACACAAATCATCTCTGATTTTCTCTCCAAAAGCAAACGTTCCAAGACGTTAAACTATATTCTTTCCTTTAAACTTGATATTTGCCAAACTTATACCAATACATTGAAGAAACTCCTACATCATTATCATCATGAGGATTTATTTTATACATTCTCTATTACTCCTATGCTTGTAGGCATACCATCAAAGTAAAGTAAGGGTGGATCTAGAAAGACCCACTGACGAAAGAGTGGGAAGTCTTAGTTGTCTCTAAATAGAAGATAATTCCTTGCATCTACATGATTTCTGTTGTGTAGTAAGCAACATTAGAGTAATCTCACATCTTATTTGTGACCCTTGAACTAGTGGTCACGCTGGTAATCCATTTAGTTAGCATCAAACCAGTCATTTCTCTGCCATGAGTCAATCACCCATAACTCTTCATGGATCCATCACGTCTGCTCAATCGTAATATCTGACCAGGTCCCAACATAACATTGACACCGCAATACTTTTGGACAAAGTATTCAGATTCCTCTGGGGTTATCTTCTTCTGACCAAACTTTTATTGCAAGTAAATCCGAGGGGATTTGTCATATAAAAAGTTAACATTGGCATGGTAATAGAGAAGCATATTTTGAATTGTTTTGAGGTCATATCCAAATTTCCTGGACACTCTGCTTCTATGAATGGTTTCAAAAGCGTTGCCATTTCAAAGCACCGTACCCAAAGTTTTACAATACCTCTTTTACTCTTTTTTTAATTCAAGTTATCATTGAACTTCTAAAGTGCATTTTTCACTACTTCATTGGCTTCGTTTGTCATGACTTTGTGACGTTGCTTCCATCGCTGACTGTTTATCAGCAGACAGCTCTGTTTCATCCATAAAACTGCAGAAAATGTAGAATGTGTCAGTTTAAGCACTCCGAGTGCTTTTAAATAAATGTAACCACTTAACATTTTGTCCACAAATGAAGCTGCATAGGCAACACTTAACAGCTCATTTAAACCACTTACCTCCACGATTAAACCAATTGAACCCATAAATGACATTGACAGATGGAAAAAATCCTGCCGTTCAATCAAATTCCATAGTTTTAATGTTACCCACACTTTGAAATAATGTCACTAGCTTTAAGAAACAATTGCTGGTAAAAAATTACAAAGCAAGTTTGTTGTAATTATTTGCATGTATAACCTGAAATGTTAAGTACTGTATGAATTGTATAATAATCTGTTGGTGGTGACTTGATAAATGGGAGGTATTAAAGTTGGGATACAGAAACATTTAAAACTGCAATACATTTCTCCATGTAACCATTCAATTCTGGAACATAAGCCACACCTTCACATTTCTCATAAAATAATTTAAGCTCCCTCATTAAAAATGAGACATTGGTTGGCACTCGATTGATTTTCTCTAGATCTTTGACTGTTAGGCCTGACAGCCTTGTTCACTTTTATTTTGAAATCAATTTTATGAGGGTGTGACCATACTGTCCTACAAAGGATGCTGACAGGATCTTCTTAAGCCTTGTGATGGGTTGATTTAAAGTGTTATCATACGTAGTTGGACACCAAACTGAATCCCATCATCTTTCTAAGCTTTCTCAAGTTTCAATGATAAAAAATGGTGTTGGAAAAATATATAAATATACACGAGCCTAAACGGTGCAATTTAAAATAAAATTCTTATTGCCCTTTTTATAGAAAACTCTGTGTAGATTAATGAGTGTAATCATATGTTTTGCTCTAAAATGCTTTCGAAGCATGATGACAGCCAAATATGGTGTGGTAGACTGGTCCAAAATTAATATGTCGCTAAAGATACTTTTAGGAAGACATTAAAATCCATTTCAGCTTTCAATAATTTTTTTTTTCCTATTTGGACCCCTATAGCGTCCTTTGTTGACTGGCCTATATGAATAAAAATATAAGTTGGTTAAAAGTACACTTTAACAGCTTATTACTCCTTGACCACTCATGCCACAGCTGGCCTTATCACCCCTCGGTCGTTTACTATATACGAATGACCAACCGACTGCCATATAATGGCGTCAACTATTTTTTTTTCCTATGCTCGCAACGCCTGGTGCCAGTCTTACCAACCATCTTTGTAAAGAGAGTGGTGAGAGGGAACACTCACATTAATTCTTATGTCACGTAGCACTAATATGCTATAACGAGAATAAATTAATAATATTACTCATGACAAAATAAAAGTTGAGATAGTGACACTTTTAAATATAGGCCTAGGTATAATATGCTGTAGCATCATTATTGAAGAAAGTTAAAGTCTATAACAAAGACGTTTATAAGTCTCCTTACCCTGATTTCATTTTAATTATCCTCCCCAATCCCTCAACCCAAGGAAGTCTTTGGTTATACATACACTACTAAGTTTAAAATATTTAAAAACTAGTAGTTTTTAAAATTAGTTAAGCCTTAGTTTTGACTGTGTAGGAAAGCAGGGAATTTGTTAAACACCAAATTAGCTAGGTATTTTGACGTTTCTCTTTGTAATAAAACCACCTTGAACAACCAATCTTAGTCCTAGTTTCTGGAGATGTATTACCAACATTAATGAATGGAGGTAATTTGTTAAATAAACTCAGTAAATTAATAGGGTATGAGATATTTCACGGGAAATTTCTGAAGTGACTGATTATATCAGCACAAGCTTTGTACACTATTTTCAATCATATAACAGATAAAACACACAGTCCCAGGCATTAAATTTATCACTGTTAAAGGGGAATTCCATATTTCTCCAATTATAAATGTTCCGGCAATGCCGAAGATCGAACCTGGGATTCTTAACTCAATAGACAGACATGCTACCAACTAAATTAAGGCGTAGAGCAAGCATCAATAGATTGGCTTACTATGTAAGGCTAATGTGTTTGTATGTAGGAAGATAACTTAGTTTTGAAAACCTCCTTAAAGATGTCCTTCTAATGACGCCACTGGGCTGGAAAACCTCGAACCAACGTTAACACAAGCTAACTTCTGCAAACTAAAAAAACAACAACAATATTTTATGTGGGACCAACCTCTTATTGTCTGGAAATTCACAACACTAAGCTCTTGTTCGCGAAGGCTTGTAAAATTTAATTACCATCTAAGTTTCCTCCAAGGGATAAAAGTTTTGTTCCAGAAGTTGTGATGCTCCACTCCACAACTGCTTCGTTAACCTGTTATCCATGTGAAGTTCAGGGAACTAATTTATAAATAATCAGGTAAGTTAAACTCTGTATTGTTTCTTTTTGTACGTGTGGCTGGCTCCCTTTCGCGAGAGACGCACAGACACGAGTTTCACGGGAGAACTTTAATATTACCTCTACAAACCCCCATGAATTTTGAAATTGGTTGAGGATATTTAAAATACAGACCTCAAAAGTAATTTTAAAAAACATTTCTTAAAGATTTACAATAATCCACACAATTTAGAGTCTAATTTTAGCTTGGTCGGTAACGTGTCTGCCTGCTGAGATAAAGCTACCAGAATCGATTCTTGGGATAGCTATAAAATTTTCTCTGGTGAAATTGATGATAACGTTTTCAAAGTGATGATTATTGACGGCTGGTGGACTAGATGTTGTGTCAGTTTTGAATTAAGGAACTTGCTTACCTGGAGGTACAGATAGGATTTCCCATGTTAGTGAGTTTACGTTTTATTCAACAAGTTTTATAGATATCACGTTAAAAAAAATCTAATTCTTAAATAATTCCAAAAATAGTTATATAGTGTCCCAACATTATTATTTTTATCTTGAAGTAATTTTTTTTGTAAACGTATTTTTTATAAATCATCTACAACTTTGGCTAATTAGCTTGGTCACGAAAATGGCCTATAGGAGGAGTCTTCCTGCAAGGGTGTGGACTAAAAAAGTTTGTGGTACCATATGTCTGTCTAGAATAAGTAACAATAAAAAGGTATCTTTAAAAAGCAAATCAATGTCAAGGGGCAAATAATATGACGAGTGTTTAAACTCGTTAGGAATTGTTATCAACAGATAATCAAAATACCTCGCAGGCTGAACTGCTAATTTTCTTACCTCTTTCTATTTCATATATTGGTTTCTGAGTGTGAAAGTGCTTAGAATGCTTTGGCACGTCAAGTTAAGATTCAAAAGATATCGCCAAATAGCTTCCAAATCTCCAAGTAGGTAACACCCGCCTCGGTGGCGTAGTTGGCTAACGCGCTTGTCGTGTTGAGCTCTACTGCTGAGGACGGGGAGATCGAGGCTCGAATCTCGGTCGGGTGAACTGGGGGAGGTTTTTCCTAAATGGTTTTCCACTCCCCCTCCACGCAAATGCGGGTTTACTTCCTCTAATTCAACCTTCCCAATTCCTAATCCATTAGCGTAATTAGTACTTAAAGCGTATAACCCTAACGGGTAGTAAGACGCGGTACTATTATTTATTATTATCCAAGTAGGTAACGTCTTTAAGCTGGTTTGTAAGTCATATTCAAACACAGGGTCCTCAAACTCACAGCCCACTCGACATATCTGACAGGCCAGGCCTGCAGTCATAATACGCACACCAAAAAATAATAGTTTCCAGTTTATTTATTGTTGTTTCAAAGCAAGAGTTGAGTGAACTTGTTATTACGTATTTTCTTGGCTCTCCTACCTTGTAGTGTTTTTGGGTGTGCAAAAGGATTCAAATTAATCTTATTGCAACGTGGGCCAGCGAAATACTTAAAGCATATTTTTTTAAATTTTGTTAAACACAAATTCAAAAAATAAGTGCTATTAGGGTGATAAAATTATGGTACAATCTGAAATAGTCCTAAGTGGATTATATCATTCAAAACTATATTCATCTATAACTGTAAATACATATCATAAAATAGCTGATATAGACCCACATGGTGGAAGCAAGAAATAACGTTTGTTTCGTCTGATCGGGTTTACCGATGATGGGAAGTCAGGGTTTTAATCTGGGTAGAATGTACTGAAGGTGATTTTCTTAAATAGTTTTCCACTACTCTCTACATAAATTCAGTACATTTACTCTCAACTATACCATCATCTTCTCTCACCCTCTCACTTGATTAAAATTTGTATAGTCTGGACAGTTAATAAGATGCAGTACAAAAAATAAAAGTAAGCAAACAAAATAACTGACCATAATATTTAATTTATTTACTTTTAAAATTTGTATACACTCTTTATACATAGTTTTTGTTTTATTAAATGTTACATATCCTTAATGACTTTTTAAACATCATAAATATTATAATAGAGTTTTGACTGTTTACACTTTTTACTATTGACAACTTTATTTTTATCATTTTAATTGCAATTAGTTTTACTGTTTTAATATATTTGTTAATTAACCCCACTTATTTTGTTATACTATTTGTGCTTTTAATTATAATTACTATCAAACATCAAGAATTGAACAGTGCCTCAAGACTATAGCCAAAATATATTATAAAATGAATAGTGCGTGTTGAATTTTCTAAAATAAATAAATTTAATGGTAGTTTAAATATACAATATTTTAGGAATTTTGGAACTCACTTAAAATGTCCTTGACGATTTAGTATGGATTGGGTAAGAGAGAGAGAGTTGTTTTAAATTATAAATAGGAATTTATTTTTATTTATCTCTATATAAGTTCTATGGTAGTTTTCTTACGACTGATTTTTGAAGGTTTGATTTTATTTTAAATGGTTGAAAATATTTTGTTTAGCTTTTATATACGAGGAGTGTTTCTTTATTCGAATTAACAAGATTATATATTTGTTTTTCCAGGTAAAACTCATTTAGGTGTTGTTTACTGCAAACCTATTATTTTAAATTTAATTACAAGCTATAATATACGTCATGAGAAAATTTTAAGATTGTGTTAAATCATTTATTTATATGTTTTTTGGTTTTAAGCTCCCATAATCGGTGGTCAGATGATCTAAGTCGTGAGGCCTGCAATAAATAAGATGGGCTGTATGAAGCTAAATAAATCTCCTAAAGCAAGAATTGTGGGGGTTTAATTCCGGCCCCAGACTGTAAAATTATTATTATTATTATTATTATTATTATTATTATTATTATTATTTACTATCCTCACTACATTAGTCGATTAGACACGAGAAAGATAAAATCAAGAGGAAACGTACCAATATTTATTACTATCCTCACTACACTAGTTGAGTATACATGAGAAAGGTAAAATAAAGAGGAAATTTACCAGTATTTTCATGGATAGGCGAGTGGAAAATATGAGGAGAAATCACCCCCCTTTGACACTGTCGTAAACCGACATCACCACCACTGGGAATCCAGACTAGGTGTGTCTTACCCTTAATCTATATAGACGATTACACAACAGGACTGTGAGAGTATAGTTTTCCTGCTATACACCTGTAGAGAAATAGGACTGTATTAATTGTAATCAAGGTGTAATCAGGTTTATCTAGACTGGGCCACCACAAGACCACGAGTTTTTAGTTTGCCTGCTCTACACGTGTAGAAGAATATAACAGTATTAATTGTAATCAAAGTGTAATCAGGTATATCTAGACTGACCCACCACATAACTAAAAAGGTTTTGTTTTCCTGCTTCACACCTGTAGAGAAATAGGACTCTATTAATTGTAGTCAAGGTGTAATCAGGTTTATCTAGACTGACCCACCACATAACTACAAAGGTTTTGTTTTCCTGCTATACACCTGTAGAGAAATAGGATTGTATTAATTGTAATCAAGGTGTAATAAGGTTTATCTAGACTGGCCCACCACAAGACCACGCGTTTTTAATTTGCCTGCTATACACGTGTAGAGGAATATAAAAGTATTAATTGTAATCAAAGTCACATCAAATATATCTAGACAAGTCCACCGCAAGACCATGAGGTCCTAGTTTATCTGCTGTAGACCTGTAGAGAGGCGCACGAACGCGCACCTCAATTATTCATCAAGGTGGCGAGTGAAAAGCTAACAGGAAGGAGCCATTCCATCACAATGAATAATTAAATATAATTACGGTGGATGGTGGGGGAAAGGGGTGGATTGTTCCCGCTGCCATCTCGTGGAGGGGAATAGAACCGAGATCACGTGATGCCACGAGAAGCCTATGTGAACCCACACCCTCTTTTATTCTTCAATCCTCTTGTTTGAGTTTAACTGCAGGGTTTTTATTGAAACATATAGGATGAAAGAGACTTTGGAGTTGTTGCCCCAATTTAAAATTAAATATGACTACACATACAAAACGTGTAGCTTATGTTTTATGAGTTTAATTTATTAAACTAGCTTATGTATTATCAATTTATAATTTACGTTATACTATTATTAAAGATTGAAATAAAAATAACTTTTTCCTAAGAGAGTCAAACTTTAAATGTACTGCACGTAATATTACGATAGCAGTTTGTTTGCCATCGTCCCTGAAAAACAGAACTATCGAATTGCTTAGAGCTTTTTTAGCTGAGCCAAACAATTGAAGGGGTGACAGTAAAAGATTTAACATGTTTCATTTTCATTATGATAACACTTTTGTTCATCGAATATATGGTTTTATACAAAATCTCACAAATGTTCTCATGTGTAGCAAGCCTCAGTTCGTTTTGAAACCAAGGACGTATCGTAAGGCACGATTTTAAAATGTAATGTTAACATTATCGTAGCTTGGCGTTGTGATTTACAAAACTAATTTGTGGTGTTATCCAAGTTATACCATTAGTCTTCCATTAGTTTTTTTGTTAATCTGCTCGTCTCACTAGATTGGTTAAATAGTTTTTTATTAGGTGACTTTAAACGTAGACCCACTTCGGTCGTTGAACAGTCTAAGGCATTATATTCACAATAGAATGTACTGCTAACCACAAGAATACAGGGTTCGAATCCCAGTCGGGTATATCGAGGCTGGTTTTTTATAAATTATTTTCTACATTCGCTTCACGAAAATTTGGGGTCACGTCCTCTAAATTCAACCTTCCTCATACATAACATACTATCGTAGCTAGTATAATCTGAACAGATAATAAACGTACTGAATTTTGGCCTTATTTATTGATTTTATCACTCTCCCACCGTTTAAACGAGGGTACACTTCTCCTACATTTTTACCTACCTCCTTGTAGTGTAGATATGCGGATATCACTGTAAAATAAAAATGTGTATCCCCTTAAATTATTTTTTAATCCAATTAAATCCTCTCGTAAAATGTCGAGCAAGCGAGCTTCTTTCAATCAACTTTGTCTCAGAACGAAATGACAATTACTCCTAATTCCTGTGGGTATGCAGACCGCCCGGCATTAATGACGTGCCTTCCCTGTGGTACAGGAAGCCTTAGTGAAGCAAGTCCCGTGGACTCCTGGGAGGTAGGCAATCAGGAAATCTCTTCTACAAAGCTCGGGGATCGGAGCAAGTTAGGAAAGTATCAGGGACGCAGACTTCGGAAAGAAGCCCTGGAAAATACCGGCAACTGCTCTCCTTGCCGAGAACACACAGACTCTTGAGGGAGAAGGTGGGGGAGGGGAAGAAATTGGGCCCATGAAAGGTTTCTCAAACGATTCCACAGTTTGACACGGAAAGATAAATAATTAGCCTCGCTTGTTTCAAGAAAAGATTTGGTAAATTTAGAAAAGCTTTAGTCGAATGTTCTTCACCATATGTTGTTTTTGTTAAGTAACTAATTTATCAGGGTTGTCTAACATCCATTTTATAAACAGGCTGAATATACCGGAATAAACTTACAAATTAACTTATTTCTAGGACAAACGCGTGAAGTTTTACCTTCATTTGAATCAAATAAAACTACTACTAGATGCTTAATCCCATTGTATGTATTTCATCTTTCAAATTAATTATATGTTTAGTTATTAGGGCTGATTGTGGTGAGAAATAAAACATTTGGAAAAATTTAGTGTTCATAGAAGATCCGTTTTAGCTACAAAGCTGGGAATAGAAGAATTTACTTTTACTATAAATACGGTTTATTTACCGATCATTTTAACTAATATTCCTGTGAATAGTTGGTAAAATTTCAATACTCTAGGATAGAACTGGTGAATACTTTTGAGAATGCGTGCCCAATTACTCGATAATTATTTGAAAAAAAATATTTCATGCACCTATGGAAATTTTGAGCAACAAAATGTAGTATTGAAGTGTATCATCATTATTATTGATCTTAATTAATATATTATAATCAATATATACTAAGAAGTAAAAACATTTAAAAACTTAAAGATAGAAAATCCAACAGCCTAACTCAGCTGATAGAGTGTCTGTTTACGAGTTAAGGGTCCCGGGTTCGAATCTTGGCATGGCTGAAAAACTTATCATTGGTGAAATGTGTTTTACTCTTTAACAGTAATGAATTAACGGCCGAGGTCTGGATGTACCTTTCCTAGTCTTAAGATAGATTATAAGGCATATGAAGCTACGACCGGCCTAGCAAGCCGGTAGTGAAAAATATATGCCTTGAATAAAAAACTGACCCAGCACACAGGCTGGAAAGAGTAATGGATAAAAAAGGACAAAAAACAAAATAATTTGGTTTATTTATTAGCGTGGAATATCTATGTAAAAGAGGTTGATTTAAAAGATAAAAAACCAATCTATCAAACGCTTAAATAAACTAATCTATGCAAAGCTTCTGGGCTAATATAAAAAATATCCATTCGCAGAATCATTTGTTAGCTATAATAACCGAATACTATATCTTCACCTTAGTAATATATCATGACTGTTCAAACAAAAAATCATCTTTGGGAAACTGTAAATATTACCTGGCGAAAAAATTATCACGCTCCACTTTGGATCACACGTGACATAGCCTATATGGTCATTTGTAAGTAAATTATAGCTCTTATTAATTAATCAATTAATTAAAAGATATTCACACGGTCAATGTAAAACCATATTAAAATAAAAACTTTGCTACTTGATGAAATCTAAGCTAGTCCCAATATTTCAGATAATCTCGTCCTTCCGCTTGGTGTGAGTGGAAATAGTTTCAGCTTTGTTGTCTGTGCACCCCTCATTCTGACTGCAAGTATTCAGTGTTATGTGCGGTGTGGATGGAGAAATGTTAATAACCATGACGAGTGTGTTGAAGTGATTTGAAGCAACAAATTATAATAATGCAACCAGCCTGTGTTGGTCATTCTGCATTTGTGTCAAAGTGACAAAAAAAATGTCTCCATTGTGTGAGATAGCAAGCGAGCTATACCAACCAAGCGACCGCCACCATTAGCGATTATAATGCCCATATTTGCGGATATAGGATATCACGTGGTCAGAAAAATGAGCCCTCCAGCCAATAATCCCAGTTTTCTAAGCCGGAGCTGTTACGTCTTTATTCAAGTAGCTCCTCATTTGTCCTCACGGGGCTGAGTTTGACCTCATTATGGACCCATTGCTACACAGATTAATTTAGAAGCGTTGGAGATCAACCCGGTACTCTTGGATATGTAGCAAGAAACTCTGACCACCAGGCCCCAGAGAAGGTTCACAGTGACAAAACATTTATTAAAAATACATATTGTGGTAAATGATTAAAATATATACCTGTTTAACCACTCGAATACAAAATATATGGTTAGCTCGTGGTCTCTACAGTCTAATTTTCACATGAAGGACCTTGTCTGACAGTTAAAAAGGCTACTAGGTATACTTACAACGTATTAATACGTCAGGTTATATAATCTTAAGCTATCACTTTTGATATATATTATAAATACCTATTAAATATTAAATAGCATTATTAAAATAGTGACTTTTGTTAACCAAAAAATGTGTATGTATTTTTTTTAAATTTCTTTCTACCAAAATCTTATGCGTGTTTGCGTTGCAAAGCATCAGAGGTCAATATACATTTCCGTGATCGTGTGAATTTTAACTCCACTCATTCAGATTCTGACCTCCAGTCTTGGTGAACTTGTAAGTCAAGTTTTAGTCTATCATCGAGAAAGATTTAATACAGTAGGTCCTCTACTTATTGTATTGAATCAGATCTGACAATTCTAAACGTTACGCTATCAAATTTACGTATTCTAGTGACGTGGTCTATGGCTGTCATGTATACCAATCGTTGTATTTGTTGACAGTACAAATAATCTAAGGGACTTTTACTCAGAGCTGTGAATATAAAATGTTATGACTATATAATTTTTTACATGTCCTATGTCTTAGTCTTAGTCCTGACTACACACATATTTACACTTTAAGGTGAATAAATAAGAACTTCAGAGAAAATGTACCAGAATTTTTGTTTAGTGAGATTGGGAAATTATTAAGTGAAAAACTCTATTTACTCGACTAAGATTTGATAGTTTCTATTACGACTTAATCCAGTGGTAGTAAATATGATGACAGCTTAAAGAAAAAAAAAAGAAAAAAAAAAGAAGAGATAAGAGAGCATAGAAAATATAAAACAAAGTGAAACTACACTCAATGCACTTGAATAGGATTCAAACCCCGTCAGTGGTGACCAAGCGAGATGCGAGCCCAACGATTTCTCATTGTTAAGCATCACAGCCTATTTATTTGAAATTAAAATAATTCTTATTTTAATTTAAATTCAATTCAACTTTATGTTTGTTGTCGGTAAAAGATATATAGGTCACTAACGAACTAAAAAAGACTCGCTCTTCTAATCGTTTCTCAGCCATCTGTGCCTTCGAGATCTGTCGTCTCGCTTCGGGTAGAACCTAGCTCTTGCATTCTCTCATCTTAAAGAATTCAAATAGATTAAAAAATTACACTTGAGCACGGGAATCAAACCCGATACCTTTGGTTTAGTGTGACAATGTTCTACCACTGAGCTTACGAGGGATTATCCCGTGCTCAGGGTAATTATCCACTCATATTTTAAGGTAGATTCTGTGATGGACGTGTGAATATCATAGGCTAGTTAAAACTATCATTACTATCCGAGCCACCGGTGACTCAGTTGTGGCTTTATGATGCTAGTAGTACAATACTTTGCACATTCTTAGCGAATAAAAATGTAATAAAGCCAAGTTATACAATTAAGTATATATTAAAGGCAAAGTTTGATAAATTAGTTATAACTATTTAAATCCGCTGTATCTGAATCATATTGGAATGCATTTAAAAATGACACCCAACACGGGAAACGAACCTAACAAAGCTATTGTAGTATCCCGTTTAAAGAGCAAATACTTTTTAGATTAATAATTTTAATGAGCACAAATATATATTTTAGTGTAATACACTTTATATAATTATTGTTGTTCATAAAACACACTTAAACATAATAGAAATACTTTTATAGATATATTTAATCATTCCATGAATAAATTTCTGAAATAATAATTATATGTTTCACCGCGCCTTAGTATTCGTTCAAGATGTACGCGTACAATAATTACGCTAAGAGCTTAGGGATTAGTAAGGTACAATTAATAGGAAATGTATCAATATTTTTGTGGAGTGAGTGCGTGAAATCGTTTAGTTAAAACCGGCCTCAGTACACAATTCTGGGATTGAACTCCAACCTCCCCACTACCGACAAACCAAATTAATAAAGCTCGAAATATAAACCATGTATCCACAATCGTAGGTGAGAAATAATATAACAGTATATCTTCTTTCTATATATCTTATAAGAGTTTAATGTTAAACATATCTTTACGGCCAGTTTACTTAGGGTGACCTGGTGGTCTAGGGGTAAGGTGTCAGACTTCTGTGCTGGCGGCCGGGGTTCAATCCTCGGTCCCGGCATAGATTTATCTGATTTCCAAACCCTTCCTACACCTCTGACAAGACATCTTGTGAATGTGTGGAATGCCAGGCCGCCACCGTGGTTCGGATTCCACGTTAAACTGTAGGTCCTTCATTTCATCTCACAGTCACCCTACCATTACACATTAGCGTAAGTGCGTACAACCCGAACGGGTAGTAAGACGCGGTGCTAATAATAATAATAATAATAATAATAATAGTTTACTTAGATAACATTTAGTGCATAAAATAAGCCTGCTTGAAACTAGCTATGTTTCTATTTTAAAATGGTTAGTAAGATGCGGTGCTAATAATTAGAGTAATACTAATGAGTACACAGATTGTACTAGTGAATTAATGCTTGTTTATCAACACGGCACCCATTTCAATTCAACGCGTGACTAATGCCACATTTTCCCGCTGCTCTAACGAGCACAGTTTTGCTCTGGTTATTTTGTCAAGTTGTAACTTAAAATTATCACCCATTTGTTAATAAATGAAGTGTACTGTTCACCTAAGCTTCAAGCACCCTAACCCTACCTCTCAGCGTGTCCTCTGGCTATTACAAGGACCATAATCACAACTAGTACAGTCCAAAATGTTTCCTACTGGACACCCATAATAATTCATATGCTTTTCTCGTAATTTTCTATTTTGAAACCTCATCGTTAATTTTAAATACACTGAAATATAATAATATGATGGAAGCCTAACATTACCCTTCATTTAGCTTGAAAGGTAATATGTTTACTTTATTTGGTTACACTATGGCGTTGTTCAAAATCTAGGGCCATGGTTTAATCAGTCAAGGTAAAACTTTAAACATCCAGGTTAGGTCTACCCTTCACTATGCCATAGCTTAGAAGATTTGGGCAAAGTGTAATAAGTCAAGGGTAAACACAGCATACATATATATATATATATATACCCTTCATTTATCCAGAAAGATAGAATGCTTATCAGCCATGTTTTCACTATTATATAGCTCATAAAATAAGACCATTATGTAGTCATTCAATGTAAGAATTTTACCATTCAGGATAAACGGAGTGTACATAACCTAGGTTAAAGCCCTTTTTGAGTAAGAGCAATTCCAAGGTTATGTTTTAAGAGCGTGCATCATAGCGGGCCAAACTCAGCTCCTGGTCTGCATGAGCTATGGGAATTAAAGGAAAAAGAAAATACCAAGATAGGCCTGATATGTGTGCAATTCTTTCGTATTATTTTTAATGATTACTAGAAATTTTCTACGGTGACATTGGGGGACAAAGCTACAAAGTTTCTGGCTACAGTATATTCCTATTATAACAGAATAAAGATGTTTGCACAGTGCTTATTTGTGAAGTCATTCTAAAATAGTTAAAAATTGTCTTTTCAATGCAGTTTTCATTAAATTATTTAATATTTCAACAATGTTCTGTATTAGGAACATCTATTAACTCCTTATCTCCATTAACGTTTAATCGAAAATAATCTACGTGCAATAGTATTCGTATAAATTTATGATTTCTAGCCGACTGTACCACAAAGTTGATGGGCGTGATGCACGCTCGTATCTCCCCGGCGTGTGCATCCAGCCCTCATGGAAGGAACACACTCCTTTCGCTGATGGAGGTCTGACTAAGGCGTTTTCCTAGCTGTCCGGTGTTGACAGGGATCGATGACAAGCACGGGGTCGTTGGTCCCAAAATTACTCGCCGCCTGCCTTTACGTGCGTGGCTACGCTCGGAGGCTACAGCCCTTGTGGGCTAAGGTTGCTTCTAGAAGGTCAATGGATGCTGGACTCAATATGGCAAAGTGGTTTACCGTTTTGAGAAATCACCGACTTATAAAAGGTATTTGTTTGATGACGTACCAGTGTTTTTCTGTACGTAGTCTATGATAGAACTTCTAAACTTAACATTAAATACTAAACATTCATTAGGCTACCTCGATGTTAATTTCCAGCAACATAAAGTGGTGGTTTATTCCTCTACTCAACCATTCCGCAACTGAATGAGGATGAAGCCTCAGCAGAGATAGTCCTGCACAATTTAGGGCCATATGTAAATTTGAGATTAGGACATTTACTTGAACAGACTTTTAAGAAATCTTAACAGTGTCCCTACGCCAATTTTTAGTGAAACCAATAAACACATTTTATAGACCTTTGCCATATTATATTTCTTATAGTTACATCATGGACCAGATTAGGCCGCAGTTTCAGTATACATACTCACCTTTATCAGAAACATTTTCTCAGTGTTAGGATAACTTGGTTTCATCCTGACGTCCTCTTGGTTGAGTAGTAAAGTAGGAAAAACAGAGTCTATACAATCCTAACACTACCCCTTCACTATGGTTGGGCTATTGGAACGTTTGACTAGATTTAAGTGAGCCATACCCTATACCCTTAAAACAATAGAACGATTTAGATAAAATCATAAACATAAAGCTGTCATTAATAGTAAAAATAGTAAACAGTCAAAACGTGATTAAAATGTTTATAAAGTTAAAAAGTTATGAAAGACAAGTCACAGTTATGAAAATCATGACAATTAATTTTTTTTAAAGTGACACAGTGGCTTGGGTTGCTTAATAAAGGTCTAAATGAGCCTGTTCAAATATTTTATTTTGTTTTACTACCCATTCGAGTTTACTCCCCATTCGAGATGTACGCAAATTTACTAACTACGCTAATATGTTAGTGTCGAGCAAGGTTGAACTTAAACAAAGTGCACACACATTTGCTTTGAGAGAGAGAGAGACAGGAAAAGAGAGAGGGAGAGTAAAAAAACAGTTACAAAAAACAAACTGTAGTACACACAAATAGGATCTAATTTAAAGCTCCAATCTCCTCGTCATCGGTAGTAAAGTCAATTGAGAAAGTTATTGATGCCTTTGATCGGGGGTTAGTAGCCTTTTTGATGTCGTTGGCTGTATTATTTAAAAAGTAGTGTCGAGCATATATTTTATATAAGGAGCAGTTTGCTAGTGTCAACTATGTATGTATGTATACATGTACAGTACAGACATTTTCCCATATTATTGTTAGCCGTCCAACACCTTAGTAGTCCGAAACCTTAGCTCAGTTGGTAGCATGTCTGCCTTCTGAACTAATGGCCCCGAGCTCTATCCCCAGCATGGCCGAAAATTTATCATTGGTGAAATACAGGTTTACCCTTTTATATTGATAAATTAACGGCCGGAAATGGATGTTGTGCTTGTCCTAGTATTAAGTTAGATTATAGGGCATATGAAGCTTCTACAGACACAGCAAACCAGGGGCAAAAATATATGTTTGAATACAAAACTGATCCAGGCCGTTACCTTGTTTGATTGTCTAGATCTGACTATATCCCATTCCCATTTAACCTTACACTACCATGGCTGTGTGGAAGGTCGGCTCTATATAGCGCTAAGAGAGCTTTCCTAAATTATTCTAATATTTGTTCATGAGCTAATCCCTAGACACGTATTAATATTTTTGGCGTTTTGTACAATGGATGTTTTATCCAAGAGTAAATAATATTGGCAGGTCTGGGTTTGTGTTTTGACTAAACCCATCAAATCACATCACTAATCGTAGTTACTATAGTCACAACAATGGCGGAAGATTGACGAGAGTGATCTCAATCATGCGGCATAGGAATAATTTCCATGACGGAAAGTAATCGGATACTCTATCAGCATTTTCCTCCATCACTTGCGCAGTCTACCGTGTCATAAATCTGTTAGTATAGTGCGGTTCCAATGGTTGCTCCAGAATTTTGCTCTTTCGTTACATAGCACCATGGGAGTCACGGTACAATTTTAATAGGAAAGGCTTTTTTTAGAAGATGTAAACATTGATAGAATGTTGCTGTATTGTTTTATAGTGCTTGTCTGATTGATAATATACACAAACAAATAATATCAACAGATAACAAGAGTAAATGCATGGCTACGTGAAGGTAGATATTATAAATTTTTCACCTGTCAGATAAGGTCCTTCCTATGAAAATTAGCTTGTACAAACATGTGGTTAAAACCCACTCACATCGCTAAAATTAAGAGACAATCGAGTTTGTGTTAGCTCCATAATATTCTAAACCCCACTTTTAAATTCCACAGCATTGTCACACTAGGAGATCAATTACCACAGAGTAAATAAATCTAATAATGGGATTTAGTAAAATTTAACTAAATTAAAATTTTTGGAATTTTGCTAACCTTAAATCGGACTCAGCGTGGATGGATAAAGTTATAATATAGTTTAGGATGTATCCTAAAAACTAGAAAAAAGTGAATATAACTAATAGTTTGTCACAACAATCATTAATGTAAAAGTATTGAAATTTGCAAGTTAATCCGATATTTTGATAATTCATGCTCACTTATTTAATGTTTATATATATATATATTACTTACTAATAGTATCATAGAAATCTACCATACTTGTATTTGTAGGCTCACTAGGAGTGTAAAATTATGAATATCTTTTTTAAATCCCATGTCTTACTACCTGTTCAGGTTATACGTATATATTATAATTACTCTAAAAGGGTAGGGATAAGTAAGGAAGTATTTTATAGGTGATCTACTTGCATTTGCGGGGAAGGAGAGTGGTAAACCATTTAGAAATAAACCACTCCAAGTAGGCCCGACAAGGATTCGATACCCATACTTCCAACCATCAGCAGGCCAGTCTAACAAGAGAGTGACAGCTTATACCATTTTGCCACTGAAGCGGGCTACTATGAATGCTCGCGTTCACATATATAATTAAATAAATAAATTTCATATTCGAGGTTCCCTGGGCTGTAGTGGTATTCGTAGACTAATTGGAAATTACACATAGTTGGGTCACTAGAATGATAACGAATTTAGAATTGTTAACATTTGTGGTACCGTATAGAATTTTACATATTTGACATTATTAATTTTTTTCTAGCACCGCATCTTACTACCAGTTCGAAATATACGCTGATAACACTAATAAAACCCATGTTACACTCCCTAATTATTATCTAATGTACACTATTTTACATTCCCTTATGGTGTCTAGTGTAAATAATAGAAATTTCCCACGTAACCTCTAATTATCACCATTTTATATTCCCTATACATTTTATAATGTACACAATATTAAATTACCTGAGTAAGTTTTATCAAACAATGTTAAATTTTGCACATGAGTATTAATTATAGCTATGTTAATTTCCCTCAGTGAATTCTAATGAAAATTATGTAAGATATGTTAAGTTCCATGTATAATTTACGCCCCAAACTATGTTAAATTCCCATTGTGACCTATCAATTATAATGTATATGTTAAATTCCTTATGAATTCAAATGCATACCATGTTTGATTACCCATGTGGCCATTAATTCGCCTTATGTTTATTTCCGATGTAGCTACTAAATATTTTAATTTTTAATTCATTATTTATAATTTATTCTTGAAATAAAAGTTCATCCTGTTGCTATCGGAAATCCATCCAACTGGTTTAGGTAAGCCTATTCTCTGAAGACTTCCATTATTGTTTGATCTGGGAGATATATAAGGGAGTGTTAAACAATGTGTTTTCCCGGGGATAATCAAATAATCTTGAATTTATTAATACAATGTGTACAAACAAATGAGCCTTCTTCCTAAAAGTTAGTAATTTTTAGCATAATCTAAGGGTTGGCGCACACCTATCCTTAAAAGATCATGTCGGCTCGTTACTATATTTTTTCATGTTACAACACACTTGTTATTATCTCGTCGTATCGAATCATTTCTGCATTAATTTGTGTGAAAATGGGGAAAACTCAAATTGGGAATATTTTTAGAGCCTATGCAATATTCCACACAGTGCGCCTGCCTTTATGCGATACTCTCGCAATAGACTAGACTGCATTTAATGGGGTGTTTGGAGTTCGAATCCCCGTCAGGTATACTGAGGGAGGTTTATCCTAAAGGGTTTTCCACTCCGCTCCACGAAAAAGTGTTTACAATTACTCTAAATTCAAGCTTCCTCATCCCTAAAACATCTTAATTATCACAATCCAACAACTTAGCTAAATTGGTAGTGTCTGTCTACTGAACTAAGGGTCCCGGGTTATATTCCTGGCATAATCTAAAAATTAATCATTTGTGAAATGTGTGTTTCTCTTTTCACAGTAATGGGTGGGGGTTGATGATGTAGCTCATCTTGATTTAAGTTGGTTAATAAGTTGTGTTCTGATTTAATCAGTCAGTTCAGAAAGTGCACGTTAAATACCCAAAATAATTAAAAATTAAAAATAACTTGCAGATATGCGTATAGCCCCAACGAGTAATAAGACGCGGTACTATACAAATAGAAACTTGTAACAGATATTTAAAATTTCATCCAGGTCCTCTCTCTATAACTATAAGTGGCAAACTTCAGCGCTGATCGGTGCTGACTTTCTTCAGCAATGAGGGTGTGTTTGCATAAAAGGCCGTTCATAGGTAAATGAGCTTTATACTTGTTGGCGTAGGTAATTGGCACCAACAGATTAACCGGAATTAACACCTAGTTCTTTCTTAGCTTTCTGTGTCGACATAAAGTTCTCATCAAGTGCTAGCTTCGTTTTTCTCTCACCACACCCATATATATTGCTAAAATATGTAATGTGTTTTCGTAACATCTTGCATAAACGCAAAAAATAATCTTAAATTTAAAATATCCATATCCTGAATTTTTAGTACATAAAAATGAAAATGTCCAAAATGCTGTAAGTAAATCTCTGGCTATTGATTTACAAAGTCCTTGTTGGTGTCATGCACCCTCTGTGTACACAACTGCACCAGGAAGATGAAAGCCTGTTTTATTTCTTTATACACCGTAATACTTAACTAGCATTTCACTCGACCACCATAGTGGTGTTTTGTATTCCAGTCAGGTGTATTAAAGAGAGCTTTCAAAATGTTAATTTCACTATAATTTTTTCATCCGTTATGGGCCCAGTGCCAAGTAATATGTTTATTAAGTTGCTATCCTCACTTTTACATAATTCGGTAGACCTATTATTTGACGTACTAGATTAAAAAAAAATCATAAATGATTATGATACTTGAGACCCTTTTCATAAACCTAGATATTTCACCGAATATAAATTTATAATATTTTTTGTGATTGTCTTATCTCTATTATACTATAAATTACACAAAAATTGGGTGTTAAGAAATTAATAGATCACCTTATAAAAAATCATAGTTTCAAATAACAAATCATTTACTTTGAACGATTTTGAACAATGTGTTTGTTAAATAACTTTAAATAAATGGTACGACACATTCGAATCAACTTTCTCATAATAGTGTATTACGCCTGTATCTTGAGCACAATGTTCATAAATAGGTTTTCTGTAAACTTCTGAATTTGACTAAGGATTCCTAAAAAAGTAAAAAAAAATCATTCCTATAGCACAATAAACAGTCTTCATAAAATTTTTTTAACAAAATTGTTTTAATAGTTTATCAAATATCAAATTTTCAAAAGTAGGTTATTTTTGAGCAGCAGTAAAATTATTTTTGATTTCTAAAGATTTAAAAATATGTTTTATTTATCATAGAAATCAATTTTTAGAAATCAATTTTGAACTAAATCTTTAAGAGCATTTTCGAAAAATTCAAATTGTCTAAAATTTGTTTTAAGCAAAATATCTTTAAATTAATTTGGCTTATAAAAATAAACGTACATGATTGTTTATCGTGTAAAATAGACCCCTAATATCCATTTTGAACAAAATAGAATTTTTAAACATAAAACAATTATATATATTATTATTTATCATGCCAAACCTCCCCAAATTAACATATGTAAAACTATTTATGCCAATTTCAAAATAATCCAAATTTTCAACAATCATCCATCAATCATCCAACTACCCTCAAACAAATTTCTACCTTAAAACCAAGTATAGACTATAGAGTATTATATTGGAGGTCAAACACTCACTAGATATACATTATAATCCAGAAAACCATTTAAAAAAGTTGTAATTCAAAATATCACTCATGTTAAAAAATACCCTTAATTTAAAGGTTAAGGCAAACATTAAAAAAAAATATCATAGTATAACCCTATATAATCTAAATATCAAGTTTGAACAAAATCCATCGAACCATACGAACACATACATCGGGAGAGTCTAAATCGTAAGATACTTTTTTTTTATTTCGGGGGCACATAAAACCTAAAAATTCATCATAAGATCGAGCAATACTTACAATACAATACTTTCTCATTAAGTGGATGATAAAGTAAAAATACATCAATATAATTTTAAATGTAACCAAGAATATCTTTTTCTATTCAAGGGAAATACCTTTTGGAATTTAATTCGTGTTTTTTTGGGGAGAGGCTGTACTTTGGGTGTATTATAAAAATGACCAAAATAATATTATTCAATGGCTTGCTGGTTTTTAAATGAGCCAACATTTCACACATATTTGAAGTAAAATTTTTCGGCCCCAAATTATAAGGTATTCTCCCTTCTAGTGAAAGAAACAGTTATCAGCTAATTTGCATTAAAAATAAGGTAACATTACAATTTTTATTCAAATAAAACTTTTTTTGTAACCCACTCGGGCTATACGCATGTGAATTTATCTTTATAATGTGCTAGGGATAGTGAAAGTTGAATTACGATAAGTATATCAGCATTTTTATGGAAAGCAAGTTAGGAAAAATTACCCTCAGTACACTTGACCGGGATTTGAACCCCAACCATCCTGTCACCAGCAATCCAGTATAGCACTAGAGTAACACTTTAGACCATTCTACATATAAAGCAGGTGATTATCCATCAATAAATACATTAAAATGTGTAGCGTATAGATTTGACCCTCAAGCTATTATTATTATATCTCGAAAACGATTGATAGTTTTTTCCTTTCAGTAAGAGTATTAACTTGATGAGCAACCCCCATCGCTCTATTTTTTGCTATCTATATTCACTATTAATGTTTCACACATATTGTTATGAAAATCCTATTTTCGTAAAATGCCTGATGTAGCTTTAGGGTGTCTGAAAACTAACTCCAACTAAATATGCTTTTTTTTAAAATATTCTTTACAGTATATCCTGAATTATTAAAAAATAAAATCTTTCTCTGAAACAATTAGGAAACTAAAATTTAGAAAATGATCAAAAACATTTCCCATGGTATTCCTGCCTAAATAACATTGTGATAATCAAGGTTTAAAGTTTATAATGTTTTAAACATAAGCTCACAAATAGATACTACTCCTTCCTAAATATTTATCTGTTACCCGCATCGATGGGTGCACGGTTAAATGTCAGATTCATCTAATTTGGTTTTATAGTGATGGTAATATAAAAGTTCGATTCCCAACCAGATTTACTGATAGTGTTTATTAAATATAGGATTATCTAGCTATGAGATATATATTTTAAAAAGGTGGGGATTTGTTAGTTGATTAAATATTTGTGTTCAATATTAAGTCAATAATTAAATTATTCTTTATTTATTTATTTAATATTTTGATATTTACCCTAAAGAGCTTTATAAACATTATAGTGGCTAAATGTGTTGCAAATTCTTTATAAATGAAAATAGAGATATACATCACTATAAAGCTTGCAATAAAATTGTAAATCGCTGTTGAATCCATATTCATAAAGCACACACCTAACATTCAACACCACTTGGTTGTAACTGGCTAGTGTTTAGTTTTGCTTTCTTTAAATTTTTATTATTATTATTATTATTAGCACAGCGTCTTACTACCCGTTTGGGTTATACGCACTTACGCTAATGTGTAATGGTAGGGTGATTGTGAGATGAAATGGAGACCTACAGTTTAACGTGGGATCCGAACCACGGTGGAGGCCTGGCATTCCTCACATTCACAAGATGTCTTGTCAGAGGTGAAGGAAGGGTTTGGAAATCGGATAAATCTGAGCCGGACCGAGGATTGAACCCCGGCCGCCAGCACAGAAGTCTGACACCTTACCCCTAGACTACCAGGTCACCCGCTTTCTTTAAGAAATGGTAAATGAAATCTCTTCACACGGATTTAATTAGTAAGATTTTGTAACATATAAATTAATTATTGTATTTTTCATAGTTAGGAAAGGAATGGGGAAAATAGGGGACGTGGGGGTGTAAAGGGTTATATATATTTTAAATGATATTAAATATTAATATTTTGCCAATTTTATAAAACACATGAATTAAAAAAAAATTAAGCCAAAATTTACATTTAAAATCAAACTTATCAATTTAAATTCCTACATCAGTGAGCACGCGGAATAAACGTCAGACTGGTTTAATCTGGTTTTACGGTGATGGAAAAGTCAGGGTTCGAGTCCCGTCCTTGTATGCTAAAGGTATTTTTGTAGCATTAGCCACAAGCAACCTCAACCAAACAAAACAATCGACTTACCAATTATACAAACACCATCAGCGGCCGGCCCAGCTACACGACTACACGGCCCATCGGATCACTCACACCCGATCAACACAAACTACATGGCCCATCTGAACTCTCACATCCGAACAACACGACTACTTTCGGAATACTGAGGACCGAGCCGAATCCAGCTCTTTGCACCGACTCCGCCGAACCAAAGATCTTCAGTTAGAAAGAAGAAACACTTCACCAGTGTCCAAGTCTGCCATCCAGACGCTCGTAGAACATTCCACGCCTCGTTATGTTCTTTGGTTTTCCCCCTCTCGTCATCCCTTCGTTCCGTGTGCTGTGTTCTGTGCTTTCTGTATATAAGAGTGATCGTGTGGGTTAAGCGTCACTCTGGAACTGGCTTTGGAAATAGCTTGTGCGAACTACGGCTTCGGATATAAACCATGTAGGATAAATTACTTTTCGGCCTAAATCTTTGTTGTTCTAAATTTCACTTTGGACTCTTTATAATTATTTCTAATATTCAAACAAAACTCTAACTTTTAAACTTTGCGCGTATTACTCATGTCAAATTTTGATGGACTTGGAGCTTGGGACTTGTATTTATTTCAAATAGTAACGAACTTTAACAAAATGAAATATGATTTCATTTTCAATAATATTTCTTTTGCACTTGTAATTATTTCTAATATTGGTGGGCTTTAACTTTGAGCTTTGCCCGCAGTGTTTATGTCAAGTATTAAGTTTAGGAGTTAGACAAAAGTAAAACATCTTATGATGTCGATATTTATTGAGTAATATATGTTTTCTATGAGTATAAAGGACTTAAGCTTTACCCTCTGCTGGGAATAATTTCTCTTGAAATATTGTTTATATTACTCCATGTTCGATGTTAGGTTTGTCTTTGGCTTACTGGATTATAATGCCTTTAGATTCCGTCTATGGAATTGTTCTGTTCATTATTAACTTTAAATGTTCACTCATGAACTTAGTGTACTAGGTGCCATCAGCGCGTGTAAGAAGTTAGTGATAGCCACCATAACGACTAAGTGATGGGTGGATATGTGTTATGTTTGGCGAGCTAATATGGGTTTATCTAAATAAAGTCAACATACTTATCTATAATTTGTGGGATCTTGTATATTTTCCCCATTTATGGGACGACGAGAGGAAAGATGACTGGCAGGAAACAACTTTAAATATTGTTATGAGGAAGATTGACATTTATGCTTAGGTTATATTGAGGAGTTATTCATTGTTGTTTCAGCCTGATCAAGTTTGATGTTAGCGAGGCTAATCGCTTACATGTCCTGCGCCCTCCTTATGAGGCTATGACGCTAGATTGTATATTTTGTATAGCCTATCTTTTCTTGAGATTGTTGATCTCTATATATTGTCTATATTTTTTGAATATTAATAAACATCTCTCGACTATAATGTTTGTACTTACCTTTTAATACGTTCATCCTTAGGTAGGCTACTGCTAGTTAAAATATGTTGTCTAATAATCAAACCACAGGTGTGATTACGATCTTAGTTGATGGCATATATTATTGGGGGTGACCGTGGGGACGAGTCCCGCAATAGTTCTTATTGCATGTGCTGGGTATCAGTTAGGTTTTGCCCAGTTTTTCTTTGCTCTTTTTACTCACCCAGCACACTCAAAAAATTTTCTTTTGCTAACTTATATTTATTTTATTTTTTTGTATTTGAACACGCCTAATTAGGCGCAACGGTTCATTTTTACTGACATGTTTACCCACGCTTTATTCGAGCACACAGGGGTAAATTTATTTAAATTCTACCCTCCTCATTCTTGTCATTATACTGTAGGTAAATTTGAATAGCACACACGAATAGTAAGACGCGGTGAAAAAAAAATACATTTTTAATCTCCGATTCGCACTTTTTCTTGCTACCTCGGATTATGCTCAAACTCTTAAGCTTACAAGTGCACATAAGCTCTAATTCCATGTACTTACTTCTCTTCGAGTTTACACAAAGTGTACGTAAGGCACTTGATCTTAACCAACCTACAACAACTTATCGAGAGCAACCTAGCTCAATATTAAATCCAACATATACCGAACCTTGTTGAAAACTAACGATGCTGAATTAACCTAGACCAAATATTTTTAAAATTTGTATTCACTCAATTCAAATAAAAAAAAACAAGTGTCACGTTCATTTACAACACAATTGTGTATCCTTTATTATATAATAGATCAGTTGGGTATAGCATTTAAAAACATTGGCTATAAGTAATTTACCCTTAAATTAATTTTAATTCGAAAAACAAGTATAAAATGCTTTTCACTATGCGAAAAAATCTTCAGATATCATTTTGAGTAACATCGTTAAAATACATTTTCAAAATATATCGGTCAATTTTTCATAAATCAATCCATTAATTATATAGACATAGTAAAAGGAAATCAAATTTTTGTTTTCAGATAGTATCTTTCTACATATATCAAGTTTGGACAAAATCAACCAACTGGTTTCGGTTGTAGCACCAGTCACAGACAAACAAAATGTTGGGAAACACACCTCTTTGAGTTCGGGGACCCATAGTCTCAAACACAAATATTTGCTAATTTAATGAGAAATTAAGATTATAGAGCAGATCAATAGATAGCTCTGTAAAAATTGTTGTCATTAAATACTATACATATTTTACATACAGGATTAAGAATAGGCTTCAAATTGATAAAATAGACGTTGGAGTAGTGGTAGTATAAAATGCATAGGTATTTTTATATAATGTTGAACTTGACTAATCGATTCATTTGTAAGAACACCGTTTAATTTAATACAATACTTCAACTCGAATGATTAAAAAATATATATTCTTATTATAACTCTTCAATTGCAGCTAGGACCTACCGTCCAATTTTCATTAGTGGGTTTTTATATATGTCAAGTTATGAGATCTGCGACTTTCCCTTTTGATTACAAACAAATATGTTTTTATTTTATAAATGGCCTTTCCTACCAATGTTCTAAAATAGCGTTCTTTTGCGTCTCAATTTCGTTTTCATATCATATCAGTGAACACTAAACACAGATTCTATTAAATATGGAGAACATCTTAGATTCAAAATTGTTCCTCATTCATTAAAAATGAAGTTTATATTTTAGAAGTCAAGACGTAGGCTAATATTTAACACAAATAAGAGAATTTGACAAGAAAGCAAAAAATAATATGAAAGGTGTCAAACAAAAAATGTATTATAGACTTAAAAATTAAAAAATGACATCTAGACACGGGAATCGAACCCGGGACCTTGACTTAATATGACCATGCTTTAACCACTGAGACATCCAGGAATCGTCCCGTACCAACCACCGATTGCGTTATGTGATAGCTCGTCATTATTAATTTATCACATTTGCAGCCGACGATTTCCGGACGCCCATCATGGACTCTGCCTTAAAATATGAGTGAAGAATGGCCCTGGGCACGGGACGATTCCTGGATAGCTAAGGTTTATATCATTGGCGTAATAAGCCAAAGGTCCCGGTTTCAATTCCTGTGTCCAGGTGTCATTTTTCAATTTAAAGAATATAACCGGCTATAAACGTAATTAACAAAAATAATAGCTTTACTATTTAATCCATCATAAATAATATATTGTTTTATATACAGCATGTAGTTGGTGGTTCCAAGTAATTTTATATATATATATATATATATATATATATATATATATATATATATAAAGTTATATTTGATTTTTTTTTAAACTTTTTGAAATATGTTAATTTGAGCCACCTAACGAATCTAAATCAGCGCACTTGTTGTCTATTCTTTCCAGATACAACATTATTCTATATTATGGTAGTATTATGTCTTTAATTTAAAGAATACGTTTTAAAAATATTGTTTTATTATCATTAAGAATGTAAATGATCAGTGAAAGTATGAGCCCATTAGATAATTACGGTCCTAACGAATCTAAGCAAAACATAGGATCAACCATAATCATCAGTCTATGATGTTCATCATATCTTTCTCAGATTTGAGGAAATATAAGTGGCGCAGCCAGAAAATTTAATATGGGATAGGAAAGGGGGTATACGTTGTATATAAACTATTATATATATATAGTTTTCACAATTGGGAATTTTCGGCAAATTTATAATTAGTATGGCGGTTATCATGTCGTAATTTTGGTATTGAAATTAAGGCGATGCATCCGACCACTCTTCAATGCTCTGTATTTAAGTTGTGCCTCATTTAGACTTATTATAAGCTCTTAAAAAAACATATTTTGGACATTGGATAAGGATGGGGAGAGAACAAATCCCCATTTCCCATCCTTTCCCTCCTACGGATACAACAACAATTTGCAGTAATAGCTATTTGCAATAATTAATGAATGGATACACTATATACGTATACAGCCCATCAAGGCAGTCGAGTGAGGAGGCACTGGTTAGATCCCAGTAGGAAACAAGATTCTTTTTTTATAGCACTGTGTCTTACTACCCATTCGGGCTACACGCCTATGTACAGTACCTAATAACTCTTGTATGGTAGGGATTATAGTACTAATGCATGATAAAATGATTGACATAAAGGGGCTTTATAAATTGCTTTTGAACCAGCTTTTATCAATTAACTAAAAGATTAAAAACTTATTATCCCAGTCGATAGGAACGAGAATGGTAGTGTAGTGAAAATATACCAGTATTGATGCTTAGAAAAGCTGAAAAAACAACATTGAAATATTAAATGTTGCCATTTATTCTCAGTGGACCTGGGTACGATATGAACCCCAATCGTCACTATAAACGGTAACCATATTATTTTAAGTCTTTTAATATGAGTTTATTTGATGTTTAGTAAATTAATATTTTGTGAAACGAACGTTCAAAATAATATTTATAAAAGAAATGGGCAAAAGTAGTTATTATTTACTTTTTATAAAGGTTTTATTTCATCTATAAGATATATAAGAAATGTATGTGAAAAAAAATCGTATGTAAAGAGTCAGTAATGAATGGGTGCTGAAGGAGTGCGGTTTGAAAGGAAATCCAATAGGTCAATGTAAAGGTAGTGTGTTACGCTGGTTTGGGAATGTTGGGAGGATTGAATGTAGGTCGAGTGACTAAGAAAATATATGAAGGTAGAGTGTGTGCGTCAAAAACAAAGGGTAGGCCATGTAAGACGTGGATAAATGTTTTATACGAAAGTGTGAAAAAGAGAAACATCAAGAATTTTACGAATAAAAGAGCCTGTTAGATTTGGTGTATGGATGTTGTTGAAGCAAAGGGAGTATGAAAGGATAGGGAAGTGTGGATAAAGTTAGTGAGGATGGATTAAGAAAAGAGTTGTTGTTTTGGAGCTATATTCAGTTTCTTGCATAACTCGTAAGGGGACGGCATGATTAGGTCTGTAAGTATGTTAGTTCATTAATACCTGCGTTGGTGGCTGCATGGTCTAAGGAGTTACTCTCGCAATTTACTAGGCTGCCGATGTCAAGGAAATCGGGGATAGAATCCCGATCGGGTATACTAAGTTTTTATCTAAGGGCTTCTCCGTTCTGCCTCCAAGCAAATGCTGATACACTTCCTCTAAATGCAACCTTTATCATTCATAAAACCTGCAGGTAATTAGTACATATGCGTATAGGCTAAACAGGTAGTAAGATGCGGTGGTAAAAAAAAGTTGATCGATTATTTTTTTGTTTACATACAAACTAATAAAATGGCTGATATCATGTTTATTGTTTGTTTCTTCTATGTTATAAACACTCTTGAGAGTTGAGATGCTATGTTTTACAAGTAGTTATTATAATATGGTTGGAGTAAGGAACACGTTTTAGAATTATAAGTGAAAGGCACTGCTTTGTCTTAATTCTGTGGCGTGATGTAGTATATTTTCTATATTTTAAATTTAAAAAATAAATTACCTTAACGTTTGGGCAAAAATTTGGACCCAGTAATATTATTGTTTAACTAATATATATATAAACAGATTAAGGCTGACAGTAGCCTTTTACTTGCTTCAAAAGAATAAAGTTTGAGCTGAAGATATTTTCAACACTGTAATTAACAACAATTATAATGCCACAAATTATTTCCAAAAAACATATCTCCATTCACTTTCATTTTAACACACATTCAAAAATGTCCAATCTTTCATTAAAATAATATTTCGTTTTTTTAAGTTAGTGTCTTTTTTGGTTTGTTCATATCTTAGATAAAAGTATGTATCTAGTAAATATTTACATATCTAATAATACTTAACACTTGGCAAAAAGTTTTTAGATACTAATAATAACAAAACTATTTTAAACGAGTTAAACTTGATATGGACACAAATTTGATGAGAATACGTTATCTTAAACAAAATTATACTTTATTTTTTAATATCGATTTTTCAAAATATTACTATTACAACTACATTCTTTTTCGCAAACTTTATTGTAAAAAATATTGACTTTCATATATAATTAATCACACGAGCTTTCACCAATAAACTCTTCAGTCTGTGATTATATCATTCATTTTAAAACTGTACACAATTTTTAACATTTTGATGCTATGCATAGCATAACAATATCTTTTTTTAAATTTATTCTATTTAGTGGTCAGAATAAATAGTGAGAGCACTCAGTGTACCTTATATCACAGCACAAAAGTAATATTCAAAGTCGTTAGTTCCATCGGCTTCATTTGCACATCGTCTAAGCTCTTACATTTCTCCCACTCATGTAAGCCTGTTAACGATGTCCTAGATATCGCGTGAATCTTCAAGTCTCTAAACAACGTCCTCTTATGGAACGCCGGTGAACTGCTATCATCCCTACTGTTCGGCAGTTCGGTGCTGCACTGCGGTATCGTGATCCCCGCCCCAACATCGCAGGCATAGCCCTGACGATGCAGCACAAGCAGCGCGTACGCTGCCGGGAACTGCATGTACGTCGGGTCCGGAGATGACCGTAGCGTCAACAAGTGCACGTCACACGGGAATGATCTCGTCAGCAACTGAACCTTCTTGTGAAGAGATAAATCCTTTTCATGTCGCTGATGAGATGGTTTCTGAGGAGGTGTCTCCGTCATCCCTTCCACCACGAACAGGTTAGCGGGGTAGAGGAGCCCGTTGGAGAGATGGTGAGCAAACAGACTTGGTCGCGAGTACGAGTCCTTCTTATCACCACCCGTCACTTCCTCAAGCAGAAGCCAAAACTTGGTCAGCATCCGTTTGTTGTCCACAACACCTTCACCCATACCCCTTGAGTCATCATATAATGTCCTTCTGTCCAACATCACTTCCAACCACCCGGGTTGCCAACTCGCAGCACCCTGAGCGTGATTCACCAATAAGCTCAGTCTTCTTGAGGAGTCCTGGATGTAGGCCATCGAAGTGATTGGGAAATAGTTGCCTTCAATACCAATCCTTTCAACCTTCACCCTCTTCTGTATCTGGAAGCCGTTCAGATCTGAGTAAAACTCGGGAGGATCCCCGTTGCTGATGTCAGTGACGACACGCATAAACAGTTCCGTCTCTCTATTCTTGGGAGGCGCTTCAAAGTCGATAATATTCTCGATGTATATACCCTCGCTGAGCGGCCCAGCCGCATGGTAAATACGAACGGAATGAGCCAGAATAGGATGATATATCACAGCCAGCTCTGAAGCTATCGAACCTGATGTTATTACAATCTGTAGATTACGTTTGCTCGAAGGCTCATCAGAGAGTATTTCTCGTTCAGTTTCTCTGGAATTGGGGTCAGGCATGAAAAGATAAGCTCCACTATGAAACTGCGCAGATGGATAAGCTGCAAACTGAAGACCACATTGAGTTGTTCGACCAGTGGCCTTCCTAGTGACAGCTTTTAAAAACCCAGACCGTCCATCAATGAGTAGCTTCATTCTGTGATTCTCTAGCTGAATATCTCCCGCCTGCATACCTTTCACCTCGAAAGGGGGAACAAAGCTGGGATCATCGATGTTTTTTCCACACGATGCGCAGTAGACCACTGCTCTAGACTCTAAATTTTTCTCAGCAACTCTATCAATAACGTAGGTCACTAAAGACAACGGGGGTAAATCTGCTACAAACATTACCTCAAATAGTTCTTTTGCCATCTGAAGATTAGTTCCGTCTTTATTTGTATCTCCACCTTCGTTATTGTTCGCAGCTTTCGTGTTCTTCATGAAATGAGTAAGGTTCCATACGGGATTAATCTGGTAAGGAATGACGTTACCATCGGAGTCTAGTACCCTTACATGGGGGGTTGTTACCCTCACCTTGACCACGTCCTGTCTTTGCTGGGCTAGAGAGTTGAACAGAACAACACGTCTTGGTTCATTCCTTGGTACTACTAGGGGTACCTTCTGAGCTAGCTTCTCGTACGACTCACGATCTGTATCTGGTAACAGGAAGTTAACGTGGGGCTGAGGTGGCCTATTAACAAGAAACTTCCCTACGTGCATGTTTTTAGGATCCTTCACCAACAGCGTCTGGGCACACCGTCCTTGAACATACGTCGTGTCCTGTAGGCCTTCAAATAGCTTAAGAGCGTAATCGTGCATGACGAAAGCTTTTGACGTTCCTGTAATGGCATCATGGTGCTGGAATAGAGCCAGAGACTGTCTAGCTTTACTCAATCTCTCATAGTCTCTCTCAAGAAGCTGTGTAGTTTTGTTGTAACCATGCTGTCTAGCTTTGTTTAGAGATAGAGTATATAGAATCTCGGCAGATCTCAAACTAGCTTCAAGTTCTCTGTCTAGAATCTTCCAGTATGGTCTTGTCGTGAAGTAGCCACTCCAATAAGCTGGCCGACCTTCTGAGAATATGTCACTGTACACAAAGAAATCACCTCTAAGAATCTGAAAGTGTTTGCTTCTTTCCTTTACAGCCTCGAAGTAATCCGATGGAGTCCCAAACATGGCCTCAGCATGGTACTTTTCTTTATTCAGGTTGATGTAATCAAAAAGTAGCTTGTAGTTTTTGTACTGCTGATCCCATTCGATGTCATGGTCATATCGGAAATCGTCTCCTAGTGGCATCATGACAACATTGTGAGGGAAGAGTGATCCTGTCCTACCATACTGCTCCAAAAGAAGCTCCGCCTTTTGTCTGACGTTGTACTCATCAATTGGAACAGCTCGAAGACTATACTCGGTGTATTCACCGGGATCTTCCTGAAGTCAAAGTTGAGGCATACTTGAGGATGTGGTCCACAAGAGTGTTTGATGGAGTAAATGTCGAAGGGTTGGTTGTGAGTGAGGATCTCCGTGTGACCGTCAGAGTCCCAGTTTTGACGCCAAAGAAAATCTCCCATTTGTTGTTCTGCCAACCACTGTTTCCATGCGTAATGGACCCTCTGGATGACGGTGCCACCTGTAAACCCAGAAGCCTTAAGCAGGTAAGGCACCGTGGAGCCGTGGCCAAATGGATCGATTGACCATCCCGATTTTGGCGTCACGCCAAGGTTGTTTTTGACCCAGATATGCCCTGAAACAAAATACAAACTTTTAGTTCCGATTTAATGTGAAACTATTTAAATAATACAAAAGTCCACCGAGATACAAATATTTTTATATTTTAAGTGCAATGGAAAACCTTCGTGTAGCTTTTTGTTTTAAGAGTAGAATTTAAAATAAGATTATGAAAAATAAATATTGGCTTTAGAAAAAATGATAGTAAAATTAATTATTTTAACGAATGTTTATTTATTTGTATGTGCAAATATGAATGCATTTATGTATTATTGATAATATTTATATCCCAGCTCTATGTAGAATGTAGTGCAGAAACCCAATCTGTTGCTTATTTACCTATCGCAAACAAGTTATTAGTTGTTAAATGTAAGTATGGTTTTGCTTAGACAATGATAATGATTTTTAATTATTTCATGAAAATATAAAGTTATCGATTTTAAACATAATTTTGATAATTTTCTTAGTTTTGATATGTATGCTTTAATATTATTAATATAAGAGACCCGCTTCAGGGGCTGCGTGGTTTAACGCAGTAGACTAGACTGCCGATGATGTGGATAACGAGGTTCAAATCTCGGTCTGGTGTACTAAGTTTTTTCCAAATTGTTTCTCCACTCTCCCTCCACGCAAATATGGATACACTTCCTCTAAATATAACATTTAGAATCCCTAAAAGCACTAGCGTAATTCGTGCGTAAGCATATTCCTTCATATATATAATATATGTATGAAGGAATATAATTAAATACCTTACTTAAAATAATTAATACAAAAATATAATATAATTTAAACATTTACTTAGTTGTAAATATCAAACTTCAACCAACTTGAAATGTTATAAAAATAGGCATTTTTTTAAGTTAATGTCCTAAACCAATAATTTTTATTCAAACAAGCTAATTATAGTTATTACTTAGATAATTAAATATTTATGGTAAGCTTTATTCACTGTAAAATATAATTGGAGTGTAACAAAAATACAATATTATATTAAAACTTTGCTGAAGTTTGTTTATTGCCTTAAAAAATATAAAAACAAATCAACTTCAGTACGACTCTTTATGTAAATCTGGATCGTTGAATGTAAAATGAGAATTTATCATCTAGGAATTATTTCATCCGCGTAACAATAACCAACATTAATGTTTAGAACAAACATCTGAAAAAAAATCTGCCTATTCACACATTTGAAACAAACACTACCAAACTCCCAACTCAGGGATTAGAGCACAATGATGTAATTATAAAAACAGACAGAACACGAATATTTTTTTTTTAGGAAAAAATCTATTAGACCTGGCAAAACATAGGATACAGATTAAAATGTTCGCGAGAGCGGACGGTTGGAAACAAAAACAATTTGCTTGGGCCAGCTCGCCCTTTTCGCTCGTTATTGTTAAATTAATACGTTAGCAAAAACAAAATATTGGTATGGGTGAGGAAAGAGAAGGTTCGTAAAATACCATGCAAGACAAGGACAAGTGCAGCTTCTAGAAAGCATCAACTTTAAATACGATATTATCTGACACCATAGCTCAGTCAGTAGCTTGTCTGCTTACTGAGACAAGGGTCCCAGCTTCGATTCATGTGACAGTGAAATTGGGATATCCCTCTCCACAGTAATCAATTGACAGCATTTGGACTGGATGGTGTGTCCAATCTAGATTTATGTTAGTTTATCGTGTGCTTGAAAATCAGTCAGTTCAGAAAAAGTACAATTAATACCTAAAATAAAAAACAAGGAAGGATAGTGAAAGGATTAAAGGTTTAGTCAACATAGATAGCATTTTTACGATATTAGTAGTGTCATTTTATAGGTAGGATCTGTGTGTGTGTGTATATATATATACACATACACACACTAATGTGGTACAACCATGACTCGCGGGCTGATCTGCACAATGTAGCAAACATTGCAGGTCACAAGCAAAATATATTAATTATAATAATGAACAAATAACACTTTCTGTAAAAAAAAAAAGTTTGAACCATAATACTAGTATCATAGCTACGCCATATAGTTAGTGAAATGACTAAACATGTTTATTTGTGCAGCAAGTTTTTTCAACAACGCAGATAAGGTTCACACCTTTTACTATTATTTATTTAAGAACCTGTTGAGATTAGTGGAATAGTAAAAAACAAGTTGTGAGCCGTAGGTAAGACCACACTCAAATACATTTCAGATTATCAAAACCACTATTAACCTAGGACAGGGGATTGGGAGGTAACGATCAGTTTTATTCAAGAGACAGCCATTACATCTTTGTCTAAGGGTAGCAATGTGAAACGTGAACGTTGTTCTTCTTTTTACTGTACAAACCATATTGTGTTCGTTCCTTTTATACAATTCTATCCACCTTTTCTGTTCTTTCTTTCAACTATAATATAATTACATCATAAAACAAAAATAAGTTTTCCTCATAGAGGTACATTATCAAAGTGACAATCATTGATCATATGATTTGCCATATGAATACTTTTTATGAAAGTAGGTTTAGTAACTTTTGTAAATGTTAGAGACAATATTCCTTTTAGAATCCTAATATAATATATATATATATACACATATATATATATATATATAAGTATATGAAAGTAGGTTTAGTAACTTTTGTAAATTATGATTCTAAAAGGAATAACCGTCTCTAACATTTACAATAGTTACTAAACCTACTTTCATAAACAGTATTCATATGGAAAATTATATGATCAATATATATACATATATATACACTAAGGGTAAAGTTAGAGCTTGGCTAAAGTCGATATTATACAGATAATGTTGAAATTATCCAAAATAATGAGAGGGAATTGATTTTTTTCGTAGTTTATCCGTTTAGTATTGATATTATCCACCCGCACTTGAATAATGTCAAAATTTGAGAGTTGAAGCTGTGACTGTGTCTTTTGAGAGTAGCCATGCACTTTATCCAGATTTCTGGCACTACCCGTAACATATAAAATTGGCGTTCTCTTGATCACACAATTTTTAAAATGGTTAAACTAAATTACTGATAGAAAACATTCGTACCAACTTTCTCACATACCGTATTATGGTTTGAAAAAAAGTTTTCTTTAAACTACACATTAGTAAGTTTTCCTCAGCAAAACCAACATATAACCTTGTTGTTTTCATATATACATTTTAAATACAAACAAAATAAAAACTTTTAAATCGGATTTAATGTGAAAATATTTACTAACACTAAAGTTCACTAAGACATACATATTTTAATATTTTAAGTGTAATGGAAAACCTTTATCTGGGTCTATGTTTTAAGAATATATTTCTAAAAAAAGTATTATTTCAAAAATACATTATTTGTGAACCACCCTAGAATTATTTAAATTTTTAAAAATAAAAATATATACCTATTTTTAGTTAAAAATCATTCCTAGATCCCCAATTTAAAGTAAATCCTAACCGAACCGGGATTAAACGTAAATATTGTCTGCTTAACTGGTGACGGAGAGGTCGGGGTCTGAATTCTTTACGCAAATGTGATTACATTTTCTATAAGTACTACCTTACTTTATCCTATCAGTATGAGGATAGATCGTTTGGATATTAAGACGCAGAGCAAAAATATAATACGAAGATATATGTAAGATTATAAACGATAACTACCACTTTATGTAGGCCTGATTAACCAAAAGAAATTTATTCAAACGTATATAATAATTTTAAGAGTGTCATAAACATTATCTTTAAGCCTGTTTTTAAACCAAACATTATATATACACAGTTTCAAATTTGGTTCACTTGAAGTATCACCCCCATGGGGCATTATTTAGCTGCAACTACACAAGTAGACATTCACAACGAGGCTAGCAATTTGTCCACCATCCCTCCTACTCTTTCCTCTTCCTTCCGAAAAAAAGAACAACCCAAAGAAGTGAAACGTTAATATTTTCTTTTGAAAGTGTAATTAATTATTTTATAAATTCTACGAGATGTTTTATATTATTCCTCATTAGTAGCTTGCATTGGCTTCGTTAGTGCTTAAATATCTTCATTGTAGTCCAGGAAAAACAAAACATTGTTTTTAACAAAGTAAAAACGAAAATAAGAGCTCGGGTGCTTCTCTACAAAGATTTTTTTTTGTGTGTGTATGGTGGTTCAAAATGTGTACAGTTGTTGACAATAAAAATCAAGAGTAGCAACAGTGAGGAATTAATGTCTCATCAAGTATAAAAATATATTGTATTACATTCACAGTTTTTGTTAAACTAGACCAATTCAAAGCTAAGCATATTCAAAATAAAAACATGATATTCTATTCTATGCCACATACAGGAGACGTAAATTCTTACATTTTTTTGTGCAATTTAATATGCTATTTATAAAAACAGGGTCGTAACAGAACATCTAACAAAGCAATTTAAAGTAGGACAAGACAACTCCCATTAGTCACCTCAATATTATCGCCAAGAATTCGTATATCTAAATAATGAGATAAACACATACTTTATATATATAATAAAATGGGTAAGAGTGATGAATCGTGTCACTCCACGAACATTCACAATCATCAAATTCCACCTCAAAAGGCAATAAACTAATACACTTTTAATTCTTCTACAACCTCACTTTATTGGTCTCATCTCATCAGGTTATAAGTTCATATCACGAGGATTAGAATTAAGGCCGATACACACAGAATACTAAGCTAGGCTATGCTGTGCTGTGCTGTCCTCTGTTAAGACTTTGTCCATTTGGTTTCACACTTATTGCCAAGCTAAGCCATGGTCACTCTTTTCGATAGCGTTCTCCAAAATTTTTTTTTTGAGTTCAGATGGTAGTACTGAAGAAGAGAAGATGCTGCTGTTAGCAGCTGTTTTAAAAGATGAAGACAATTTAAGACGCGGAGATTTGACTTGTTTAAGTAACGCTTCCATTTTAATATAAAAACATCTATTAAATATTAAACCTAAATATAATATTACTTAAATAGACTCGAAACATACTGAAAACAAAACTTCAACACCTCTTTAGTTATTTTCACCAAACCAGCACTGCGTCTGTTCAACACGGAGCCCAAGTTGCGTTATGCACATGCGCAACGTAAGATGGCTCAAAATGGGAGATGGAAAAATTGCCCGGCCAGCAATCGGAAAAAACATAGCGTGGCGAAGCAAGTCATAGCTTAGCTTTCTGTGTGAACCAGCACATTTAAATATATATGGACCGCTATTTTTCTAAATAGTTAGCAGAGCAAATCTTAGCTTAGCTTAGCGTTCTGTGTGAATCGGCCTTTACTCGAATGACTTGTGCCTCAAACACAAAGTCAGCTCACGCATTCACAGCAGGCAGGACAATCTAGCGTGTCATACTCTTAAAGTTTGAATCTACTACAAATCGTCCAACGGGGTAGGTTGAACTTGCATTTTACTGTCCTAACGCCTGCTTTTTCCACGCATAATACAAGGAAAGAGTTTAAATGAAACAAGGTCTCAAAGACCTCCACATGTTGGCTGAGAAGGTGAAGGGAGGGGGGGGGGTTAAAGATATAAGAATCATGAACATGGTTGTGGATACACAGGATTGTTCCTCTATGATGGTTTACATCCATGGTCATTATCTCGCGCAAGTTATAATAGAATCAACAACTACGCGACCAAGAGAACTAAGCTCATAATTAAGTGGGTTATAGGAGGTTCCCAAACACTCTGACAACGAGAAGTGACTATAGTCATCACCAGTAGTGATACAAATTCACCTAGTATTTTTAAATTACTATAAATCATTACCGATATACCATAGCCCATCTTCCTTACAAATGTTGTGAAAACACAACTAGACTACAGGCGTAGTCATAAAGATGTATCTTTCAATGACTGTTGAAACAGTTTAATATATCTCAGTAAGGTTCCCTTGTTCACTAAGATGTAATGTTCGTGATCGGCTATGTGCAATTGATGGAGAAATAGAGGATTGAATATCAACTACTTTAAACGGGGAATTTTTTCACAACTGCTTTATTGCTATTTACCATCCGTTCTGTACGTTAATGAATGTGAAATTTCTTTAAACAACCTCTAACACTTATAACAAGATGTTTATTTTAAACATAGAGCTAAAACGTACTGATAAAAAAAAGAGGAAAATATACAAATAATACAATTACAAAACAGGTTTGTAATAGATGATCACTTAGAGTTGTTTTCTTCAGTCGAGGTTTACTATTAATTATTCTTAAAATAGATGTTTTATAGACCCGCTTCAGTGGTTGAATAATCTAAAACAGGAGTCTCCAAACATTTTGGTACGTGGGCGGGCCACTTAATATATTTTACACATTTTCGCAGGCCAAAGAAAAAAATAGCAATTTTCACAAATTAATAGATAATATTAATTTTATTTGGATCTTTTTGGGGAGATCAGCATGATACTATTCAGAACAAAAGAAAAATGTAAAATTTTAAAGAAAAAAAAGGCAGCAAGGCACACATATTTTCAAGAAACAGAAACTCATATTTACTCTGGGATAGCTATGGAAGATTTCAATCCTAGCTAACAAACCATGGAGTTTTGTACAACAAGATCAATGGGAATGATGGGATTGCTTATTTATTTCAAAATATTGATGAAGTGAGCTTTCAAGCTTGAGGTGTCCATTATTAGAATGAAACTTCAAATGCTTATCATATAAATGTGCTCGATAATTAGACTTGACATAATGAATACTTTATTCTTTAGAACTTTTGTAAAGATTGGCTGTTTTAGCAAAAACTGACATAATTCCACAAGCAAATTGCTTCGAATTCGGAAACTGGCCAGGCTCAAAGATTTATAAAATTAGGTCAGATTTCCTTGTTTATACTTGCGTTTCAGCATGTAATCTGATTCAAGAACAATTAATTTCTATTTGAAACTGACTTAGTAGTGTTTCACCATTCAAGTGAAGTAAATTTTAAAACATCCTTATTTAATCTTTTATAACAAGTTCAGAAAATCATTCCAAAAATCTTTTTATAAGTCAGAAATGAATTCTAATACAAATTAAGACGAATAAGGAAATTCTGACTCACGTTCTTCAAGAGATATTTCACAACATAAGAAACTAGCCAAGCATGAACGTTCATCTGTTATTTAATAAATAGTCAATACAATTATTTTTAAAACTAAGTCGCAACTTTCGTGACCTTCCTTTTATAACCGTATGCCGGGAGACTTGGAAATACCCACAAATGATCACTAGCCGTTCTGTTATAAGTATGGGGAGTGATATCGGCTATCTCTTACACCATGGTTTGGTCTTTATTCATATGGCGCTTGCAACAGAAACTAAGAGTTTGCAATTTTTCAACAGCCTCTGGCTTGGTAGTATTAGGAGAAGCACACGTGCGGACAGGAACTGGACATGTCAAATATGCTGCCTGGTTTAGAAATAAAAAGGGACACGATTAATTTTTTTTTATAAAAACTAGGGATGGGCAGAATGTGGCCCTGGTAAATGCGGGCACAGTTCCCCTAAGTTCAACCTTACTTATTCCTAGCACATTTACTTAATACACAGGTGGACAATCAGAACGGGTAGTGAGACACAGTATAAAAAAAACCAACTAATACCCGATACATAAGAATTGCGGAGCAACTAATACGGGTGCACACAAATTGCGGAAAGCTCCTCAGAGATTGGTAAATCCCTTACACAAACTGCGGGGTAAAAATTAATTTCATAATGACTTTGTTCAAAATAGAAAATAGGGATTAGTTTAAGCTAGGCTAGGCTAGGTTATGTTACGTTAGTTTAGGTAAAGTTATGCTTATGTTAGTTTGTCTTAGGTAGTTATGCTTTAGTTTATGTTAGATTTGAGTCTTTATGGTTTTAAGTTAAGTTATGTTGTGTTTAAGCTAGGCTATGTTAGGTCAGGGGTTGAATGTGATTACAGGATGTTCCTAAACTCATGTGCACAGGCTGACAGGTATATTTATTCCACAATTTGAGTGCCTTAATTGAGTGCCTGCTGACAGGTATATTTTATTTCGAAATTCGAATGCACCCCTAATATCAATATTATAAAAACCACGTGATGTTTGTCTTTACAGTTTTTTTACAAATTTCCTATAAAATTTAAAGCTAAAAATTTGCTTACTGATTACTTTAAAGGTTGTAGTTTTTCCCGAAATTTCTAAAACTAATAATTTTCAATTTTTGATTATTGTACCAATTGTATTATGTCACAATCAATGGAGTCAGGTAGGACTTCACTTCTCCTTATAAAATCTTCTATTCATTTAGTCCATGGCCAAGGCAGAGGGTATTGTGGACTTAAGTTTTTTTTTTCCATTTAAAGCTCTTGACTGGGTAACTGATAAGGGCTTAATCCTCTCCATCCTTTTGAAAGCCAAAGTATATTTCCAAACTCCATTTGCCACTTCCTAGGTGATCAGCCTTGTCAAGTTAAATGGCCTTGTCTGGTTTGTGGCGAACTTCGACCGCTCTCTCTCTCTCTCTCTTAATACTCACGTGTATGTTCTTTACTACGTGCTCTTCACGAAGTTATTCTCTTTGGCTAGGGATACAGAATATTCAGTCAAGAGTGGGAGAAAATTCAATCCCCCGTTTAAACTGAACTACTTATACTATACTACTATACGTAATCAAGGATTATTTTTTTTTACTTTCTAGCACCGCGTCTTACTATCCGTTAGGACTATAGGCCTAGGTCTATGTAATAGTTAAGATCTTTCATTAGTCATGAAGAAAGTTGAACTTGGAGGAAGTGTACCTACATTTGCATGGAGGGAGAATGGAAAACCCCTCGTATAAACCACCCTCAGTACACTTGACCAGGATTCTAAACCCGATCTCCCCGTTATGGGCAGTTTAGTCTATTGAGAGAGTGACGCCTTAGACCATTCATCTAATGAAATGGGTGGGAGGTTGGATGATTCCTAAAATTGTTTGGAGATGTATCAGGTGCGATAAAAGGGTGTTCCATTCCAAGCATTGAATGGTCTAAGGCATTTATTTATTTAATGTATTTATTTATTCTGGCGAAGTTAAGGTGTTTCAGCTTGTCTTACACTTAACCAGGTTACAAAAATAGCCTGAACGGGTGGTAAGATGCAGTGCTTATAATAATAATAATAATATACTAAAATTATAATTAAGGAATATTTAAAATTTAGAAGAGATATACAATAAAATAGATCTTAAAAACTAAACAATTATAAAATACATTTTAAAACAATCACATTCACATACATTATTAAGTGATAAATATAACCTGTTTCTAGGTATAAGTCAATTATTTTAGCCGGGATTTCATAATATCGTGTCTCTCGGCACCAGATTCAATCATTTCAAATACTTCTTATCTTTAAAGTACATTAGTGAATGTGGGGAATGCCAGGCTCCACCGTGGTTCGGATTCCACGTTAAACTGTAGGTCCTTCATTTCATCTCATAATCACCCTACCATTACACATTAGCGTAAGAGCGTATAACCCGAACGGGTAGTAAGACGTCGGTGCTAATAATAATAATAATAATAATAATAATAATAATAATAATAATAATAATAATAATAAATAATAAGTACATATAGTTCTTTTTTAAAAGTACGTAGTTAGCGTAGTCAAATTCCTGGTGTTGGTAGGTAGCCCATTCCATGCTCGAGATTTCGCTACAGTGAAGCACTGAGAGTAGGACCAGGATTTGTGTAAGGGTGTACAGAGAATGGAAGAATTACTAGCACGTGTATTAAGCCGATATTGATTCTTTATGAACTGAAAACAGGATGAGAAATACTCCGGGGATGATGAGTTAAGAATTTCGAAAACTAAAGTAAGAGAGTGAAATGAACGTCACTTCTTTAGTCGTAACCATTCCGTTGTTTTTTTAAAAGTATGGTGTTATGTGGTCTAAGTATTTTTATATTATAAATGAAACAGATACATTGGTTTTGTAAGCGTTGATTAGATAGTTCCTTTGTTAGGTCATTGTATACACAGTTGCAGTAATAAAAATGAGGCATTACTCTCACGTTAGTATGGACAGTTGATTACGAGGATATCGGGTTTCAAATGTTGGTCGGTGCACTGAGAGTGGCTAAAAAAAAAAAAAAAATTCCACTATCTCTCTACGCAAATGTGGGAACACTTCCTATAATTTCAACCTTATTCATCACTAACACATCGTAAAAATAAGATATGTATGTAACTCAAACGGTTATTAAGACACTGTGATAAAAAAATAGATGTATATTTAAGTTTGAGTAATAATAATAATAATAATAATAATAATATAATAACAAATAATATAAATAATAATAATTTATCTCTTTTTTATCACTTAAGAGATGTTAAAAAAGTTTTTCTGTCCTCTATATGTTTCTTGATATCTGGGATTTTCACATATTCACAATAAATGGCTAGGGATAAAGTAGAGAAAATTTGGAGAAAGTGTTCCCACTTTTGCGTTGAGGAAACAATTTGGAAAAGAACACCCTTAATTCCACTAGCAGGGATTTGAACCCCTATATTCCAGAGGCAAATCAGACTAGGAGAGTTTGACGCCTTATCCTGCATGCCCACCGATGCTGGTAGACCCCATATATAAACACTAAGTCCACAGAAAGGGCTTAACTTATACTACAACCTGGTGGTTACGAACACTAATAAACAACTGGCTTTGATAAAAACACGTCACAAAACAAATAAATAAAGCCTTTTGTACTTTTGGGGACGACAGAGTGAATGTGTTAATATTAATATTGATGTAATGTAGCACCGTGATTAATGTGCCACCCTATCATAGCGCCTGCGCCGTCGTGAAACGTTACCAAGCTGTAGTAGTAATAACATATGATGGTTTCCTGGGGACGACATCAGGTAATTGGATAGAGATGAGAAAAGGGAAGTAAAAGGGAGGAGGGGGTGGGCACGACAAATCATCCAGCAACTGACATGGCTTCTATTTCAGTTAGCAAGGGCTGACATGAGCTCTCCCGAGGTCACACGTGACACCAAATAACATCACTGTAAAGTTGACGTGGTGACACAGACCAAAACCGGTGACTTGCTCATTGACGAGGGACTCTACCATTATCTGTTTAAATGAGATTCTTTTCCGCTCACTAGAACGACATAAGACTTGTTTTGAAAGCTTCCATGAGTAAGGTTGATTCATTTTTAAATGTGAAATAACTTTTTTTATATTAAATATTTAAATGATACTGATAAAATTAAATGGTAGGACACAATCGTACAAACCTTTCCATATAGTGTATTAAAGCTTGGGAAAAATATTTCAAAAATAAATTATTTGCTCACTACACAGATACTTTTATTTTTGTAAAAATAAAAATATATTTTTATTTATGATGAAAAACTATTCCCATAGGTCTACATATTTTTAATTCATACAACAGGTATTTTTGAAATATTACAAATTTTATTAAATCTGTCATAAGTAGACTATCCTTAAGTTAATATGTTTTAGAAAAACCAACGAACCTTTATTAACAAGCGAATTAGTGAATAAGGTTAAAACAATTTAAGAAAAATTTGTCATCAGTAAACCACTATCAAACAAATACCCCCTGTCCCCCAAAATAAGTTTATTTTTTGTAATGTCAAACATTCTCCAGATATACATTTGAAACAAAATCGTTAGATTTAATTTCGAAATATCTTGAATTTTCGAGAATCACTCTTAAGTAGACTACCCCTTATGGTGGGAGTGCTGGGAGTGTGAGTTAAATGTTAAGGACAGTAATTTTTGCAATTTTAATACTAAAACCTTTCTGGTCAAAAAAATCAAATAATTATCCAGTAGAAACAAAAAATTTAATTTTCTTCGCATATTGATATCAACAAATGGTGAATAACCTATCAAGGGTGTCCTGGAATTTATTGACAAGTTTTACTCTTCCTTTAGACACCAGTAAGCCCTTGCGAAACTTTCTCACATTCAACCTTGACCCCCCCCCTATCCCCCCGCTTACCCCCCCCCAAAAGCTTTAGTCTTTTCTTGGGTTGTTGAAATTAAGTATTCAGCGAAATGTATATACAAAATAGAAAATAGAGTTTATTAATGTGAACGTATTTACAATTTACAATACCTGTTTGTATACAATATTTGATGTCAGAATGCAATGATATTGAATTTAGATTTTTCTTTTGACTTAAATTTTAAACACACAATGTGTTTTAACGTAAACTGAGTATGCTATGTCAGAATATGATAAAACAAATCCTATCCACTGATGCCTTATTCATCTTTGTATTAGTTCAGAAAAAGGGATGTTGACAACTTAAATAATGTCAGAATACAATTATATAGAATTTAGATTTTTCTTTTAACTTGAATATTAAACAAATAATGTATTTTAACGTAAATTGAGTAAGCTATGTCAAAATTCGATAAAAAAAAAACTATCCACTGATACCTTATTAATCGCTGTAGGCTTTGTATCAGTTTAGAAAAAGGGATGTTGACAACATAAATAATATATAGGAAATAACAAAAACATTGGAATTCAAATTATCACTCATTAGTATACTAAGTTTATCTGTTTAAACATTTTTTTTTTATTTTTTACATAAAAACTACGCTTCTTTCCATCCCAATTTATTGACACGTGTAGGGAAAAATGTTTATCGAAAATGCTAGGCTTAACGAGGGTTTTATATAAATGGTTTTACATTTTCCTTCCACGTAGATGCGGGTACATAGAGCTCCTTTTCCTTCACATTGTTGACCAAGTGAAGAAAGGTGCCAATCTAATCCAATATAGCCCACAGGTGATGGGGAAGTCAAGGTATAAATCTCAGCTAATTTTTTTCTCTAAATTATTTTACATTCTTCCTCTACAAACATTTAGGCACACTTATATCTTACTCATCAGTTACCACTACGCCCAGACGAATAATAAGGTGAGCTGCACTTCAAATAAATTATACAACGCAACTATACATATATTCTGATTTAGTTTCTTAAAGTTTTGAACATAATTTTCACCTGATTCAGTGGCCACATAGTCTAAGGTGTCACATTCGCAATAGACTAGACTGCCGATGGAAGGTAAATTGGGGGTTGAATCCCGATCAGGTGTAAAGAGGGTGGTTTTTAATAAAAGGGTTTTCACTCTCCCTCCACGCAAATATGAGTACACTTATTCTAAGTTCAAACTTACTCATACATAACTCATTAGCTTAATTAGTATGTGCATATGCGTTTAGTCTGAACAGATATTAAGACGTGGCGATAAAAAAAAAACATAAAATTTTCTAAAATTGGCCATCAGTAAATTAAAAATCAGCCATCAGTAAATCAGGCTTAGATATTTAAAACTATTTGTGCTTCTGGAAACCACTATATGGTGTATTTATCATGTAATAAATACTCTACGGACAGTAGCGCTGAGTTCGGAGGAGCAGGGGGATTTTTGCCCACACAAAAATGGCCTAGGAGGGGCATAGTGTATCCTCCCCCTCCCCAAATTCTCCACGTCTGCATTCTATTCATATGTGCAACAATTTCTTGACAAATGTTACAAAATGCAAGTGTTTCTTGGTTTTTAATAATAATTTGTATTTTGAAAAGTTTATGGAATGTTCCTTATAAGTAGCCTAACACATATAAGTTGCTTGATTCGCACATTCGCTCCAGTGTACATATGCGAGCAATACAATCTCGAAGTGCCCAAAATTGAAGGTTGATATCGAATGCTATCGTGGTATCGACTCAGCAGTCGATACTCGATAGTCTTAGATCAACAACCACCCCGAGCGCAGAATTCACTGTTCAAGATGGAAGATGATTTCATATCAAGAAATGAGACAAGAAAGTGGACATTCATTCAAATTCTATGAAGAAATTTTCATTTTTTTTATTATCTTTTGTTCAGCTATATTTAGCTATGTTTATCTGAATCAAAGAATTAAACTTCCATATGATGACTGTTAATGTGCAACATATGGTGGAAGAGAATTTCACATCAATAATAATAATAATATTTAGCACCGCGTCTTACTACCCGTTCGGGTTATACGCTTTAAGTACTAATTACTCTAATAGATTAGGAATTGGGAAGGTTTAATTAGAGGAAGTGAACCCGCATTTGCGTGGAGGTAGAGTGGAAAACCATTTAGGAAAAACCACCCCCAGTTCACCCGACCAAGATTCGAACCTCGATCTCCCCGTCCTCAGCAGTCGAGCTAAACACGACAAGCACGTTAGACAACTACGCCACCGAGGCGGGTAATTTCCCATCAAGAAATGAGCAAAAGAATTGGACACTTATTCAAAAAATGTATTTGTAATTTGTGAAGCAAATTTTATTGTTGGCCCAACCTGTGGCTAATTGTTTCCTGTTAGCATGTGAATATCTTTTATTACATACAAAGTAATGTTCACATATCACATATTTGTTTTGTTTACACTTCACATCTCTGCATTCCATTAATCATGCCTCCCCTCCCCTAACCCCCTTTTTTATCTGAAGTCAGCACCACTGTATAAATTTAAACCAAATTGTTGAAACCGTTATTTTTTTTAAATTAGAATTTAAAGAATCAGTTATCAGTAAACTATCCTTAATTTTAAAGCTAAAGATTAAAATCACAATGTAGAGTTTAGGTATAGCAATAATCGAACTCTGAAGTCTTGGGGTAAGGTTAACGCCTCAGGACACGATGTTCATGGGTCCAAAACCAGCCGGGATCAATGGGTTTTTCTTTAACGATAAAAATCCGTTGCACAACTTCCTTAGGAGGGGAAGTAAAGCCGTCGGTCCTAAGTCAATAGAGGTATGTAAATAACCCTGGAAGGTATGTGAAAATACCTTTCTTGGCAAACTTGGTAGGCCCTTTCGCTCTCACTCGTAGAAATTCTCGTGTGTTGATAGAATCAGTTGGTTCAGGAAGTGTACGTTAAATACCTCAAATAAATAATCATAAAATAAATAAAAAAATAAAATAGGTATAACAATATATCACCTAAATAAAAAGTTTGAACGTAATACATCACATTGATTTAACTATAGTCCTAAGTACAAATATAATTCTCTCTCTTTCTCTCTCTCTCTCTCTCTCTCTATATATATATATATATATATATATATATATATATATATATATATATATATATATATATATATAGTGGCCAGAACTATTATACAATCTCATGTGAGATGTCACTCACATGTGTGGGGTTATCTCTGTATCAAAGCACAATAACTCGAAACATACCTTTGTTTAAAAATTATTAACTACTTAGGTAATATAACATGTTAATTATATTAAAATTACCAAACAATGCTTTTCTCCTCAACCAGTGATCTATATTTTTAAAGCTCACGGCTACATTGCCAAACTCCCGCAACCATAAAGCAATAATTTTACTGAAGCCGCAATACAAAACTCGCATTACATCCCCATAATAGCCCCGCATAAAACCCTCGTTTGCATCACCTACTCCCCCCCTAGTTTTCACAATAGTTTCCACAATAACCTCACGACCGAACGGAAAACATTCCCGTGGCATGAAATTTATTCGACCGCACCCGGGTGATACTTTTATATAACCACCTTTATTACGATTTTTTTTACAAAGATGTCGTTTGGTTCTCTGTTTTAGTTCCGTGTGATTAACTTTAAATTAGGTCATGCTAACAGAACACCCGTTAACGTTACGACGTTTTAGGATGCAATATACATCTTTTATACACTTTTAAGGATCGTATATTAGGCATTTAAAGTAGTAATATTGTTTTTTTAAAAGATAATTAATTTTTTATGTGCTGTAGCGCAGCTGTTTCTCTAAGATAAAATCATACACCATCAGCTGAAATAATAATTTTCATTATTTTAATTATAATGCTATTAGTTTTTAATAGAGCACCGGTAAAAATTTATTGAAATTACGTGTTGTTATAAAATAATGTATTATCATTCAAAACTTGCTTCGGCGGACTTATAAACCAGCGTACAAGCTCTTTCTCCTTGTTTAATCTTCTACGATGAGGAGATCTGGGTTTGAATACCAGCCGGGCTTACAGTGGACGATTTTTTTTTCTAAATGGTTTTCCACGTAGATACAAGTACATTTTCAATAAGATAATAGCCTCTACATAATTAGCTTAATTAAATATGATAGGGCAGAAAAAGTACAGAAAATAAAATAGTATCCTGACAAATTTAAAGTAAACTTTCACCTTTGTTCGGAGTTTGGTCTAGAAAGATCAACTAGAGATGCTCTTAAGCCACAGGACCTTGTTTGATTCCCGGTCAGCATGGATGTTAGTTTTCAACTTGGAGTGAGAGCAAACGTTTTGAAGTTTTTTATAAGTGCGGCTTCTGTCTCCAACAGCCTTTCTCATCTGAAAGCGTCTTTATGAACAACTTGCGGATTGTTATCAAGGGAAAAAGGGCTTGACAAATTAGTCCAATTAAAATTTTCGCTTTCCTTTAGTATGTTTTTTTAAGCACTGCGTTTTATTACCTTTTCACGTTATACGCATGGAACAATGTCAGCATTCCTTACACTGTAAATCAGGCAAGGAGGTGGGATAAATATTAATGTTTCCTATCTAACGAGGGTGACAACTCACCATCGAACCTATGAGGGCCACGTGGCCCATTTTGGGAGCTACGCGGGATAGGACGCGTGATCACCGAGTACGAGTGCTGAGGGGCTACCATCGTGCCCAAGGTACCGGGGTCATGTCCACGTTGGGTCACCTAGAGGTCAGTCAGGCCATTTGTTAAACATTCCTTGATATACTTAGTTTTGTCACGAGCTCCTAAATAGTTCCATTAAGATCTTTAATATCTTTGAACATTTTTATCAACATCACATTTTGTAATAAATCATAGTAGTACAATACAACCATTACAAACCCAAACCGAATGTCAATTACGAACCCACACAGTCATATTTTCAGTCACCGCCCTTATCCTCGGCCACAACCCATCCTGACAGCAGAGACCCACACATAGGGGGAGTGGAGGAGGGGTAAAATTGTTAGTCAGAAATGGTGATTCAATTTGTTTATAGTTTTCATCAAAAAGAGTACTATTGCGAGAACAGATACGGAAGTGAAAGACTTTGGAAAACCACTGCTTCGCGCAAGATCGTACGCGCTGGGTGAAAAAGGACGCTGTACCAGGACCCAGACGAAATGAGGTCCAAACTGTCAACAGTACATCACCAATTGCAGAGAGGAGCAGGTAGGGATTCTTAGACACAATTACCATGCCTTTAGTTGAAGTTATAGGTGACCTGTCGGTCTAGGGGTAAGGTGTAGGACTTCTGTGCTAGGGTCCGGGGTTCAATCCTCGGTCCCGGCACAAATTTATCTGATTACCAAACCATTCCTTCACCTCTGACAAGATATCTTGTGGATGTGTGGAATGCCAGGCCTCCCCCGTGGTTCGGATTCCACGTTAAACTGTAGGTCCTCCATTTCATCTCACAATCACCCTACCATACACATTAGCGTAAGTGCGTATAACCTGAACGGGTAGTAAGACGAAGTGCTAATAATAATAAATAAAATAATAATAGTTGAAGTTATAGGGGTGAAGGTTGACCTACAAACTGCTATTAACCAACAAGCAGGGGAGCTGAAGAGAGTAAAGGCAGAGAATGTTAGATCAGCAGCGGCTCAGAAGAATAAAAGTGTTAATGAACCACTACCGATGGTTATGAATTTCACATTGTTTCCTGACTATTCTAGTATTACATGAGAGAGCAGAAGACAACATCTTAGTATTTTTCGAGACGATAGGTCAAGCATCAATAATATCTGCATGGTCAGATGTATAACTAAGGGATGTGACTAAACTACGGTTATGGGGAAAGGCGTTAGAGTTTGCAATTTCAGATCCAAGATGTTTAAAAACCAAGGGATTGAAGAGAGCCTTAGTGGATAGGTTCAGAAAGAAGTAGATAAGACGATGTTTTAGGGGACACCTAACCAAAATTAGACACTTGAAGGGAGAAAGTGTGGCATGTTTTGCGGACAGGATTAAGAGAATAACGTAAATACGTAAGAATTAGAAGATGATCCAGCCCAAAACGAAGTAATTAAATTTGAGGCTGACCGGAGAGCCTTAGATTCCTTTTTAAGTTGACTTTTAGGAGAAATAGGTAAATTTACAAGGTTAGCTAAGCCTAAGAAATTCAGAGAGACAGTATAAATGGCCAAAGATGTGTTGGAAGCTGACTATCAACCACAAGAGAGTGAGGAAAAGAGTCGTAGAAGAATTTTCACCATAGAGGGAATCAGTGTTTAAATTAGTGTAAAAAGCAAGATCATGTAATGAGGGATTACAGATACATTAAGGGGAGACAGCAGTCAGCTCTAATGGAGGGAAAACAGTGCTTTAGTTGCGGTAAAATGGGGCATCTGGTGAGACAGTATTTTGGAAAAGTGAGTCATCACTCAACGAGAAAAAGGTCTGATTGAAATTTTTTTGGTATCAAATATTGACCAAAAGCCAGTATTCAATGTAATCTTCCTTAGACTTGCGATTCTGTCGTTTTCACAAACCAAACCAACTCTTGGCAATAGTCTATAAGCACCTAGACCCCCATAATATATTTTATTTTGTAAACATTTGATTGTTTTTAGTATGAAAACTAATTATTTGACTCTGTTCTTGTTAACTATTGACTGTTTCAATTATTGGTTGTAACTGTTCATTTCTATGTAGCAGATTTTGATGTGATGATCAATACACGTTAATTTATAGTTTAGGAACAAATTGTACCAAGCATATGGGCCCATTAAAGAACGATTACTTATGAAAACTTTAAATAAATATAAGAAAGGTTCAGAGAACGGTTTTAAAAGGTTCCGCAAACAGTTGAAATCTTCATTCTCCGGCCGCCAAATAGATCCACTAGAAAATTATCTGCAGATATCGCTAATAGACTACACTAACCACAATGCAACACTTCATCAAAGACAATTTAAATATGCGTTTCCGCCACATCCAGTTTTTCCATCAAACCATAGATCATGACAAATAGGTTGGACCTAGATATTATCAACATCTGATTATCATATTTTCAAATATATGTCCACATCTCGGCATATCTAACGCCTGCTATCTTCCCCCGGAACGTGGTGCCCCACAGATACTTCCGCCCTGGATAACTTAAACTCCCATGTCATGAGTGTTTGCTATGTAGGCAGTACAGTTTGAAAGCCTTCTTTGAAACGTTTCCTTGTTGTGTAGTTAAATAATTTATTAATATCAGCTCTATGATAAACCCACGTGCTTGTTCCAATTAGTTCCTCAACTGTAGAATCACTTGTAACGGCCATCAAAATATATCTGCAAAACACAAAATGAATAAATTTACAACCAATCGTTGAGACACAGAAAGTTTACATAAACAGTGTCAATTAGTTGTTCATGTGTAAATTAATACAATGTTAACAACATCGAATATATTATAGGTGTCTAAGGCCTTTTGGCTTATCCTGCACACAGTCATTGAATTGAGGGCTAACTTAGTCATGAAGTTGTCACTTCGTTAAGAAAGATTGCTTGTCACACCAGGAACAACCTTCAGCGTCGACATCTGAATGTCACCTCAAAGTACATCTATGGCGCTAAGTGGATAGTGAAGTTGCGCCTTGTTTGTCAAACTGGAGTGGACAGGATGTTCCATGGACACAGACCAGTAGATCCTGCCAGTATGTTTACATTTATGATGAAGTAATAGTCAGTCTATATGAAAAATAATGAAATCGAGCTATCCCAAGTCTTAAAGTTGATAATTAAGCTGAGCTGGAAAGGAACATGAGTTAGGGCCGATATTTTTTTTACAATTGTTATAGCAAAAAAAGTTTTTGGACCAAATATATCAAATATTTCTTTAGAAGATACTGTTTGTTTAATATTATAAAAATCTCAATAGTTCTTGAATATTTACTATGGGTATTGTGGAATTTGAAAAGTAATTTTTCTATTAATTCAAAAGTTTCTGTTCGAATTCCAATATGTTAATGAGTATGACACATATTCATGAACTGTTGAGATTATGTCTTGTAGAAAATAAAATAAAGCTTTTCTACTGAATAAATATTTGATTTGTTTTGGCTAATAAGGGGATTTGTTTTATAAAATACAATGTTACTGACCTTAACACACCGTCCATTCCATCCCACCCTCTTTTTATTCCATACTAAGTACGCTAACACCAGAAACATTATTACATTATTTACAAGAAAGCAAAAACAATGATTCCATTTTGTCTTCTCACATTTATCCATTTCAAAACTTGGTAGTGTCACCAATATCAGGGCACCCTGGTTTTATGTAGATTAAATATGTTAAAAGAATCCCACCGATGAACGTTCTAATGGAATAATTAAGTCATCACTGGTCCCTAATAAAAGATAAAAGGAGACATGAAGTGAAATGCTACCAATCTTTATGGATCAGTCAACACTACAGTGTTACCAAAACAATTAGTGCTTTAGAGCATTACTCACCGTTTCCAAACAGACTGCTTTGGATTAGTAGGAAAAAGAGAGGTTTTAATAGCAAACGAAAAAAAGTTAAATGCCTAAAAACTATTATCTCTATTATCAGCTATGTCAGTAGTGAAATATACGCAACAGAAATAATAAAGCTGAAGGATTAGGGCAAGTACCTAGAGTTGATACAAAAGTAAGGGAATGTATTCTACTTTTACTTGAATTTGTTGAAGCATTAAGTGGTTTAGTATTTCGTGAATATAATTCAAATTGGTTTAAAAAATTTGCAAAAATGTTTTCTAAGAATATATAATGGGATCATTCAATAACCTTAATTTGCTTTATTATAATGCTGGCCAACAGTCACAACACATATAACAGACCAGCAGTGAATAATAGATGAAAATATCAACAAATTAGAATTCAGTAGTTGAGTAGGAAAGCAATATCACGTGCGTAAAAAAAGTTGTGCCACTAAGTTGATACAAAGAATTATATTGATTAAATAAAAAAAACAAAAAGTTATTTATAGTAAGATAATAAAAAAGAAAGGTAATTAAAAATGAATAACCACCAGTTAAGTTTCTTTAATTGTAGGACTAATGGGGTTCCTTAATTAATACTCTAATTTGACTCTCCCTTTATGATAAAAGTCAAATTCAATAAATCTAAAGTTTGTTCTATGAATACAACAACCAATAGGGTTGAGTTTGTAAGATTTACTGAGAAAAAAATATTTTGGATTTCGAGAGGCCCGAGAAGGGACATGGATACCCTCATGTTTAAGGGCAGATTTACAAGAAAAAATACTATTAAAATGTTAAAACAAAAAGAGTATCACAATAAAGCCAGCGTGTAAAAATAGTTTGGAGCACTAAAAAGTTTTGAATTCTGCTATAATCATATTAAGCCAGTTTTAAAAAGAATTTATCATAGAAAGCAGCAATAAATTTATGTTGAGCGTTTTACAAACTGAGAGTCAGTTAAGGTAATGAAATTACAGGCAACACTGGGATATTCAAGCTTTGATGTAAACAAGGCATAATAAAGCCACAAAATAAAGTCAAGTTTCTTAAATAAAGAGGTAATAAATTTAATAAGTAAAAGTAATTTCAATGAGTGAGATATCATATGGTCAAAATGATAGTGAAAGTAGAGTATATTTTCCAAAATAGCATCTAGATCATTAATATAAAAGGAGCGCACAATGCTATCACTGAGCAACTCGCGGGTTAAATTATAGGTTTAGTTTTCCTAGTGAAAAAATAAGAATTTGATCTTTGATTTATTAATCGACATTCCGTTTTCAATAGTCCATCGCAAAATACCCCTTGTCATGTTGCAAATTTATACAGTCTGCATATGATTTGATATTTTTGAATAATTTAACATCATCCACAAAAAGTAAATAACCAGACGAGTTTAAGTATTTACACATGTCATGAATAAACATAGTAAAGAGAAGTGGACCTAAATTGGAATCCTTGGGTGTACCACAAGAGGCTTAGAATGCGTTAATAGATGAGCGAATCTATTTTAATGATAAAGGATTTATTAGCTATATAGCTTTTAAACCAATTGACATAAGAGTGAGATAGACCAAAGTTATAAAGTTTTTAGACTAGTAAAAATACTATGCTAACATAAGTCAAAAGCTCTACTCTGGTCAAAATAAGTTGCATCAACCTGACCTTAAATAGATACTTGAGGGGCAGCATGCCCCAGAAACTTTACTAAATTCATTACTGTGGATTTATTTCTAATGAAGCCATGTTGATTATCCAAGAGTTTATTTTTTATATGGTCAAAATAATGTTTATGTATTATTTTACCTACTTTATATTAAATATTTAGGAGAAAGAGATAGGTCTATAGTTACAAACATTTGTTTTAGACGCTTTTTTCTAGATGCGTATGAGAACAAATTGTTTCCATGAGAAGTGAAAAGTTTCATTTGACAGGCTAAAAGTTGAAAATATAAGCCAACACTAGACAGAACATTTTGATTCTCTTTAACGATAAAGTTTGTAATTACATCTGTACTGGCACATCTGGATGAACTCTAGTTTTCAATAGCACTGCCCCCCACCTCAGTTGCGTAGTTAGCTAACGCACTAGTTTAGTGTTGAGCTAGACTGCCGAGGGTGGGGAGCTCAAGGTTCGAATCTCACTCGGCTGAAATGGGGCTGGTTTTTCCTAAATGGTTCTCCATTCTCCCTCCAGGCCAATTTGGGTTCACATCCTTTGTATTCAACCTTCCCAATTCATAACCTATTAGAGTAATTAGTACTTAAGCGAATAGCCCAAACGAGACGCGGTGCTAAGTATTATTAATAGCACTAGCGACATTCACGGGTATAATGGGGCATGTACACAAGGAAACTAGTTTCAATAACAGGGTATGGAGACAGGTAAGAAGGGTACAAATACGGAATTAAAGTAGGTTCCAAACTCATTTGCTATTAATTAAGAATGTATGTTAAAATTTATATTAATCATAGGTTTGGCGGATGGACGTTATTAATTCACATATTTTTAATATAGCTTCAAAAAATCTAAGGTTTTATTTTGAGACTAATTTCTATTTATTTCATCCAAATCAATCTATTTATAGCTAGCACTGTTTTAACTAATTCACCAAAATTTAAAATCGAGATCAAAATTCCCTATTATTTGTTTTTAAAATTTTATGAAGTGTTATTTTTTTCCTAACAAAATATTGACGTGTATAAGAAACCAATTTGGAGACTTAAAGGTATTTTGAATAGTAATTAGAGGAATATGAGTACCGAATGTCCTTTGCACTATTTGGTAAAATTATCTGTAGCCAAGCTAACATCAGAAATTGAAGAAACACAAGACCAGTCAGCATTGGCCAAATAATTATAAGTTTCAAAATAATTACCACGAGCTTAATCAATATTCTGTGGCGGGGGGTAGCATTATTTTTAATAATAGTAGGTGCACCTGTTGCGATATAAAGGCGGATGAGGTATATCTATGTTTACTATTGATTGAGAGAGCTAGCTGTATTTTACAAAACTCTGGTGGGAATCAACTAAAACAAGTTTTAAAAGGTTTGTGTTGTTATTTTCATTTCTGTTAAATTGTTCTAATCCAATTATATTAGTTGATGCATAGAGTTGAGTAACCTTTAACCTTTAATATTATGTAGTAAGGAGATATATTTTGAGCATGATTATATTTCCACTGTTGTTTGGGGAGAACGATATAAGTTCCCAATCAACCGCTTTTTTGTAATTAAAGGTGGTATTTTAACCCAGACACTTTCCATATTGTTTTCAAGATAAATTCTTCTGACCACACCAGAAATAGAGCAAACAAGAAATATTAGAACATTACCATCCTTTGAGACAGTAGCTCCATTATAATATATATATATTTGTGTTTTTTTTCTCAGAAACTCAACGTCAAAACCGCACATATAGTTTGTTTGAACCAAAAGTAATACAATATCTCTGTATATTTATTTACATTCGGCAAACTATGCTAATATTATTAAATTGCGTTCAAAATTTCGGCGTAGAGTGCCGGCAGAGAAAAGCTGTACACGAAGGCATGTATAACAATTAGACGATACCTTGGCCTTAACTTCACAAAATATCAAAAATAAATTTAACAAATACGTAAATAATAGTAATTTTTTTACTTTCCAACAACCTTTTTAACGACTGGCTTAGAGCGTTTCATTCAACAATGTCAAAACCAGAACTAATCGCCATACTAATTTCAAACGTATTCAGTCAGTCTCGATGCCTAGCCGAATAATTCCTGCGCTGTGTGAAACGAAGGATTGGTTGAGCATCAATTGAATCATACCGTGACGTCATCACTGCAATGAGTTTGGTCGAACAGTTTGAATGCTATCATAAAGCAGGCAGGCATTCCCTCGTCGTTTTCCCAGAGCTAACAGTCAGGTTTGTAGCGTCCCCCGACCCTCCTCAAAAACACCCTCTTGTCTGCATTGTCGACAAAATGTATCACCAGCCCTCATGGGAGCGATTACTGCCACCTTCTCACAATACCAGATCATGTTCTCATCAACTCGGTGACGATCACGGGTTTCATAATCACCCTAATCGAGTAATATTCTAGTCGTGTTGCTTTTGTTTGCTTTATACTTGCAGAGAAAGAGAAAGAGAGAGAGAATAGGATTAAAATGGAAATCTACTTATTGCGATATAGGATAGAAACTCATTTCCAACTATTTTATAACATTATAACACATTCTTCAATTTATTTTTTAGTTAATCCTCCATTCCCTTCAATTCTCTTTCTCTCTGAACCTTTTGTTTAGACTATTCCAACTGAACATCGGTTATGATATCCATAACGTGACTAAGCTCATTTGGAAACCCAGCGGGCAGGAGAGGTGCGCGGAATGGAAGCTGGAATGAGTTCTTTTGTGAAGAGCTGAAATAACGAAGCTTGGCTGAGCTCTGCAGATAAGCAGCTTTCCAAAACACGAGGCTGTATAAGGGGAGGTGGGTTTGAGGGCTGGTACCCCCCTCCTAACACCCTCGCATGTTCCCCAAGGGAGAAGATTTTCGTTTCGTCTCCATAGGCCGTGTTAATATTGGTATGATGAGGGCCCGCGGGGGGAGGGGAGAGAGAGTCATATAAAAGGAGGGAGGCAGGGGAAAGGCGGTAGCTGAACCGCGCTAGCAGGAACTTAATCCTAAACCCTGGCGCAAAGGCTTATGACGCCGCGTGACTGTCTTTTGTTCCGACTGTCCCCTCCCTCCCTATTTACCCTGACACTCTATGAAGAGGAGGGATAAGGAGGGGCTGTATACCATACCTATGATATTATTGAAGGGAAGGAAGAGCATAGACAGGAACAAAATTAGCTTCGCGGAAGTAACACCAAACTACTTTCATTTTAATAAATTTTCTTCATATTTCTTGAGATTTTACATTTATTGATTGATGTATATGCTATCAACAATATACGTGGAGGTACTGTAGCTATATTAAATATATGCTTTATTCAATATATGTTAATATACTGCAGCTATATTAACTATAGTCTATAATCAAATTATGTAAATATACTGTAGCTATATGCTATAATCAAAGTATGTGAATATACTGTAACTATATTAGCTATATGCTATAATCAAAGTATATGCATATACTGTAGCTATATCAGCTATATGCTATAATAAAATTATGTGAAGATACTGTAGCTATATTAGCTATTTGTATAATCAATGTATTTGACGATACTGTAGCTATATTAGCTATATTCTATAACCAGTAAATGTGATTATGATGAAGCTATATCTATACATATAATAAAACTGTAAATTTGTCTGTACATTCGGTTTCATTCTGTTTGTTAGTTTGTTTATTTCCAATAAACTAAAATATTACTAATCGGATCGAGATGGGAATTCTTTAGTTCTATGCCTTATATTTATGAATAAAGGTTAAACTATATATCATCACGCTATCTCATCAGCGAGAGAAGCATTGTTGATAAAGACAACTGTTATTGTAGCTACAAATGCGTTTTAAATTTGTAACATATTATATTATATTAACTATTTTTTGTATTTATCTTTTTTACAGGTCTTTCTGGCAATGAGGGGTTGGGAACTATCAAAAATCGATGGATGTAGAATTTTTTTCAGTATTAGTTGATCGCTCAATCAACTACAATCCAAAGAATAATAATTCTAGAATACATTTCAATATTAAATCTAAAGAAAAACTATATTTTATGTTGGTTGTTTTATATTCTCATTAATAGCCCATTAGCGAATCTTTTTCAAATACAACTTACACCTTGGTAATGTTCAACATCTTTGTGTGATTTTATATTATATATTTATCTGGATACATATAGGTTAAATTCTCCTATTAAAAGGCAGAAAATATTAATTAAAATGGTATACAGTAAGCAGAAGCACATAACCGACTTTTTGAATGTCAAGAAATATATTTCATTGTTTTTATTCTAATTGTGATATTTTGTTTTGTTTGTCCCTACCACTATAAAACACTTTTAGTTTTCAGTAAACTTTGAACATTTTAAATTAAATACCTGGTCCTTCGTGGTTCACTAAAATCTATTTAGTGAAAACCCAAGGTATGCACCCGAGTGTATTAAAAAAAAAATCAATTATGTTGAGCCTAATGCCTTAAACCGCGTGTCCACTGAGAAGTGCATCTTTAAACTTCTTTAACAAACATAATCATTTTAAACTTTAAGTAGTTAGTGAAATCTTAGAGTATACACCTTAACCGCTTTTTTTACATCCATAGTGACCCAAGCACATTAAACATTGTGACTGCCTATTCGAGTAGCCAAATACGTATACAAGAAACGTAGAAAGTTAAAACTTGTTATTAGCAACTTTTTTTTTTAAGGATAGTATCTTAGTTTTTGTTACTACACATATTGTGAGCCTGAATAGAGCAAGAGCCCACGACGGCCAGACCTTCGTTATTTTATAAAAGCAGAAAATTTCTCAGAGCATGTCCCCAACACAGGTAAGAACGAGCAGCGATATGAAGTTCGGATTGTGGTTACTTGGGCAGGTAACAGGTAGTAAAGGTGTATAAAATAGTACCTCAAATTCGTTAAAGCATATAGCTTTTTTTTAAATATTTTCTTTGGAATAACATTAGAAATCACGTCATCCATTGCCGGACACTTAGTACGGTTGCAACCCCCTGCCAGACACCCCTAAACTTTAATAAATTATAATTATACTTTCGTTTTTAGTATAAAAGCTGGTTTTACATATGTTACTTGGGGACCTATAAAAAATGTTACCTCAATAGCCGGACAGATTTAATGGTTTTTACATCTTGCCAGACACATTGAAAGTTTGCTGTAGGTGCGAGCGCGAGGTGACCAACTGTTCAAACGGGTGCGAGTGAGATAGGGCGTTTAGTCTATGCGATCTTTTACTGTGCACCATCTGTCGCTTATGTGTTGAACTATTATGCAACAGCCCACGTTTTATTATTAATACTTGTGCAGTTTGTGAAATAAAAGTGTTTTTTAGTAAAGTGTTATCATGGGAGATAATTAATTTGTTTCGTTTGTAATAAAAGTGATGGTAAAATAATATTGTTCTCGGAGGAAACGTTAAAAAAATGTTCGAGATGTTTTGAAAATCAGAAAAAAACATAACCTAAAATATAAATACATTATTTTGCCTGATGAGTATACAGCAATGGTTATCACCGGGAATGCTATAAGGCATTTACAGGACTTACGAAAAAATATTTAACTTCTGAACCTGTAAATTCTAAAAAAAAAACAGTGAAAAACAAAAATCAACCAGTGTACCTACAGACAACAGCTCTCTAACACGCCGTTGATACCTGAGATGACCACCGAACCATCTCATTTATTACAGTCTTTAGCAACAGAATCTTCAATAATATCCCCGTCAAGTTTAATTTCTGAATCAATAGAACCACAACCTACAACTTCTCAAGGAAATCGTCATTTACAGAGTTCACTTACAGAATCTTCATCAATATTGCAACCAAGTTTAATTTATCTAGAAACTTAAATGAAACCACAATCTATCAACTTCTTCAATAGAAAAATTTGAAATTTTTGAACCGAATGTTAGTGAAAATAATGATTCAACTCAGGATGCAAAGTATTCTGACCAAAATGATGCTAGTACTAATGATCATCAAATTGTTTGTGTATTTTGTAACAGGAAACATAAAAAATTACGATCAAAAATGTTTCCACTTCATAAAGCTGATACCAACCAATTTAAATCTAGTGTACTACCCAACATCGAAATCAAAAAGAGTATGCAGAATTATTAAATAAATTGAAAAACTTATCTGGTCCAAAAATACATTATCATACAGAATGTAGAGTTAGTTTCAATAATAAAATATCCTCCTCAAAAAAACCATCAGGTAAAGTGATTGGCATTTTCATCGGGAATATCACCAATTAGCTTTCAATGAAATAAGTTGCATCATCGAGGAAGACGTAATTAAGAAAGGGCGCTGTTATATATTAGTATATTTGCATGAATTGTATATCGATTCATTGAAGAAAATCTTTGAAGAAAATTCCGTTGAAATGAACTCTATTTTTACGGCACACCACCAGAGAAAAAATTTTTAAAAAATTTTCTAATTATGTAAAATTTTTTACTATTCGTAATAAAAAAATAATAGCACCCAATTATTTACAAGCAATAGACGATACAATATTTGAAAACTTTACTAACTGAAAATACTTTGCAAAAAGATAGGTATGAACGTAATAAAACTATTCTTTTCATTGGATTTCTTAAACAATTGCAATAGACTAAACTTCCTATCGCACTCGCACCCGCTTGAACAGTTGTCACCTCACGCTCGCACCTACAGCAGACTTTCAATGTGTCTGGCAAGATGTAAAAACATTAAAACTGTCCGGTTATTGAGGTAACATTTTTTTATAGGTCCCCAAGTAACATATGTAAAACCCAGCTTTTATACTATAACGAAAGTATAATTATAATTTATTAAAGTTTAGGGGTGTCTGGCAGGGGGTTGCAACCGTACTAAGTGTCCGGCAATGGATGACGTGATTTCTAATGTTATTCCGAAGAAAATATAAAAAAAAGCTATATGCTTTAACGAATTTGAGGTACTATTTTATACACCTTTACTACCTGTTAGCTGCCCAAGTAACCACAATCCCAACTCCATACTCATTGCTCGTTCTTACCTGTGTTGGGGACATGCTCTGAGAAATTTTCTGCTTTTATAAAATAACGAAGGTCTGACCGTCGTGGGCTCTTGGCTAGAATTATTAAACTGCGTGATTGCTGATTGGAAGGATGCCAAACGAGGGACCATGGACATTTTAAGGTTTATATAATTATTAACTTAGGGAAACTAGCGTATGCACATAGGTTTTTTAAAATTACCAAGTACTAACTATTATATAAAAAATGAAATCTCCACATTTTGTTTGTTTGTTTCTCATACCCAACCACTGTACTAATTGTTCTGCTAAAAGTTCGAATGGATATAACTTGTATGCCCGGAACATATGGGCTGATTATGATCACGTCCGCCATTTTGTTTCAAGATAGCGGCTACAAAAACATCTAACTGTCCTTTTTCTCAGCTTTTGCTAATTGTATTTTCATTGGATCAACTTTTAAGGGTTTTATTATTATATTGGACGTTATGGCCATCTTATATAAAGTTTGTTATAGAAAACTACTTTCTAGCCTGTCCAGAGCAATAAATAATAAATTATGGGAAGCCTGGCAGTGAAAACAAATGACCAATCATTATATACATAACATATAATTTGTATTTGTTTGTTTGTTTGTGGGTATGTATGTAGGTGTTGTAACTTCAAAACAAAGACCTAGAAAGCTTAAATCACACAAATATAATAAAAATAAAATGTCTGTTTGTTGCGCAAACACGCCCAAACCACTGAAGCTTTTGGAAGATATAGAAAATTTAAAAAATGCAAGCAATGCAGTGGGGTTACTCTAAATACCTTAATAATTCTAAATCATTTGAAATTTCTTAGTGTAGTTTGGTGAAACGGGGGGTTTAGAAATTTACAAAACTTATGTAAAAAACCACTTCTCACTGAACCTACTTTGGTGGTCGCTTGGTCTATGGCATCACTCTCAAATAGACTAGACTATCGATGACATGATGATTGGAGTTTGAATCTCGTTCAGTTATACAGATCCTCCCCCCCCCCCCCCAAATGGTTTTCCACTCTACCTCCAGGACAGTTGAGTACCCTTCCTTTAAATTCAACCTTCCTCATCCCTAGCTCATTGGCGTAATTAGTACATAATATTTGTACAACCTGATAAGGTAGTAAGACGTGGTGCTAAGAAAACAAAAAACTTCTCACTGTGGTTTTTGTCAGGCATGTATAGGAGCCACCCAAAACAACATGTTATTTTATTTTAAAATTAATGACTGTAAAAGAGGGAAAGCTGTCATCCCCAAAAATTACCTAAGCCAATAGAGTAAAGCATTTCTCGTATGGTACGAAAATGAAATATTAAAGTATGTTTAGAGGGAAAAGTTTAAACAACCATAAGAGTCTGAATATTTATGCTCTTTGTTAAACTGTGATTCTCTTATTTCCAATCTGGTTAATAACAATGTATATAATTTATTTTTACATATCTTACAGCCGCTCTTAGGGAAATATATTAATATATTGCGTTCTATGGATTGCGTTGGTTTATGAAGTCACTTAATGGGATCAGTTAATGTTTTTAAAATCTAATGTTGATTTTGTTTTTGGATTGGAAATTAGATAAAGAGTGCAGCCGGATGTTGAGCATTATAATTAGATATAATTTTTATATATGTTTGTAGTTTTGATATATGAACTAATTAAACACTTCTTAACTTTCTAGAAATCTAAACTTTGGTCTTTTTTAATTATCAACAATAATTGAGCATACGAACATTGTGTATAGAGAAGTTATAACTTAATCTTAAAAAAAAAGAGAAATTTCAGATTTTAACACATATTTACATTATAATCTATATTTTGATATTGCGTTTTAGTCAGCCTACTTTTAACGTTTAGTATCACAGTTTAAAACAAAGAACTAACATTTATACATAATTTAAGGTATAGTTACCTTTTCCCGTGATTAATTAATTACATGTAAGCCATACTATAAAATAACAAAGTTAATTTCAATACTACCCGTGGGTAGAACGGATTAATCAATTAGGATTTTCTGCAAATTCAAATTTTTATGAGGTTTTTCGTTCTTTCTGGTAGTATAAGCTATAAAAACACTAAATAATGCATTTTTAGAATGTTTGTCTGTCCATTTGTTTGTTGCCAGTAAACTCAAAACAGTATTCATCGGATCTAGATCGGACTTTTTCTGTTGTGCTAATTTTTTCAGAGAGCCATGCTAAGTTATATACCAACAAGCTACTTCATCGGCGAGCGAAGTAGTGTCAAAAAAAACCGGGCGTAAGCGGTGAATATTCATCGTGGCTGGTATTAGGGGTACATAAGATGGTACATTGCTCTTGAAGTTTCATTCTTTTCTAGTATTTGAATTTGCAAATTGTTAATGAATTGTTTAATGTGAGCAAAGCCACGTGCAAATGCTAGTTAAAAATGATATGCTATAATCAATGTATGTGACGATAATGTAAATATATTATTTATATGCTATCAACCATATCTGAAGAGAGCGTAAAGCCCGAATGGGTAGTAGGATGCAGCGATAGAAATATATATTTGGAGGGCCACTTTTAGTATTTAAACTATGTTTTATCAAAGTATATACTACTGAGTGCTATTAATGCTATTTGGGAAGATACTGTAACTATTTTCAATATATTATGTCACCAATGAAACAAACTATGGTGTATTTATCAACTTATGCTATTACTGGCTGCATGATTAATTACATACTTTTAACAATGTTACACAGAGACCTACTGTTAATAGTATATATTAACTATGTACTATAAGTAACGTAAGCGGAGTCACTTTTAATAGGTTTAGTATGTGTTTATTTCTGTTTATTGAGATATATTCACCATCTATCAGATATAATTTCATCAACATATTGTGTGGAATAATTTTAATTTGATTAGATACGCATGGGCAACAATACAAGTCTCCCTTGTAATAATTATTTTATCTGTGAAAATAATTTGGTGATATTGCGCGATAATTTACTTATTCAGGAGGGTAAAGAATGTTATAAAACACAAGTTAGTACTGAAGAGATTAGCAATTTAAAATAGGTATAATCAAAAGAGTTCCTAATTTACAAATATTAGGCTTGGTGAGAGTTTCACCTACTAGCAATGTAGTGAGAAAGTTTAATCGATTATGGGTTTTTAATACACATAAACAAAGTCAGATATTTTATTTTGTTGAAATATTGAGTCATCACCATATATTTATACATATAAATTATACAACGTATAACCCGTCTGGACTATTTGCATTTAACTTAACTAGTGGGGGTATAGAAAATTAAGGTAGATATTATATTAAATGCATTCCTATTTGCATAGAGATAAAGTGGAGAACTACCTAGAAAAAAACACTCCATTACACTGTCCAAGATTCGAGCCTATCTCTTCATTACTGGTGAAAGCACGAGATGAGCTTGGTATTTAGTTTATGTAGGTTATAATTATAGCCCAAACTAGTTTTAGTTGTAGTTTTTTTTAGCATCGCGTCTTACTACCATTCGGGTTATACGGCTATGTACTAATTACGCTAATGATTAAGGATGAGGAAGGTTGAAATTATAAGATCTGTACCCACATTGGCGTGGAGTGGGTGGGGAAACCATGTAAGAAAAGCCACCTTCAGTACATCTGATCGGGATCGAACCAAGATATTTCCATTATCGTGTCTAGTCTATTGCGATAGTAGCGCCTTAGACAGTGCGGCCACCGAAGTGAGTCCTTAGTTTTAGTTTTAAAAACTTAATCAAAATGTGGGATAAGGTTGAAGTTTATTCAAATGTTCAAATTAAGTTAATAAAAAGAAGTAATTGTGAATTTCAAGAACAACTGATTACGTGGCGATAGCATAATTTTAATTAAAACCTTGATAGGAAGTAAAGTTCAATTACTTCTCGCGAAGTAGAATAACCCCTTTAAATATGTAAACCCTCATAAAAGAGATTCACAGATAATGTTTAAACCTTGATAATTTTCTGGTCACTTTGTGAAACTTCTCCGTTATTATACAGGAACATTCCGCAGTTTGTAACCGTTAAAAAACCTTTTATGTAACAAGGTTGAAAAGGATGGCAAATGTATTCGTAACGGTACAATATTTCTTTAATATGACTATATTCTTTTAGGAGTTTACATCCTAGTACAAAAAGATTAAACACCAAGGGAATTAAATTTTATGATTACATTTTTACAGCCGAGATTTGCTTGAAATGTCATATTTTTCTAACTTATCACTAAACATTACACCTGTATTTTATTTCTTTTCATTTTCTTCTTCTTTACAAATTGATATGGAAAGTGATTATATATTTTATAAATAAAACATTATTTTCAACGTGCAGTTGTGAAATTAATATCGTGATTTACGTGGTTGTATATGATATATTAAATATATTTAAATAATCATATATGGTCCAATTATCATAGAAAGAGACTTACTTATCTGAAAGCTAGTAAAACTACTAGAGCTAATTTCACGTATTCATAAGTACAAGTCTGTGATCCGTGTGCATTTAAAACTTTTATATTGTTAAATACTGTACCAATAAAATAAAATAAGAATATTTTAAAATGTTATCAATTTTGGACGTTAAAACATTGTTTATCCATCTATAATAACAAAAAAATGAAGTGTTTGTCTGTGTGTGTTTGTTAGTGTGCGATGCCGAGCCAAATCTACGGCACGCAGAGATATGAAATTTTTAAAATAGGTGGACGGAAGGGGGTCCGAATGCACTTCGAAGCAGGATTTTTAATTAGGTTTAGAATTACGTTTCAGAGGTAACTGTGACACAAATATGCCGCATCCTCCTCGGGAAAAAAATGTGTACGAAATTGACAAGAAGAAAACCGAGAAAGACAATTAGATTCAGAGATAACGTTTCATTTTGAATCTGTAGATGGCAGCACGTGGCGATGCATAACATCTGTAGATGGTCACGAACAGCACCGTGCGGAATTGCTAGTATTATATAAAATACCCTTCCTAATAAAACTCGGATATAGGCTACATAGATACTTTTTTTTTGGTAACAAGGTCAATTCTACCTTTGCAAAGAAATCCAGTTTAAAAAAGGGTTTGAAAAGCATTTAGTTTATTGACACTAACATATTCTAAACCAGATGACTATCTGAAAGACAACCATATGAGTTGTAATTTTATTTTATTTTCTTAAGATGGGAGTGCAGGTAACGGAAGCAAAGGGACATATTTTTGCAGTTTTTATAACAAATCTTTATTTTCTCCAAAATGAGTAACATATTTCTTCAGTAGATTGGAGTTTAATTTTCTTTACATGGTGATATCAACGGTTCTTGAATATCTTTCATCAATATAGCGGCGTTAGATGACAAACTTTTTATGGAAATTTTGTCATTAAATTCCAATACATTCTTGATATATGTTAAATAACTGTTGAGGTCATGATGTGAATAAAATTAAACTCAATGTTTCCACTGGAAAATTATTTGATTTCTTTTAAACTCAAAACTGTTATGATATAAAAACTGCTAAATTACTGCCTTTAACTCGTGAGACCTACATAAGCACCTAAAGTAAATCCAGTAGGTATTTATATGTTACGCCATTTAGTTGTTCATATCATTTTCAGCAACCATGATTTTTGGTCCATTGCTAGAGCCCCGTAAAAATGATGAGACGCGATAAAGCGAAAAGTGTCATACGAAGATGAAATCAAGTACTTTTTCCTTTGATAGTTTTTAGATATGATTTACAATGTTTTAGAAAAGCGAAATAATACTAAATTGTCATGTTACAAGAAATACTCATATAAAACGAAATGATACCGCTTTTACAAAAACATATTTAAATAAACACGAAATTAAGAAGAAATTAAGCAGAAATTTGGACCATGCTGTAATTTGATAATTATTTTTTTGTAGTTTAAGATAACTTTAGGCTACACAATTGTGAAATATGCAGACAAACTTGACAAAGAATTATAAAGTAAATCTTTAAGGTTTCAATAATATATTTTCATTTTGTATTCATTGTCTCAATATGTAAATAATACTTAAACAACTCAGATAACATGTAATTTTGAATAACCATGAAATAACACCAAAAAGTGAGATTTAAAAAACAAAATTTAGCTAAAAATAAAACCATTTTCACCCTTTGTTCATGACGTGAATTATTATATAACGCACTAATGTACAAACACAACGAAAATATTAAGTAATATATTGATCGGTAGCCCAAAAAATTTAAATATAAATTATATCGAGTATTATTTTGTTATGGTCTGCTACGTTCTTCTCTATTTTGAAATAAATATCCAATATTTATTATTTTTGCTAAAACACATTTTTAGTACAAATAAAGCTTATACTAACATTAGATCAATATATATGTTTAAAGCTTTAGTACATATCGAGGCATTTAAGAGAAATATAACAATTTAAGAAAGTTCTTTAAAATGAATTGTGTGGTTTTCATGGCAACTACTATAAGTATATTTTCTTAAAGTCAATAGCTTATATATGACTGATTATATAAATGCATATTTTTAAGCACTTTAAAATTAACCTTGAGTTGGTAGAACAAGATATACCCACACTACTAATTTTATAACGCTTCTAGTTTAAATAACTATTTTAAAACTTTTTCTTTCGAAAAATATGTGTCTCGGTTACATTCCTCTTAGCCCAGTTTGTGGAAAGATTATCCTGTACTAATTTACCATTGCCCAGGGAGATCCTTAATGTACTAATCGTACATCCTTTCCATGGGGGCTTTTTTCATGTCCCGATGAGATGAGGTGATGGTGATAATGAATATAAGGGTGTGGAACCTATTAAACCTAACTTAAGCCTAATTAACCAAACCTTAGTGACCGTTGGGATAGTTCAAATTTCGATAAAAATTACCCATGGTACCAGCCGGAAATCGAATCCGAACCCCTAAGTTCGTAGACAGGTGCACTGAACACTATGTCGTGGATTCAGTTGTTAAATTATGTTCCGAATATTACTGCCAGTGTTGGTGCATTTTTTTTATAGATTATGAATTAATATACATTATTTCAACCAATTTTGATACACTTAAAGCATCTCCTAAAACATTTCTGGTTTTCATATTCATACTCCTTTGGACTTTTATTCTGGAATCAGATGTTTTGAAATAATAAAAATGTTTATTATCTTGTATCCCGGCTCCGTTAATGCATTATTTCCCTTGCAGCGTTAAGTATACTAGCGAGTTTTGAGCATTATTTAACTTTTTTTTGTTAGAAAATAATCTGTAATGTTGTTATTAATAAAATTATGTTCTAAAATAAGCATTTTTATGGACCTTCTTTAATATTTGGATTTATATAAATGGCTCTATCATTTTTATTGAAGTTTTTATGATTCACTAGTACAACTTAAATAAACTGTAATAAATACCGTAAAATTATTTTTATAAGAATGAAAATGTTAAGAAAATTCCCCTACAATGTTTATTTTATAAACAAAATTTGTTTATTATTAGTATACAAGTAGTTAAAAAAAACCACACACAACAAAACGTAAAAACTTACTTAAGACTTGCCTGATCACTCAGGGCTTCTAGCAATTTTTTTTTTGTGAATGGTCATTTTTTCATATTTTATTACATCGATTACATATTTTGTAAAGCTATCCTAACAGATACTAACCATCAACTTATTTATAGGTTCTTTTTCCAATAATTAATGTTTTGAGTATTATTTGTGTCCTTGTGCAAATGTCCTATAAAATAAAGATTGTGCAGACATCTTATTTTTGAATAACATATTGTATAGGTGATGCAATTCGTTAACATCGAGAAACCAAATCTCCCACTTTTATTTAAATGTTTATGTGCAAAATCAACCAAATATATAAATTCCTTGAGTTTTCCTTATTTTTAAATGAATTACCTTACATTTCCTTGTTTTCACTGCCTGTATCTACCATGTCACCCTTACTGATGTTTACCTTAACGTAGTTTATTTTACAATACTATAACTATATCCATTAATCACTTCATTGCATATTATACTAAAACCAACTTATTTTAAATAAACAATATTAATCTCAAAAACATTATAATACAAAATACATAATTTCAAAATAAGTTGAATTTATGCATCTATCTTACCAGTGTAAATGGCAACTTATGCTTATAGGCAAGCTCTACTTTGTCTTTTAACTTCCTAGGTCAGAGATGGCGAAACTTTCCCAACCAGTGCTCTATCTAAGGGCTAGTTAAGTTGTTAACTTGTCTAGTGTGCCAGGTCTTACAAGTTTTTTTTAAAGATTAATTAAAACTCAGATAGTGATGAATATTAAGATATATAATGAATGACTCAAATCAAATTGTAAATATTTTAATAACTCCTAATAAAGAAAATTTATAATATTGTAAATTTGGATGTCTAAGACGATATTAATTTCAATAACAAAGTAAGGACATTGAAAGTAAAACCTCCAGTGAAAAAAAGACGATAAACTGATACATAATTATATTAAACACAAAAACATATATTATTATTTTGAAATATGTTGTATTTTGCTAGTAAATATATTTATGTTCAGTTCATATATTGTCTTTAACAGCACACAAAAGGCACTTAAGTTTGAGCAAAGACGATTTCTAACCGTTGACTTCACAAAGTTCATTGTGACATGACATCGAATGACATGGCTGTCGAAATATTATTGACTCAACAAATTATACCACTTTGGGAAACATATTGTTTAGTGTTTATTTAATGTCAACGTGCCACACAAATCGTGTTCGTGTGCCAGCCTGTGGCACGCATGCTATATATTTGCCATCCTTGTTCTAAGTATACTTTCCAATACGCATACTACAGCCAGTGAGTTGGTGGCTTGACATATTCTTTCCTATACTCTACTTGATTTCACTTCTATTTCGCATTCTTTACGCATGCATTGTTAATGTATCTGGGTGGCGCTGCAGTCGGCGAGTTGGTGACTTGACGTTCCCCTTACCCCCAATACTACACCCTATTATATTTTACCTCCATTTCGCATTCTTTCCACATCCAACTTTAATGGATTTCAGTGCAAGTCATACAATTTTAAAGCACATAGTCCTTCTTATGAACGATTTTTATAAGTTCATTAAAATTTAATGGATGGAAGTGAGAGGTATGATTTTAATAATCAATAATGTTTAAATTAATATTTAAAAAATACAAATCCCTAAACTAAGCTTATAAAAACTTGTTTAAAAAAAACAGCGCCAATCAACTATAATTTTTTTTAAATGTTGTCAGAAAAAGTATTAAATAGGATTTGCCTTGAACTTGTAGTGTTGTACATACTGTTAGACCTTCATTAATCATAGGAATATTACATTTTCCTCTTTAATTCCTTAATGCTAGAATGGAAGCCCAAATAACCTTGGTATATTTAAGGTTTTAAAATTGTACCCGATATTATTTACCCTTCAAAATTACAAAACATTAAGCTACACTAAGTTATTTTATACACAAATATAAATATTTCCTAGACAGGGCCAAATAAAAGAACAAAATACAATATCAAAGTATTTAGTTGAAATTGGGTTCACACACGGACCAGCTTAGAGGGGGTTGGGACGAGATAGTTTCAAACCTCATTTTTTGTAAAAAAATTATAATTGAAATTTGATGAAATTCTCGAACCTTATGTTACAGTTATGGCAATTAAGTACAAGAGACGTTGATCACTATATCTTGGAATTTTTTTGAAACCAGTCAGATCATGTTTTTTTCCGTATGTTGGACATTGGATATCAGTATAAACTCGGTTTTAATGAAAATGAAGGGCGTCTTTATCGCTTTCCAACCACCTGAGTTATTGTAACAAGAAGATAGACAATAATACCAACACTTGGTTTATAGTTTTGTTTTTGTGAGGCATTGCCATGATGACATGATGGATTAATTTGTTTTGATGAGTTGATTCGTGGAGTTTTTAAGAGAATCTTGGTTGAATTATGTTGGAATTGGCGGTCACTGAAATTTCTAGTTTGTAATGGTTTATTTTTAATTTTTCAAAAGGAATATTTTAGATAAATGATTCCTAGATTTCTTCAGGAGCTTCACAAGGTAACAGTGTATCTTAAGCAGAGCCTCGGCTGTTAAGTAGGTAACACAGGATACGATACAATGAGAGTAACAAAAGTTTTACTAAAAATCATGTCAAAAAAACCTATCCCTAGGCCGGTAAGGTTGAACCAAAAAAATTCTGTCAGCGCTTTAAGTTCTATTTTAACCTTAACTCTACTTTTAAGTTTATTACATTTTTTAGCCATATTAAACGAATAAAATAAGGTTTTTTGATTTGACCTTGGATCTAATCTTTATTTCTTTATAATATTTCTTAAAATAATAAATATCACATTTAACTATTTATTGGCTATCATTTACATATCACATTTGACTCACGCTAATTAAATTTGAAAGAGAAGAAACTTAAAAAGAAAGAAAAGTAAGGTAGTAAAAAGACAGATTTTGTATTTTTACTACTTTACTTTTTTTCTTTGCGGACCTATAAAAAAATGAAGTTATTAAAGAAGATGCTTTTATTTCTAATATCTTTGTTTGTAATAATTATGTTTATTTATTGACCTTGTTCTCTTCGATTTTTAAAATTTTTCATCCCTCCAATAGCCCATGAGCTACCTGCAGTTCTTCAAAGCTTTTTATTTTCAGTGCAGATGCAATACATGATGATGTTAGCTTAGGAAGTTTGTAAACTGCACTCTTTTTCTAAACTTATTCTTTTCTTTTCTTAGCAAAACTTATCTTCATATAATCATAAGACTTCTTATTTTCTTTACTTTCTACTATTAAGGTTTCTTCTTTTGCCCTTTCTTTTCTCTCTATTCATCTTCTTTAAGTCTCTTTTCTCCCAGCTTGGTTTCCTCTAAGTACTGATGATACTTAATTCTTGCATTTCTTCCATAGACAATGAGCTATTTTGTTATTGGAACCCAAGCATGTTTATTTCCATAAAACCTCAAGGTGTCTTTGACATTCAATTGTGAAGTAAAAGCCCTTTCTTTCATAGCAGCTGTTTTCTGTGTGATCACATGTCCATATGTTGAAAAGCCTCTTTCAACATCAGAATTACCATGTGGCAATTAAATACAGGCTTTAACAACTTTTGTTAATCCCTTGTATTTTGTGGCATTCATTACATTCTTTACTTCAAGAACATATCTACAAAAAGTTTCAAGGCCTGCATTAATTCCTATAAATATTTCTGCTTTAATCATCTTCTATTCATCGATAAAGAGTTCTGTATGGACATCAAAAGGCATCATCCTAACAATTTTCACATATTTTGATTCACTGCTGTTAAAAAAATAAGATCATGAAGAATAAAGTATATTTTAACTATGCATTTCTTCTGGAGGTATTTCCCAGATACAAAATGAAGTGTCTCTGCACTTTTGACTTGAAGCTAAGGGTTTCCAATTCTTAAACCTTTTTTTAGCTCACTCTGGACTTCCTCACTTATATAAATGTTGTGAGGTTTTTTTAAAAAGCTGCTATCAAGGGAAAAGTCCCAATTTCTCTCAAGTTTGCAAACTTTTTTACTAATTTTCCCCAAAATTACTCCAAATGCTTGTACAATACATGAATCCTGGGAGTTTATTTTTGAAAAATGAGAAAGTACTCGGAGAACATATTAGCACTTGATATGACAATAATAAATCCGGCTTTCATCAGATGCTTTTTTAAGTACGAAGAAATTATTTTGTAGGACTGCTTTTTCATCAATGATGGCTTTTATAGTTGTATAAATTCTATAAATATTTTGTTATGGAAGGCCATTGCTCAAGGAGTCAAACAGCTGCTGGTCCTAGCATACCACCTTGAGGAGACATGTTTGATAATAACTTTGTTAGAAAGCCGAAGAGTATGTTGAATATTCCTAAAGTCTTTCAATCTTGCTGCGAAGTTATGAACAAAATTGTAAACCAATACAACAAGTTCAGACACAGATTCCCCAAATTCATCCAGGCCCTTTAGAAATACATTGTGGAGATGATGAAGGTTAAAAGTTCCTATCTGCTCTTATTGCTACAATTTCATCACTAATCAGCATAAAAATCTTTTTATTAATGTTTGGTCCAGCACTAAGTGTCACAAGTTGGAGAAGCGTAAATATTTTGTGATCAAGGGCTTCACTTAATTTTTTCTTCAAATCCTCTGAGGTTGCATGGCCAATAACAAATGTCTTGAGACGCCTACTTTACACCTTTTGAGATTTGTTAGCCTAAGTTATAGTTTTTATTTGCAGTTCTTTATGTCAACCCTCATTTGTTGTCTCATCAAAGCATAAGCTGAAATAAGAATCAAATCAAATTGTTTATTCAAAAAATAGGATTCAAGTGCACCCAATACAAGGTGTGCAACTTTCGTTCCATAAAAAGAAAAAAGTAGTGAGATCTAGTTGAGGAAACATGGCTTGAAATGTTTCTTTGAAATTGGAGCAAGCTGAATAAGAGTAATGACAAATAACACATTTAATGTCCAGGATCTGTTCTGCAGAAATGGTAGCAACCTTCTCACATATCATCTTAAGATTTCCCAATGTAGATATAGCAGAATCATTACTACATTCTTAATTGCTTGTTAAAGTGTATAAAGCTGCGATACCTGATATTGAGGTGGACTCCGTCGAACAGACCCCCAAGTCTTTGTAATGATAGTTTAAAATGTAAGGGTCAAAGTTTTATTTCACAATTTTTTGAACGTTTTCTTGTCGTTATATGTTGATTAATTTTTTCAAAACCTTTGATAACATTTATTTTAAGGTCACAAACAATACCTAAGATTTCAGTATCACTTATAATTTCATTCAGAGCCCCAATTTTATTTCCTAGTTAATCCTATTGTAGCAACCAATCTTTACTAGGACGGCACTTACACATTTTCAGTTAACAAAGTTAAACTTCTGAAGTTTTTTTTTTCATATATTTTCCAAGAACCCATATACAAAAATTAGTGTTCCTCAAAAATACTAATAATATAATATATAAAGAACAATCTTTGTCCTTCTATAGCTTAACAGTCTTGAAATGGAAAAACACAAGACACGGCCAAGAGGAGACCAATAGGAAAGAAGATACAGTTACCACAAGAAATGGTAGAAATGCCAACCAAAAAAGAAATACTCAAGAAAAAAAATTGACAAGGGAAAAGGGCCACGATGAGGAAGTTTAACGTCGTACCCAGGAAGAAAGTTTGAAACTTATTAATTTTTAAAGACATCATACCAGAATTTCTTTTACTTGCCACAAATTTGATTTATATTGGAAATTATACAAATTTACGTTAACTATCCATAAACATTTCACATACTCATTTTTAGGGACCCAGAGTTATAAAAAAGTGGACTTTATTTTAGTTTAGGGACTCTAGGGTCTAAGTATGAGCCCTGTCTAAGGCATTAATCATGCAATAGACTAGACTGCCGATAACGGGGAGATTGAGGTTCGAATCTCTGTCAGGCGTACTGAGAGTGGGTTTTCAGAAAGGTTTTCCACTTAACCTTCATGCAAATGTGGGTAAACTGCCATTAAATATAACCTTCCTCATCCCTAAAACCATTAGCATAATTAGTAAACAGGCGTATAGCCTGAAAGGGTAGTAAGACGTGGTGCTAAATAAACAACAACAGAAGTCGGAGTAATTGCTTAGATCAGCCAATATAAATTTGGAAACAACCAATCAAATACATTTGGATCGTTTCTAACCAAAATAAACTTGTTTGATATTGGATTAAGATGATTTCAGCTATAATAAATTAGGACTTGGCAGAAGAATACAGGATGAACGAAGTGCCTTGATACAAATCAAGAAGTTAAAGGAGTAGCTAAAATAAATTGTAAATCTGAGCGCAATAAAATGTGGCTGTAAATATAAATGACCATTAAAACCTATATTTCAATAACTTTAGCAATTGATAATACTAAAATAGCATCATTTAATAAACCAGGATAGATTATTTACAGTAATCTCTCTTTTTTTTTTGAAATTATCAGTCTTATCATATTTATTTAAGATTAAATAATATACAAAGTTTTAAGAAATTGAGAAATGGTTTTTCTTAATTAACACTAAAATATAAGTTTCTATCTTTATAGTGGTATAAATATCACCCTTAACGATACATTATAGATAGGGTTGCTAGTGAAGCTTTGTCTCGGTGTAATCACTATTGTTTCATTTTTGATTTAGGTAAATAGACCATCCACGACACAATAATGTAGGAAGAGTTTCCAGTAAATATACATCACAGTGCTGGAAGTAACACTGTATTACTGTTGAATGTATAATCGAAGATCGATCACTCGCAATACAATGATGTAGGAATGGTTGCCAGTGAAAACACGTCACGGCGCTACAAATAACACACAGTAGCTATCATCAAAGTAGTAGATAAACCACCCGCATCCCAATACTGTAGGAATGGTTGCCACTAAAACCACGTCACGGGGCTACAAGTAACACCGATCCAGCTGTTATCCTCAAAGTAGTAGATAAACCACCCGCAGCACAATGCTGTAGGAATGGTTGCCACTAAAACTACGTCACGGCGCTACAAGTAACACTGATCTTGTTGCTATCATCAAAGTAGTAGATAAACCACCCGCAGCACAATACTGTAGGAATGGTTGCCACTAAAACTACGTCACGGCGCTACAAGTAACACTGATCTTGTTGCTATCATCAAAGTAGTAGATAAACCACCCGCAGCACAATACTGTAGGAATGGTTGCCAATGAAACCACGTCACGGGGCTACAAGTAACACCGATCCAGTTGTTATCCTCAAAGTAGTAGATAAACCACCCGTAGCACAATGATGCAGGAATATTTTAAATTTGAAACCACGTCACGGTGCTAGAAATAACACTAAACCGTTTTCTATCAACAAAATAGTAGATAAACCACCAACAATAAAAGAATGCAGGAAAAGTTGCCAGTGAAAACACATTTCGGTATTAGAAATAACACTGAGATAGTTGCTATATTTACCATGGTGGATATGCCTCACTAAACACAATATTGCATGAAGGGTTGACATTAAAACTATTACAAAATTCTAGGAGTAGAAAATAGATAAAATTATGAAAATAAACTTTAATATTAATTAAATTATTGATTTATCCCTTTTCTAACATATAATGCTTAAGCTAAGAGGAAAAATTACGAATTATTAAATTTTTCTTCTAAAGAGTTATTCCAAGACAAATAAAAATGCATCCAATAAAAGTACTCCACCCAAGATATTCTATTCAAAATCATGAAACTATAATGGATTACACGGAAAATTTGCATTGCACATACAGAGCGTATTAGCAATGGATTTTTGTTTAAATTGACAATTTACCTAATAACTTACTAACAAAAATATCAGTATTTCATTTATTTTTAAAAATAAACGCAATTAATAAAGTTACTAATATTCAAATAGGTTCTTTACTATATATTAATTAATGAACAAACCTTTAAAAACTAATCACCTCCTTCTTAAAAATATAGATTAAGCTATTGTAGACCCACCCCATTAAATATTTCAATTTGATGACATTTTGAATTCCCACTAGGTCTATGTTTAACTGTACAAATAATCACTGGATTATTCCTACTACACTAATTAACTAAAAAAATAACATATTTGTGGTCTATTGGTTAGAGTTCCTGGTTACTGATCAAGAGTTTCCGGGTTCAATCCCGGAATTTCAAAATTTATCTGTGAAGCAGTGGGTCTGAAAAGGGGTAAAATTCAGCCTTGTGAGGAATAATGAGGAGCTACTTGAATAAAGAAGTAGTGACTCCAGTTTAGAAAATTGAGATTAACGGTTGGAGGTCTCGTTGTGCTGACCACATAACACCCTCTATCCACAAATGTTATCACTACTATTGGTAACGGCGGTGAACGCTCCGTCGCAATGGCTAATTTGCGAGCTCACACCCTGGGGTTTACAAAAAATAATATTTAGGTTATAATTAATATATTCCACCACCTTAGCTCAGTCGATACCATGTCTGCCTAGTAAGCTTAGGGTTACGAGTTTAATTCCCAGTATGGCCGAAAAATGTATTATTTATTCTGGTATAAACTATAACAAAAAAGTAACCCATCATATTTATCACTGTAAAAGGGGAAATCACAATTTTTTTAAAACTACTTCTATTTTGGCTTAAAACTTTATGTATTGTACATATAGTCTTAAGCCAAAATATATGTATATATAATATAATATATATATATATATATATATATATCATATATATTATATACCCTATATTATGGTACGTACATAGATATATGATTTTTTGTTATAAATAACCTAGAGATTCGATTTAAATTTTCTAAAAATGGTTTTATAGCTAGTGGAAAAACCTAATAATTAAACTTTTTGCATATTTCAAAAATAATTCTAGAAAAAAAAACTTTTTTCATACTGGAAAACCGTTGAAAAGTATAGGAACTCTCTACAGGCTTACAAAATAAGGCATGGCCTACGTCAAATACTAAGATTGTTTATAATTCGAATATTATTAAATACATAGATAACAATATAGGCCTAGTAGAACTTAATATTTATTGTATTGACCCAAAAATAAGTCGCTCTTGAATATAAATTACGATTACTTTGAAAGGAATTTTTTTAAATATCTGAAAATGAACCCTTTAGTTTTCCTAATGTTCATATTATTAAGACTTTACAGCTTTTGTTATAAAAAGGTCTTAATTATTGTTGGGCGATACTTTTTAAATTATATAAAATGTGTTATTTATTAACACAGCCATTTTATTCCGACTTCAAAAGTTAAGTAGGCTATTAAAAGGTTGGCCTTTTCTTCAACCGTAGATACAGTTACGTCCATTGTTTTTTTTTCATTTAATATGTAAAATAAAGTTGAAATTAAATAAATTATCATATTTTTATATAAAAAAATTAAATAATGAAAATAGTGATTGAAGTAGCCAACAAATTGGAACAAAAATCTCTAGAACAATGAATGAAAAGTAGTAGTGGCAGTTATGAAAAGTTTGATTATTTCGTTTAGTCAGCCACTTTGGCTTTAAGATAAATTATTATTATTATTATTATTATTATTATTATTATTATTATTATTATAGTAAAAGTCTATCTGTTTTGAAAACAGTTTTTGAAGTAGTGCGTGTAGTAAAGTTTATAAACTATATATCTATTACGTACAGTTTGTGGTTAAGTATTAATTCAGGGTGCGATTATAGGTGACACTACAAACGAAATTTAGCCTTTAAAACAATAATATCGTTTTAAAATAAAAATATTACTAATCGTACTATCGTACTATGTATATTACTATCGTGAGAAAACTTTGATTTCGTATATAAATACCTTTATCATTTAATTTTTTTATTAAAAAATATGATTTCTTTGAGCTCGAAACAAATTTTTGTGCGTTTAAAATAGATTTTCCAAGATGTAGAATTCGTTATGCATACATAAAAATACATAAGTATATATACTTTGTGGGCCTCACCCAAGGCATAATTATAGCATTTACATGCCTTAATATATCTGTTTACTTTATGTGCCTACATTTATATATACTAATATAATTTAACTTTATGTGCCTTAGAGTCTATATATATATATATATAATGATTAAGTAGGAAAAATATAGACTATACCCATACATAACGTGTTTGTAGGGTTTGGCACATAGAGGTTACCATTTTATATACTATAAGGTATTGGTGATGTGAATAAATATTTCAAGTATGCCTAGTTTGTTATCGATGAAGACTTTTTAATGCTATACTATAAACTATGCTTTTGTTAGACACGCTGATAATTAGCTCATGGTTACATCTATTATTTAAAATAAATTATATAATATTTATTCATTCAATGAAATACAACTGATATTTAAAGAAATCAAACGATTTTCTTGTCACAATGTCGTTGACTATAGTTTCCCTAGAGGTCAACAGGACACAACTCTGCCACACATCTATCATTAATTTATTTTAATATTATGGGAAACGAGATTTAATGGTACCATAGTCAAATATATTTTACAGTAAAACTTTAACACATACAAAATGCAAAAAGATAATTTAAAAAGTTTGGAAGCTAAAAAAAAAAAAAAAAACTTAGTTGTTCATAAAAATTTACCTGATACAAGAAATACAAATATACATTTTTTTTTTCGAAAAATATCTTATGGCGATAAAATATTAAGTGTGGCACTTACTCTTGCAACAAAGAATGCCTCACCTCATAATCTCCTCCTGAGGATCTTTATGTTTGAGGAGTTGATGTCACACCTTATATTTTATTGGTATAAGTTATATGGTTTGAAAATTGTATTTTTATATATATTTTTATGTTTTAGTTATGTATTCTTAAAAATTATATGTTTCAATGGGACAGGTATAAATCCAGGATAGCTGATAGGCTTTTTAAGGGCTGTAATGTCTACAGGGTGCAAAACTGCATTTAATATTTAGATCGAATTTTTAAAAAATGCACTGTCACGAGAATTAGGAATGTGTACAAAGTTTCAGCCATCTGTTTCTATTAGAAGTGATTGAAAAGTGTTCGGCAGATTTAATTATACAGGCGGTGAACTAATATAAAGTACTATGTAGCTGTTGCCGCGGCTTTGCTCGCGTGGAAGTTGATTATATACAAATACGAAAATATAAATATATATTTACAGATTAATTTAAAATATTACGTTACGTTGATGACCATAACTTGACCTCAGATCAAAAATAATGCAAGTCCGATACAAACTTTCACCCCTTTTTCATCCTTACTAAACAAAATTTCCAAAATTCCTGAAACACGTATTTATTTGTTTTACGTCAATAACCGAAATACAAAATTTTGTTTATGTAACTTTCAAAATGACGGACTTTCATACATATTATCATACATATTATCATCCCCTATTTTGACCCCTTTGGGGTGGAATTTTCTAAAATCCTTTTTTAGTGGGTGCCTACATAACAAAATGAATATACAGTCCGAATTTCATGCTTGTAGCCTTGATAGTTTGCGCTCGGCGATGATGAATCAGTCAGTCAGTCAGTCCGATACAAACTTTCACCCCCTTTTTCATCCCTTATTAAATAAAATTTCCAAAATTCCTGAAACATGTATTTATTTGTTTTACGTCAATAACCGAAATACAAAATTTTGTTTTTGTAACTTTCAAAATGACGGACTTTCATACATATTATCATACATATTATCATCCCCTATTTTGACCCCTTTGGGGTGGAATTTTCTAAAATCCTTTCTTAGTGGGTGCCTACATAACAAAATGAATATACAGTCTGAATTTCATGCGTGTAGCCTTGATAGTTTGCTCTCGGCGATGATGAATCAGTCAGTCAGGACATGTTATTTTATAAGTATAGATATAAAATGGAATTAATAGTTTTGATGGGATAACACTGATTTAGTACTATAAAAACCTAATCAAAATATTTTATCGATAGGTGTCTTTCCCAAAACCTGCCAAATAAAAACACGGCAGGTGGTACCCAATGGCTTATAACGTAACTGAGATCTACCTCTATGTAATAAAATAATTTGTTATTCAACGTTCACTTTTATAATATAATACTAATAATCTATAATACAATGACTGGGAAAATAGTAATACATTTATTAAACGTTGGCTTATAAAAAATAATTTTGTATTTTATAAATCTGACTTCCTATTAGGCAGTCCCGACATATATGCATAGCCAGTAAAAATAAAGATCCGACTTTATTTAATTTGGTTAGTTTTCAAGATGTTGAAATTGGTAACGTAAATACCAATTTCTAATTACACTTGATATATATTATTTTCTAAATACCGGCAAAAAAAAATAATTCAGGACTTAGTTTATGATAATATAACAGTAACACTACATTAACACTACAGTAACACTACAAAGAGAGAACAAGAACCTACTTCATCACATCAAAATATGTTGAATATTTACCCAGCATTAAACGATAAATAATTATTATGATAGTAATAATAATAATTAGCATAATATTAATATTTATGTAAAGAAATTGTATGAGTGGAATTTGTAAAATGTTTATTTTTAATGGAGGATAATATATTGAAAATAATGTTGGAGTAAATAAACATTTCAAAAATAACATTAGATTATCTCCGCTAAAAAAAGAGAGAGTTTTTAGTATTTTTAGTAGCTATAAGCATATTTGTACTATTGGGATATGGCGAAGAAGATAAAATTTAGAGGAAATATATATGTATTTTCGTGGAGGGAGATTAGAAGACAATTTAGAAAAAATCACCCCTCAGTATACCCAACCAGGATTCGAGCATCTATCATCCCGTTATTGGTAATTCATTATATTGTGAGAGTTGAGGCTTTAGACTATGCAACCATCAAAGCGGGTGAAATATTTTTAATAATGTAAATTTTAGACAGTTATTTTACGTTTTCAATGACAGGTTTAAGATGATAATGTCAAATAGTGATGAGCTAGTGAGAAATACATTGAATAACAACACTCCTGCGTTGGTTTGCATGGACACACACAAACATTCTACTACAACAACCACAAATCCACAATCCCCAATATTCTCCTCCTCCTCCAAACCATACTAATTCCACTACCCCCTCCCACACCCCTAACAACACCGTTCTCCCACACCTTCTATATATATACCTTAAATAGCAAGGATGCTTACAATCTCGCAACCACTTGAACACGATCCTCTCAACAACATTATTTCTAACCCCTTATCCAATTCCCCCTTAATTATATATACAGTATGTATTTATATACATATGTATATATATAATTATATATTGATATACATTAAAATACATTACTTATTTAATGTGTGTTAATGCCAGTAATTGATATTAACAACTTTTAGTGAGTACAGTGAAATATTGTTTACTAGCTGGTGTACCCGTTCTTTGCATGGAGAATCTATAAAGTAGCTTTGTTATTTTAAGTAGACCTACACAAAATTTAGCATATGGAATAGTAACCAGATCTTATATTAAGTTTAAATATTAATCCTTTATTAGTTTAATTGTGTTAGAAAACACGAAAGTAGGCTGCCCTTTCTTTTGAATATTAAGTTATAACTTCTCTTTACATAATACTTCTAACTCTTGTCTCTTGGTGCTAATAAAAAAGAAAGAAAAGTGACATAATATAAATAATAGGTTATCAAAATGTTGTTATTAAATCCAATAAAAAAGTCTTTTTTAAATTTTTTTTCTTACCGCATTTACCCAGTTTAACTGTTCTACTCCGTTTATCCTTTTAAACCATTTTAGCCTTTTTTTAACTTTATACACGTGTTTACCCTTTTTACCTAAAGAAATAACCTTTATACTTTTTTCTCTCACTGCCCTATTCACCCTTTTTTGCGCTCTATAGCCTTTCCACCTCGTTTACGATTCCTACCATGTTAGCCTTTTACCCTTTCTTTCCCTTTATACACCTTTTATAGATTTTTATTAAATTAATATTGTTAATTTATTTTACCCTTTTAAACTTTATACCCTTTTTTACGATTAACCTTTTCCCTTTTCATCCTTTTTTCTTTCTACTATTTTTGCTCAACTATGGACTTTTAAAGATTTTGGCCAGTTTTAGATATATTTTTTTTTGCAATTCTTGCTCTTTTGGTCGTATTACTCTTTTAGATTAGATTCAATTTTCACAATTTTTATCATCTTTACTTATTTTTACCTCTTTACCCTAAATTAATAACTTTTTCCTTCCTTATTGATCTGTTAACAGTTTTTACCTTCTTTACCCTTTCCACCCCAACTACGCCTTTTACCCCGCTAGATTTTTTACCTTCTTTTGGAACTTTTGCGACTTTTACTATTTTTAAATATTTTATATCTTTGACATCTTTAAACATTTATAGCTTTTTTATGATTTAAATTTTACACTTTTTTTTTATCATTTTTCACCTTTTTTAACATATTTTCTTTACTGTGCCCTTTGTGACTTTTGACATTTTGATAATTTATGGACATTTTCGCAATTTTTGTCGTTTAGATCTTACAGCCCCTTTGATTAGATTTACTTTTACCATTTTTACAAATTTTGGCTTTTTTGCCCTTGTTACTCTCCATGGCCACCAAATTACATTACAAATTGCATGAAATGTAGTAGTAAGGCTTTCTCGTGGCGTTAATTCTCTTAATTTTTTTCAATTTTTAACTTATCATAAACATTATTATCAAAATTTACAAAGTCTGGCTTCTATTTACACATGTTCGTGCACAGGGGTTATTAATATTTATTCTCAGTACTCTGACTGTTGTAGATATCACAGAACGCTCATCACAAACAGATACACAAACTCTTCATTTTATTAATATAAATAATCTGACGAATAATTGATTCTAATACAGTATATATAAAGTTAGTTTGATATAAACAAGAAAATTATCCTATAAGAAATTATATTTTTTAAAACTGTAATATATTGAACAATTAAAACAAATCAACAACATTGATAACTAATAATTATATATGTTTATCATTCTAATTGCAAATTTGTCACAGTATAAAACAAAAAGATGTAAACTGTGCATTAAAAGTATGTACAAATTTTAATATCAATAATATAAAAATAGTAGCCAAAATTAATTTAACCAAATATTGTTTCACATAACCAGACTAGCCATAAAAATATTAACCTAATTGCATTTCACTTAGTTAAACCTAAACCTTTATTCTCTAACCTGACAAACTAGCCAAATTACGTTAGTATATTTTGGATGACTAGTATACTTGATACATATAAAACTATATAAAACTATTTATTATTTAGGAAAATTGATTCTTAGCCCTTGCTTAATTAATCACAAATAAAATATAATTAATTGACCAAACAAATAAATCAGATATAATTTCAAATCTAAAAATGTATTGGAATGAGTTTTCCGACTACTAAACGGCCAAAAATTTAACAAAATATATTTGATAGCTTTTTATTAATTATCTATATGCCAAATATATTATGTATGTCGTATGAAATAAATAGTATAAATTAAAGCTACTTTAGCGATAAGTTCAAATATATCTAGAATTTTCTCAAAAATCACCATTATCGATTAATTAAATTTATGGTAATAATAATTATTATACTAGTATTTAAGACTATAGAAAGTTTATGCAAATGCATGTATACTGATAAATATTTCTTTGCGCTAAAGTACAAATATGTTATATTTATTGAATGAAATTTACTTAATCACATTTAATTTAAGTTTATATTATGATCACATAAATTTTATTTAAATTAAAAATAACATTATTTTATTCTTAGTCAGCTAGTCGAGAATGCTAAACAGTTTAATCCGAACTAATTTAAAAGTGTATGTGAAATATTTTTTAATGTATTTTACTGTCTAAAATAACCAGTCCCTTGGGATAGTGGTCATCGAACCTAGCTATGAAACTAGCGGTCACGGATTAGATTCCAGCTGGTACAATGGGTAAATTTTCTGGAAGGATAATCATCCCAAAGGTCACCAGGGTTTGGTTTATTAGGCTTAAGCTAGGTTTAATATTATTATTATTATTAGCACTGCGTCTTACTACCCATTCGGGTTATACGCACTTACGCTAATGTGTAATGGTAGGGTGATTGTGAGATGAAATGAAGGACCTACAGTTTAACGTGGAATCCGAACCACGGTGGAGGCCTGGCATTCCCCACATTCACAAGATGTCTTGTCAGAGGTGAAGGAAGGGTTTGGTAATCAGATAAATCTTTGCCGGGACCGAGGATTGAACCCCGGCCGCCAGCATAGAAGTCTGACACCTTACCCCTAGACCACCAGGTCACCCTAGGTTTAATAATTAATTCCACGCCCGCATATTCACTATCATCATCCCCTCTCCTCATCGGGACATGAAAAGGGCCTCCAAGGAAAGGATGCACGATTAGTACATTGTACCGACCCCTAGACAACGGTACATTCATTAACAATGGCTAATCGTTTCACAAAATGGCGTAAGAGAGATGTAGCCCAAATGCTCATTTATAGAACAAAATACTTAACATATAATAGGGATAGGGATGAACAGTAATTTTGAAAGTAATGTTCAGTGAACAGTGTTCAATAAACATTACTTCCAATATGATTTTCCACCTCATTGGTAATTCTATAAATAAATACATGAAAATACATGTTTATATATATATACTTCTATGAGCTGGTCCAGCATAGCGTAGATGTGAACGTTAGCCTCGTCAGTCATGACCCACCCTCCAGTGAGAATCTCAGGCGCCTTCATCGAGTAACTTGCGGACAACTCTCCTCTGGTAGGGTGCGCACTGGAACAAATAATACCACCCTCAATACACTGAAACAAAAGTTACAATCATTTACAAAAGTTTGTTAAACTCCTTCATATTCTGTTGGTTAAAGTTGCGTGACATATTAACAAATTGGCTTATTTTAACAAATGCTAGAAAGGTATTGTTAATTTAATCGATATCCATTTATAAAATACTTGAACACTATCTGACTGACCTCTCTAGTTGACTGTTATTCTAAGTGAGCAAGCAAGAATGGGAAGGTAACTCTTAACCCTGTCTGTAGATGACTGTTATTCTAAGTGAGCAATGCAGGAAGGGAGGGAAGTAGACTCTTAACCCTGTCTGTAGACGACTGTTATTCTAAGTGAGCAAGGCAATAATGGAGGGAAGGTAGAACTCTTGACCTGTTGTAGATGAATATTATAGCGAGGAGGGCAAGAATGGAGGGAAGTAGACTCTTGACCTATCTGTAATGACTGTTAATTCTAACGAGCAAGGCAAGAAGGGAGGGAAGGTAGACTCTTACCCTTTTGTAGATGAATATTATAAGCGAGGAGGGCAAGAATGGAGGAAGTAACTCTGACCCTGTCTGTAGATACTGTTATCTAAGTGAGCAAGGCAAGAATGGAGGGAGGTAGACTCTGACCTGTCTGTAGATGACTGTTATTCTAAGTGAGCAAGGCAAGAATGGAGGAAGGTAGACTCTTGACCCTATCTGTAGATGACTGTTATTCAAGCGAGCAAGCAAGAATGGAGGGAAGTAGACTCTTGACCCTATCTGTAGATGACTGTTATTCTAAGCGAGCAAGCAAAAGGGAGGGAAGTAGACTCTTAACCCTGTTGTAGATGAATATTATAAGCGAGGAGGGCAAGAAGGGAGTGAAGGTAGACTCTTGACCCTGTTTGTAGATGACTGTTATTCTAAGTGAGCAAGGCAGGACGGGAGTGAAGGTAGACTCTTGACCCTGTCTGTAGATGACTGTTATTCTAAGCGAGCAAGGCAAGAAGGGAGGGAAGGTAGACTCTTAACCCTGTTTGTAGATGAATATTATAAGCGAGGAGAGCAGGAAGGGAGTGAAGGTATATCTTGACCCTGTGTGTAGATGGCTGTTATTCTAAGCGAGCTAGAAGTGAATGGTTGACGTAACTGCAACAAGCCCAGGCCAGTGTTGCGAGTCTTGAAATCTCATCTAGAGGCTCATTTCCTATGCACCTTTTGTTTACTTCAGGTACACTTAACTGCCTCCACCCCTCAAACTCGCCCCTTACCTCCTCTTCGTGCGCAACCACCCTTTACGTCACTTATTTACGAACCTTATTCTTGTGCTTATCCTTGCCAACTTTGGTCTCTGTTTTTTTACCCAAACATTATTCTCCTTACTATTCGTTTCAGCCCATTCAATCTCTTCCTTTTACTCTGTCTCTGTCACATCTCCTACATACTTTATTTATGTCTACTTACACTTTTTCGTCCCAGAAAAATATTTTGCATTTCATTTTATGCTGATAAAACCCCTAAGTACTGTTGGTGAAGTTTGGCCAAAAGGCTAGCTAAGATTACTTTTGGTAAATCGTTGTGAAAATGACTATATATATTTAGTTTGATAGGCCCATTTCCTGTAACTGAAATTACAAAAAAATGGCTGAACAGATTAAAAACAACAACAACAACAACATTCGGCTTAGAGAGTAGAAGTTTAGGATGTTGGCTAATCTTCCAACGAAAATCTGATTTTTCTATCGAGATTTCAGATTTTCTGTTATGTTCGAAGTGGCTCATCTGAATAGACACAGTTTGTTTACAGCACCAGAGAAACTCTGATTTGTGTATAATGGTGTATTGATGAATAAAATATTTCTCTTAGGTTATAAATAATAATGTATGTTATGGAATGTTCTGAGAAAGTATGGTGTGGATGCATGGTTAGTGAAAACAATTATGGCGGCGCATGATGAAAGTAAAGCGTGCATTAGGGTAGATGGAGCTTTGAGCGAATGGTTTGACATTGAACAGGGTGTTTGACAAGGTTGTTATGTCTCCATGATTGATTAATGTATTCATGGATAAGAGAATAAGGGATGCTTTTGAGGAAGCGGTTATTATACAAATGGACAGTGTGAATATGAGAGCACTGCTATATGCAGATAATGCCCTATTAATGGCTAAGAATGAAAGCGACTTGAAGGATGCATTAAATCGTTTGAATGTAGCGACAGTCATAATGGATCTTTGTATAAATGTCTCCAAAACTAGGGTGATAGTTTTTGATAAGGATGGAAAAGGAAATCATTGTCAGCTTAATGTAGATGTAAAACTGTTAGAACAAGTGAATGATTTTGTGTAACTAAGCAGAATGTTTTGTAAAAATAGAAGGATAGAGGATGCAATTGACAGACTGGTGGGTGAATTAATCTCACAACGATGACAGTATATAAAAGTGTGTTAACACTGACATAGCTTTATGGATGTTAAGCGTGGGTTTGTCAGGAGAAACACAAGAGAAAGGTGAAAGCGTTTGGAATGAAATTTCTAAGAAATGTATTGTATGTGGAAAAACTCGTATGAACGGAGTTAGTAATGTATGGGTGCTGAAAAAGTGGTTTAAAAGAGAATTCAATGGGTCAATGTGAAAGAAGCGTCTTATGTTTGTTTGGGCATGTTGAGAGGATGAGTGTGTCTCGAGTGATGGAGCAAATATATGAAGGTAGAGTTAATGGATCAAAAAGAAGGGGTAGGCTAACCAAGACGTGACTAAATGTGCCAGACAAATGTGTGAAAAAAAGAGACATTAAGAGTATTAAGAATAAAATAGCATGTACGACTCGGTGTATGAATGTTGTTGAAGCGAAGGAAGTATGCAATGATAGGGAAGTGTGTAGAACGCTAGTGAGGATATATTAAGTACAAAGTTGTTGCGTTTTGAGCTATATGTACAGTTTTTTGCATACCTAGTAAGTGAACAATGTGATTATGTGTATGTGTGTACGTACGTAACCATGTATATATATGTATGTGTGTATGTATATATGTATGCGTGTATGTATATATGTATTTATGTATATATGCAATAACATTTCAATATTATTACTTACGTGGTATGGCTCAACCAATATATAAAGAGCTAAAAGAAAAACGTCGTTTTTAAATATAAAATCGTTTTGTGAAAGGGACATAATCCAAGTTTGTCTTTGAAAGAAGACACCGAAGGCTCAAACTATATGGAAAGTTGATATCCTTTGAAGATTAAACCATTGACTAGAAAGTTTAGTGAGGTCTCATTCTATAGAACCTTTCCCAATATAAATTCTGAATAAATTTTGGATCGATAATCTACATCCATCACTCAGTGATATATCTTACTAATATCATCTGTGTCCATACACTATTATTGGCTGAGTCTCCAGCTTTTTAATCAAAATAATCTAAGTGTTTGGTTAAGACAGGACCATGCTCAGTGTTTTGAAGGTGAGGGGAAGAGAATTTTTCTACCTGTGGTGGCTTGTGCAGCCAACAGAAGATATCAAAAATAGCTGTTTAACCTTTAATATTTTAAGAAGCAATTAAACATTTTAAATACATAATTGGGGCTAAGAATTATGAATTATATAAATATACAATAAATTACTGTTCTACGTACTGAGTAAAAATACATAAATACATGATAAGAAATCCTTTTGGAAAGAAGAGAGGTTCTAACACTAAACACATTTCCTCCCCTTCTCTTCTTGCACACACTTGGTACGTCCCTTTGTTATGCTGATTAGTTTTATAAATTGAACAGATACATTAATATTTAACATTAAAAAATAAAATTAATAGACTAGTACGCATATGTTATAAGTTGTATTTTGTATGTTTAGGCTGTTTTCGTTAACAACGGGCTACCATGGACCTAACAAGAGTAGTTCTATGCGTTCTGCAGTAAGAAACACGGACGGAAATGTATTTTAGAGGCTTTTGATCGAGCTTCATTATCGGAGATATTTTTGGACTTGGAACTGACAAACGAGCAGTCATTCCGTGGACCACTGTCAAGAATATTTATACGATAGTCGTTTTGGTGACCTAGGATAAATAGCGTGGATAAAACCCTCGGGACTTGACCCAGAGACCAGACACACTAAGCTTCCAGTTTACCATTAATACTTTAATCTACAACATAACTTTTTCCTGCATTGCAATCCCTAAAACCTATAAACTGTATAAAACTTCTAGACATGTTGGTATTTCCCCACCCTTGATGGCCTCCTCGTCTCAAGCATCCTGACAGATTAGGATTATGGGGTTAGAGGTTATAACTAAAGGGAGATTTTTACCCCTACGGTTCATATTTACCATCCTATGGAGAATATGAATGTAACCATATATTCACAACCTACTACCACTACACAAGCACCAGTGGACACGCAGACAATGGTGTCAGCCCCGATTGAAACGTGATTTGCTGGCAACCGGTATGTCAGGGTTCAAATACCAGCCGGGTATATTGAGGTGTTTTATACTAAATGGTTTCCAGATCTCCTCAAATAAATGCAGTTACTTTTACTCTATATTGAACCTTCCTATTCTTTACACCTTAGGTGTAAATAAGTGGATAGTGGAGACGGATGTTAAGATGCAGTGGGGAAAAACTCTTTAAATAACATTTGATGAGTTAGATAGGTGCTACTATATTTGTCTGACCATATTTATTAATTATTTAGTCAAAAAACAATGATGAGAAAGGTTTTTTAAGCAACGTATCTTTACCTGTTTAGACCATATGCATACACTTTAATAACTCTAATGAATTAGGGATGAGGAAGGTTGAATTTCAATTAAGTTTACCCGCATTTGCATGGAGTGAGAGTGGAGAGACATTAAGTAAAAAACACTAAGTACACTCGACCGCAATTCGAATCCCAATCTCCTTGTCATCAGCAGTCTGGTCTGTTGCGAGTGTGATGCCTTATACCATATGGACACCAAGGTAGGTGACTATAAAGATTGCTTAGAAGAAGTGTGCCAGCATTAGTGTGGAGTTGGGATGAGAGAACAATGATAAATCAACTATTGAAAATTGTCTGCAATGTACTTAGTTGAGATTAAATCCTAGACTTTTCAGAAATTGGTGAAACAATCTGATAAGAGACTGACACCTTAGACCATGTGTCCCCCAGTTTGGGTGGAACAAACTTGATGACATTATAAACATATAACAAGCCTGATTCGGTATAACGTCATTGAATATTTTTTATTCAGCCTATTCAAACGTTGGATGGAAAATGTAGCCTCACTGAATTACTAAAAATAGCAACATAAACAAATGTACGTTGGTATTTCTCAGCGTAGAAATAACCATTCTCCTTCAAAGACAGAAAATGTGTGTTGATGTTAAGTAGTAACAAGGAAAATGGTAATTTTATAGAAGTCATTTTATTTGATTCTCTACAAGAATGGGCTCTACCATTTTACAACAGTTACCCTTCGCAGTCTATTTTGTTTGTGTTGGAAAAAATAACTTTCTATGTCTCTTTTTCTTTACACAAGAACAGATCGATAAAAGGAGATAGCAAAGGAAAGGAAGAGGGAAAGACAAATAAGGTGATATGATAAAGGTATGAAAGAGAAAAAAGGGCGAGTTAAATTAACGAACGTAGTAAGATAAAAAAAAAGTTAAGAAAAATGAGTGGATTGTAGAGTATAAGGTTAAAATAAAGTAAATGAAGCATCTAGACTAGTTCATCTAGACAAGGAAAAGAAGAGAACAAAGTGAACCAATGTTTGTGAGCAAGAAAGTTTAAGTGAAACTAAGTTTGGTGAAGAGAAAGTGGGTAAGCTCTGTGTGGAAAATATTGTATTTAATTGAAATACTACAGACCTATATGATAATGCTAATATTAACCAGAATAAGAGATGCACGTGTTTATAAGAAGATTATGTTTGTGCTAAAATGGAATTTCGATATAATAAATACATTTTAAAGAATTAAGACCATCTACGATAAAGTATTTTTATTATAATTACGTTTAGCACAAAGGTTATTAATGGCTTATTCTAAGGGATAGGAACTAGGATATTATTTTTAGAGTCGAGGTGGGAAACCCTGTCACCAATCACCACAAGTGGAAAACTGGCCCTTGATGTGTGGCAAATTTGAGTGTGACAGTCCTCACAGTAAAATAAATGGTGTGTGATGGTTGAAACTTGATACTTCCTGGATATCATTGGAAACATTCCGCTTTCTAAATGATTCACTGTCCTAACAAAGACATGCACTACTTTTCTAACAATTCGTTTCATCTTTGCCTTCAGAGAAAATTATTGTAAAATTTCCTCATTAAACTCTCTTAGAATTTCCAAATCCTTCCTAGAGAACCCGGGTTAGATTAGAATGTTTAATGTTAACATTTTGAATAGTTAATGCTGGTACACTAGTTGTCACATGGTCCAAAGCGTCAAGCTCACAATACATTGAATTCCCGGTGATGGAGAGTTTGAGGTACGAACTACGCAATTGATTTCACTAATGAGGTAGGGATAAAGAAGGTGTGTTTTAAAGAATATATACAAGCATTTGAGTAAAATAAGAGATAATAATTGCTTAGAAAAAACCCACACTTACTACACCAGGTTGGGATTCAAGAACCGACATCTCCATCACCGGCGAATCAATCAAGACTAGAATGACTACTCGGTCATTGCTTGAGCGATATAAGTAGCGCTGTATTATAGTGAAGGTTTTATTTAAGAATACCATGTTCTTGTTGTGCGAGAGGTTAAAAACTGTGCCAAAATAAACTGTCCAATCTATAAGGTATTATTTGTGTCCGATCTTTTAGTATTTTGATATTTTTAGATTTTTAGGCTAGGGTTCCAACTATTTAGACTCAGAAACTATTTATATAATACATAGTATTTTCTCTGTTGACAAATAAGTTTAACCAACTCGATCCTCTTTTAGTAGCCGTGACGGTTTATTTTGTGAATGAAACGGTTTATTCAATACACATAATCGAACACACACACCGATAATCACACTGTATAAGGTGTCTAACTCGTAATAGCCTAGGTTATAGGTGACACGGAGGTCAAGGATCGAGTATCATCGGGGTGGACTATGTTTTTTTTCCCCCACATCCAGACTACCACTGTTGTTTTTCCACTCTCTCTCCATGACAGGGTGAATGCCTTTCCTCTAAGATACATTTTCAAATTATCACTTACTTATTCTATGACATTAAAAACTCTAAAGTTCATTGCCGCACTCACATAAGTACGCCATTTATCCCTATCTTTAGCTAGTTATATTCAGTCCACCTCATTAAACCCTATTTATTTCAGGTCCATTCCAATACTATCCTCCCATTTGCTTCTTTTAGTCTTCCCAATGGTCTCTTGCCGTTGGGTTTGCCAGTCAATACCCTGAACAAGATTCTAGAATCTTCTACGAGACTTGATTATCCTAACAATGTCTTGTGATGAGTATAGGGTATACAACTCATAATTATGTAACCTCCTTAGTTACCCAGTAACCTCAACCCTTTTTGAACCAAATATATTCTTAAACACCTCTTAAAATAAGTCATTAATAGCCTGGAAGTTTACGTAATATTTAAAAAAGCCGAAAATGGGATTTATTACTTCATCAAACGATCTTGAAAGAGGAAAATATCTAAAGGTGGATTTAAGATTAGATAAATCCGATTCTATGTGACAAAGGCTTGGGATACCACAGAGGTAAAAACACACTCAGTACACCTGCTGGGGACTCAAACCCAACTTTTAAGTTACGGAGAGCCAGAATATAATTACTAGCCCGCTATTATTTTTTTTGTCTAATTACCAACAGAATGTAGATCGCTAATTATTGATTTATCACACAAATTAGGGAAATAACCCAAGGTACACGTGACCAACATTTGAACCATGACCTACACATCACTAAAAAACCTGACAAGACGAGACTGATGACTTTGTCTGTGTGGGTTAGTAATATAAGTATATGATATAAGATGATAATTAATGTTTAACCATTACTATAGGTGATTTATAATTAGATTTTTAAGATATATAGTTTAAAAAAAAGTTAACTAATTATAATAGTTTTACTCTAAAATGTATTATTAATTGTTTATAATATAGGGGCTTAGCTTTTAAATATAATTATAATTTTTATTTAAATTTATATCTTATATACTTTAAATTAGCCTATGTAATTGAGTAACTAATGTTATAGTTTATAATTATTTTAAATTTTCATTAATTTAATTTTATATGAAAATAAGTTTTTTAATTTATAATAAATTTGATAATGATTTAATAAAAATAATAAAACTATATATAGATTATTATACAATTATACTATAATTTATTATTTGATAAATAACATTTGTTTAAATTTAATTTTATACTATAACTATCTTTCAATATATAATAACTTTAGATAATGGTTTAATTTATTTAAAAAAAAGTAAATATATTTTATTAGAGGTGGGAAGATAGAATATTGAGAAAATGCACACGAATTAGTTTAAATATCACAAACAACACTCGATAAAGATTCAAACTTCAGCCTTCCAGATAATAGTCCGGAATATTATAGCTCATATAAATATGACGGCATATAAATCCCTCGTTGGTGGCCACGTGGACTAAATGTTAGGTTCATATACTCTGATTTATTAGCGACATGAAGGTCAGGGTTTGAATCCCAGCTAGATGCATTAATAGTGTTTTATTCTAATTGTTTTGTCACTATCGATTCAACAATATGAGGATAAATCACTGATAAAACAAATATTTTCCATTTCTACCTTATTTAGGCGGTAAAAATCCATATGACCGAGACATGTTGTAGTAAAACGCGGTTGAAAATAAATAAAAACTATATATAATAAAATAATCTTTTTAGTTATAATATATAGGTTATCTACTCAAGAGCTGGTCTTGAAGGTACTTACTTACCAGTGACTATTGTTCACCTCGTAAGTGAATGTGTTCCAGCCTATACACCAAAAACGCCCCTTAAGGTGCCATGCAGTCAATCAGGACAATGGGGGAAGTCTTGGAGCTCTAATAGCGGCACAGGCTTTGTGAAATAGAGCTTGAAAACTCTTGCAAACAAACATGGCACATTGACAAAATACAACTAAACGTATTTTACATCTAATGAAGAGAATTTCATTTGTTCTTTTCCTTTGTGCAGTGAGAAGCCTACAAAAGACAGGCTTAAAACATTTCAACAAGTCCGCGTTTATATTGCCTGCCCAAACAATATATTTTACAAAATATATACAGTTAAATTTATATCAAATCCAACACAAGATCATATTCTTTACAATTCAATGAATCCATTTAAATATATTACGTCATACATACCTATATATATATATATATATATATATAATATATATAAAAATATATCTAATATCAGTGGTATGTACGAGTATCTATAACATAATTATATATCTAACTTTAAAATATATAAATTAAAAGACAAATCACTTTATATCATTCATAGGGATATTTCCAAGCTATAAAGTGGATTAATGAAATTATTCTCACCATGGTAATGTAATTTAATGAAATATTATTCCATTGCTGTTTCAGGGTGATAGTAAGTAAAGTGTGATAGTAATGACAAAATAATTGATGAAGTGTGATGGTAATATCAAGATTAGAAGTGTAGAAGTGTGGTAATAATAACAAGACTAGAAGTGTGGTAGTGTGATGATAATAACAAGAATATAAGTGTAGAAGTGTGGTAATAATAACAATGGTAATAATAACAAGAGTAGAAGGTTGGAAGTGTGATGGTAATAACAAAGTAGAAGTGTAGAAGTGTGTAATAATAACAAGACTAGAAGTGTGGTAGTGTGATGGTAATAACAAGAGTAGAAGTGTAGAAGTGTGGTAATAATAACAATGGTAGTAATAACAAGAATAGAAGTTGAAGTGTGATGGTAATAACAAGAGTAGAAGTGTAGAAGTGTGGTAATAATAACAATACTAGAAGTGTGGTAGTGTGGTAATAACCAGAATGCCCCCTCCCCTGAAAACCCTAATGACCAACAATTCGAACACACACCTCGACGCCCCAACGCACGCAACGTCTTATTCTCCGCTATCCCCCTGATGTAGGGGTGATTGATGGACAAGCCGGTAATTGGCCGGCTCCATTCATATATTACACTCAAGACCCCTTTGCGAGGAATACGGCAACACCCCCAGCTTGTTACACCCCAATCCCCCTACCCTCTTGGGGAAAATGGAAAAGGAGATCTGGCTCGACATACCAATAGCTTCTTCATGGTAACATAAGCTACTGTTATCAGGAGGCTAGCTCTATGATATTGCAATGAAAATATACCTTGAAGTGCTTTTTTTTTTTTTTTTAGGAATCTTGACATTTAAAATTCAGTGCAATTTAGATAGTTATAACTTCTCCTAACCGTCCGTGATTCGTTTCATGCAAATTTAATAGCTTTGGTATCTGGCCACCCATTTGCTGGCACGATACGGCTATCACTTTCATTGGAATTTTTTGTAAAATCGCTTTCTGCGTGATTTTCTTGATTTAATTTTTCTGTCGATTTTTGGTCTGGATCCAATTATATATTTAATTTTTTCTAACAATTAATTTAAATTTTTAACTCATGCGAAACTTTTATATTAAAATAACCGTTTTAATAATATTTGCAATATCACGGAGATCTTTGTATACAGTCCATTATAGCAGCAAAAAAAATTGTGCTTAATTTAATACAAACCAATTTAGAGGCCATTCATTACAATAGCAGGGGCTTAATTTTATACAAACTATTTTAGTGATTAGTATATTAATGGGGACTTATTTTTATATAAATCATTTTAACGGAGATTACGATGGCAAATATTTGTCCCCATCCAAACAATTTTAATACTATTACAATAGCAGGGATTTGTATTCTTCCAAACAGTTTTAGCAGACATTACAATAGCAAAGATTGATTTTATGAAACCATTCTACCAGCAATTACATATAATTTTATTTATGTTTTTTATAATTATTTGGTCACAACTAATCCTCCAACAACCTTAATGGCTATGTAAATAAGAATGTTAACATCAACAATAATGACTAACTCAGAAGACGTTACCTGAACAAAATCATCTGATAAGATTGGTAAGGGCTAAAATTGATAATTGTACTAGTTCAATACAATAGTTTTTAACTTCATAAAAAGTAAAGTGAGTTCTGATGGGTTAGTTAAGAGTAGGCTATTTTATTTTGTTTTATCTTGTATTGTTATTTAATGTTATATCAGCTTTGAATTAAATACAATTATATGCTAAGATTATTAACATTAAATACAATGATATGTAATGATTGAGTGAGTACTATTCATTAATACTACGAATGAGGGAATTCAATACAATGATAATTTGAATTAGTGATTTAAAATTCACTTACATGTTGTGGTTTAATATTGACCAGTATAAACGTTAGTTATATAAGTAAGACTCACTTGTAAAGTGAAAATATGTAATCTTCTTATTCATTAAAAATCGTAACTATCAGGTTTGGGTTGGTTACCTATTTAATACTTTCAGCTTTATATATATATATATATATATATAGTAATATATATATATTTAATACTTCAGCTTTATATATATATGTTATATAGCTGAAATTATTAAGTATATATGTATATATATACATATAAATTAAGCTGAACGTATTAAAGAGGTAATTAACCCAAACCTGAACTTACTTTACTTTTCATTGTATTTAATATTAATAATCTTAGCGTATAACTGTATTTAATTCATATATATATATAGCCTTTCAGATTATACGCTTATGTGCTAATTACGCTAAGGTTTTAAGGAGCAGGAGGGTTATATTCAGAGGAAGTGTACCTACATTTGCATGAAGGGAGAGTGGAAACTCATTTTGAAAAATTACCCCCAGTACACCCAACCGAGATTCGAAACTCAATCTCCCCGTCATCGCCAGTATAATCTTCTGCGAGAGTAGTGCGTCAGACCAGTGGCCATTGAAGCTGGTTGTTTTTTTTATACATAGAAGGGTTTCATTTGGTTCCATGTATTATATATTTTCAGTAGTATTAATAAAAATATTTTTTCGTCAATCCCAAGACTTTTGAAGGAATAACCCGTTGAACTTGTTTGAAGTGATTGTACCTGTTAAAACATTATAGTTCATCACGGAACATCTCCATCGACAGTGGAGTAATAGCCAAAAACATTTTATAATGCACCCTGGAACTCAAAGACAAAATAAATTTGACTGGTTATTATTTAGTAGCATATAATAAATAAACAATCTCTGAAAATTATTACTATCATCACTATCACCATCGTATACATAATATATAATGTGTATTTGTCAATTTGTGTGTAGGCCTATGTTGATTCTAGAAATAAAAACCAAGAAACCTTGAAAGATGAAACTTGGCATATGCCCAAGAAGAACCTGTGTGCACCTTTGGCGTATTTTATTATTTTTACATTTATTTGAAGCTTTGATGTCTTAAAACATGTCAACACGCAAAATTATCTATCAACATGTTAATGCTTAATGTCGAATTCATTTGTTTTCTGTCTTACTTGATCACCAAGAGAAAACTTCAAATACAAAGATAAATCACAGAAGAAATGTCGACCTTAAATTAAAAGAAGAGTAAAAGTTCCGTTTATTTATTTGTTTCGTGTTAACATTAGAAGGTAAGACATTTATTTAACTTTGTATTACATTAATATATTAATAATTATATATGCAAGCAAACAAATGACTTTTCCCATTTAAGAGCTAGCAAATACTCCAGAGTGGATATAATAAGAAACATAAAATAGAATAAATATTTGTGAGTTAACTTTAAACTTCAAGATCAATAAACTTTGCATAGTTGTTTATGTATCTCTAAAGGGGTACACATCATGCATAGTTTTTTATACTTTTAATTTATTAAAAACTTTACGTCTTAATCCATTTAATCATCGATAAGGGTAGCTCACGAACCAAGATAACTAGAACTATGAACCTCAACATACTTATTTTATTAAATCTAATGTTCACCTTAAGCGTATATTTATTACTTTTGCGAGCACATTAACACCGGTTCGGGTAGCTCATAAACTAAGAAACAGGCTTATTTTTTAAAGATAAGCCTAGGGTGTACCCATTGGGCGTATTTTTTCTTAATTTAAACATATTTTGAGGTATTATTATATTTACATTCATTACTGTTTACAGGCTATGGTCTGGGTCAGTTTTTTTAAATTCAAGCTAGCTATTATTATATATAATATAAAAATAGTGATGTCACTCAAGGTAAGTGAGGGGTTTTAATGTGTGTATCAAGTTTGATAGAAAATAAGCCATTAATTCAAAAGCTCTTAGTAAACTTATAAACAAGTAGAGAGAATTACTTATGATTTCACACGTCAATCACAGACTATGATTAAAATATGAGTGATTTATGAACCTCAGAACGTGACGCGCCGGGGTAGTTGAGTTGGCACGCCTCTCGACGCTATAACTCTGTCGGAAGCCTATTAAACTAAGGGCCTTAAGTTCGATTCCTAGCATTGCCAAGAAAATTTATCATAGTTGATACTGGAGTTTCTCATTTCACAGTAATGAATTAATTGATGGGGGACTGGTTGTTGTGTATGTTCTAGAATTAAGTTTGTCTTTAAGTCACTTACTAGTGTTTTTCCCCGCCACGTCTTATTAATTGTTCGTGCTATACGCGCTTATAAAGTCAATTGTTTCCGAAAGTGCACGTTAAATACCCTATACAAACAAAAGGTCCCAATAAGTCAAAAGTCCGTGCTTTGATTCTCGAGTTAAGGTATCAATCTTCAATATATACTTTATAATGACGTGTTATGGAATATGAAAGGAAGCTACATTGATCTTCTTGTGGTTCCACCGTTAGATAGAACAGTCGCAGATTTCAGACTTCCTCGGTAGTTTATTTGCTGAATGGCTGCGTTGACAAATGACTGCACTTCCTGAAAGATATGTTTCTTGCACAGAGTTTATATAGGCGGAGAAGGAAATTCGCGCTGTTTCCGAAACGTATTCTGTTCTGAAATATATATACACAGGGACCTACGGAGGTAAGGAGGAGCCTGAATAAATGAAGCCGTATGGCGAGTTGCAGAAAAATGACAGGCCATTACGCGAGTATAATAAACCCATTACTTGTAAGCCCCCATTACCAGACTGAAGAATCCCTGGGCCTTGAAGATTCAGGACTTGGAATGAGGTTGCTCTCAGAGAGCGACTTGACAAGTGATTTGCTATTAGGTGGACTTACGTGGCTAGAGTTGTCCATAGCTCTCGGACATTATATTTTATTTGTATGCTGCTGGGTGGTCTTCCATAGCTAAGTCAGAGTTGTAAATATTACTTAGTTATTATATTTTGGTTTGTTATTAGATGACCCACGTGGCTAGGACATAGTTATACATAGTGCATACTTAAATATGATGGCCTCCTGATTCCGAAAAGTTCAAATTGCGGACACACCATGTTGCTATTTCATCCCACCCCTAATTTGATAATAGGGGTGACCCGCGGGGACCTATAAGCCGTACCTTCTAGCCCCATCACTCTTAATTTAACTAAATTACATAAGAGTATTTCTAGGTTAGGTTAGGTTAGGGTAAGCTTAGTCAGGAGGAAAGCTCCGGTGGTCGGTGGATGCTACCAGTAACCCCTTACACCCATTTCATCACCCTTACGTAGGAATTCCCTTGAGTTGCTCTTTTACTTGTTTAGAATCTGGACATTCGATATCTAGATGGCCATACCATTTTTGGGTGTGTTCGCCATTTGGACGAATTTTGCCCTGTTCGCCCTGTTTGTAAGTTGTTAGGTGGATTTACGCGACCAGGGGAGAGTCGTCCGTATTACTTGGAAGTATTTGGGTACATTTTTAAAACCCACAGTAGTGTGCGTGTGGAGTAAGCGTCAAGATGATCTATAGTGACCGTGACTGACGAGGAGTTTAGGGCTCAAATTTCTTCCGTATTTCTTGGTTTCCGAATCTACCTCCAGGAAAATTCAAAGAACAGTTTTTAAAACTAAACATTCTTTATATCCACCCTATTAGTGTAACTAAACGCAGTGGCAGTCAGCGCGGTGTGAAACAAGAGAGAATAAACCCCAAGATAGGCACATCTTTTTGTTGAACGTTATCAGCTATATATACAATTTTATTATTTTTTTATTGATACGGAAAGGACAAGACAAATAAGTTATTAAAATGAAAGGGACAGGAGTTAAAAATATGATTAAGAAGAAAAAAATAATCATTTGTATCGATTGACTATGGAGAGAGATATTTCGGAAAAAACGCCCTCAGTGCACACGGCCAGGATTCGAATCCAGGTATCGCTGTTCAGAGTCTAAGCAAGATGGAAATGGGATAAATTCACTGATATTTGTTGTTGAGATAAATCAATGGCCTTACTAACATCCTTACCCCAAGATGTCTTGTCTTTTTATGTCTTATTCGTAAATAATATTCACCAAATATAATCATTAGTTATTTAAATAGTCCAAGGCAATGTCCCCTTTTTTTTAGTAGAACGTGTAACACAAGGTACATTATAGAATTAATCTAAGGTGTAGTGATGATTAAGGTAGGTATTATGAAATTCATCCACATTAGCGTGAAAGAGGGCGTAGGAAATCACTCTGAGTACCCCCGACTTGGCTTAGACCACCGACCTCACAGACAAATGTGGCCAAGTGTCATGCGATTCTGACACATTGTAACGAAAAGGTTTTTAATCAGTATGCATCTTAATATGGCTTCAAAATGTACATCTTAGTGATTTATAAAATCCTTTCACATTAAAATGCTCATTTTATTTTAATGTTTGTAAATGTATTAATGCATTTTAATTAAAAACCAAATAAATGAGCAGTTATTGCAATAATATAAGGTGGCATTAACCTATATAGTCTAGTGCTCAATTGCAGCAAAATTTAAATAAGACTGCGTTTTGTTTTTTAACAATTTTATTACGTAGAAAAATAAATTAGCCTAGCTCTTTTTTCATAGTTGAATTTTTCAAGAGTAGAATACTATCTCGTATATAATATTAAAATATGGTATTTAGATAGCTTTCCTTAATAATTCAAAACGTACATTGCCGACTAGACGTTGGGGTGTACGCTTCGAGAGGATTCACCAAAAACTGCGTTAGCTAAGCCTATCTCCCTCTTTCGGTTTGATGCGCACTCCCCTCCACCCTCACCTTCTCATCTAGTGCAAATTAAATTTTCAAAAACTTTTTCCTATTAAATGTGAAAATAAGTGGCTACTTAGGCTAACTATTCTAATATTTAATCATGAATATAGGAGATACGAAGCATTATACCGACTCCAACTTTGTTTTCTGAGTTGAGAGGTTAATTCGGATTAAAAACGGTTTAGTTTTTGTTCCTCGAAAAGTAATAAATATAGCTTAGCCTATCTAAGAGGAAAATTTTCATCTCCATGGCCCGTGAAAATATGGGCTAGGATATTCAAAGCTCAGCCCCACATTTCAAGTTATTATTTTCTCTTGCTCTGAGAAATACAACATTTGGTGGAAAAAGTTCCTGAAGAAAATATTTCCTTAGTTCCTAGATTCGGAAATTCAACATTTGGGGAGCAAGTTCTTGAATAATTTTTCCCCTAGTTCCTAGTTATAAGAAATACAATGTATAAGTAATCAAACCTTTTATTCTGTTTAAACACTCACATATAAGCGAATTAATCCATAATAAGGTGATTTAATATCTTATGCTATCTATTAACCTAACCATATTTTGACTATAAAGACTAGAAAGTGGAATGTAAATAATCAAACTAACATATCCCGGGAAAAGTACGAGAAATTAGGTATTAGTAAAATTATCTCACCTATTGGGTTAGGGTAGATTTTGGTCAGGAGTGTTGATAGTTTTCTGAATGAGGCAGATATGGTTGAATATATTAAGTAAATATACCCGATAGTTAAACCCTCCAAATAATGGAATATATAAATGGTACTAAACATTCGCACAAATTTTCTCTCTTAGTGTATTATAGCTAGGAAGAAAATTTTCAAAAATGGGTTTTCAGTAAACTACTTAATTAAGTTTCCTCAAAAACAAAAACATCATCTTGTTAATCACGATGTACACTCTTTATATATGCATTTTAAACCAAATTGTTTAAATCCTTTTTTTTAGATGGCAGGATTATTTAGGCTCTGTCAACCAGGGGTTCATTGATGAAACTTTGTTCTCCAACTGCCATATTATTTTCTCAAAGGCCACTCTTTTCTTATCCAGTGGTCATGTTTGGCTCTGCTGTCCCAAAGACATAAAAAGCAAGGATATTTTATGAATCCACTTTACAGACCAAAGAGAAGTTCACCATCTTTAGGTCTAATAGAATCACCCATTGATGATCTTGATATTTTATCTTTCCCAAGACTAGTGAGATTGTCTCGTACTTCTCTTTCATACTGGTAGCATGACCAATAGGAATTGAGCCGTATCTATTGCCATTGTGCAAAAGAACACATTTTAAACTTCGCTTGGAGCTATCAATGAAAAGACGCATGAACTTGGCATATATTCTGGCAAACCCATTTTCATAAGAAGGCCTCTAATATGATTGCAGAACACTAGGTTGTTTTCCGTAGAGAAGATGGGTAGCAAATCCTTTTCTCTGCTACGATAAAACGTTGATTCCAAATTAAGTAAATTATTTTCATTCAACCTGGAGGCTAGCAATTCAGAAGACTCATTTGACAGGTTCAGATCCCTGAAGAAGACACTCAGTTCATGTTGGTTAAAAAGTTAAAAATTTGAAGTTCCGGCAAAATCACTGTCACTTTCTTGATTCATCCTCTGGGAGCTCTGGGAGTTGGTGCAAAGATGGAACGGGTACCTCATCTGAGTGTGGATGAGGCCGTTTTGCTGAATCTAGGTCAGGATATGTCCACGTGCCTCTATTATTTCGATTGATGCCTTGATGTTGACAAGACAAAAATAACAGTCATCATGGTGGTTTTTAAGTTCCCTCCAAACCATTGGTATCCCAATTTCAAGCAGCTCCTTGTTTGTCCATTGCCGTAGATGCTGAATGCACATTTTGCATGCAATATATGAAGCCCACAACTTATCTTGGTCTCCAGGCTCGACACCAAAATAACAAATATATGCTCTCTTCACAAATTCTGAAATTGGTTTCCTACTTTCTTTCATGGTGTACACGCCACAAATGTAGCAAAATACATCTGGATGGTTCGAGCAGTTTCTTCGTGAGGAAGCAATGGTGTCTACTCAAGCTAAAAATATAAAAAATCACATTAGATTTTGTTATTTTATAGTCCCCGACTTTACAATCATAAATTGTAATATCATATACATATATCGGTGATTAATAATATGGAAATATTGTAGACGTACTGCATATAACACATATAAGCACATAAGGGGGATATGCTGTATCTCTAAAACTATAGCTGATAGGGTAAAATTGATGACATTTTTTAAATCAGTGGGTCAAATATACCCAAGAATAGCTCTAACTTCCAAAGAACCATTTTTTTTTTTGTTATTGTTGGGCTGTGTTTGATCATGTAAAATAGTGTCCAGATGCCAATTCTTAAAGAAAAAAATCCACAAGTTAGAGCTATTTAAAAACAAATCAAATATTACAGTTATCAATAACCTATTATAAAATGAAATCTTTTAATAGTCATTTTCGAAACTGACATGGGGGCGGATAGAATTGTAAAAAACATTTTTTTGGTTCGGGATCACATAAAACATAAAGATTTATCATAATAGAAAATTTTCACGAATACAAAACTTTCTCTTTAGTTAAGAAAGTAAAAATGAACGAAGAACGGGAGTATAATAATATTACAGATGAAATCCAAAAACAATCTCGCACTTAATAAACTACTTGAATGTTGCGTCCCTCCAACAGACACACATAAAAAGTTTACCGTTCACTCCCATCCGAAATAAAGTCATACATGTGTAGGGTATGTTTAAGGTGTCAAGGAATATCTATCCTATTCACTAAAATTCAATATTTGTTAAAATCTGTGCACAACACTGAAGCTCAGTTGATAGCGTGTCTGCTTATTAAACTAGGGTCCCAGGCTCTATTCCTGAGATGACCAAAAAATATATCATGGTGAAATAAAGATTTAACCCTTCCCCATGATGAATTAACTGCCGGGGACTGGATGTTGTATCTGCCCTAACCTTAAGCTTAGATTATAAGACATATGAAGATATGATAGGTCTAGCAAGCCAGTAGTGGAAAATATATGGCTTGAATAAAAAAGGGACGCAGGCCACAGACTGGAAACAGTTGTAGAGAGTGTTTCAATGTGGGTAGAGCTGGAACTGAACAGAAATTGAAATGAATTTTCTGCTCTCATTATCATGAATCAAGTATCGCTTAAAAATATTCACATTTAAATAAATAAAACTCTTATGTGTGTGGAACACTTTATCCGATACTAGATGTGGAGAGATTTATTTTGTAATATTTCGCGATGACTTTAGCCTTTTCTAAAAGTTGAGAAATTATTAGAAATATTTCCACACACTCATTTGCCTTTCGAATGTACTGTGTCCTTTTGGAAAATGTTGGCAAACTCTAAACACAGGTCAAAGTGACAAAATAAAATTGCGAGTTGAATGATTACGAATTCTTTTATTCGCTAGCTTTTCATTGTCAAACAAACGCAAAGTTATTGTGAACTGACTGTACAATCACCTCGACTGAAAAAAAAGAAGAGTTTTTAAACTTTACATCAATTTCCTCAGTACAGGTCTCTTTTTGTATGCTTTGTTCACCTCTCCTCTATTATTTTTATGCCCGCTACCGTCCCACACCCAAAACGGTTCTCAATTTTACAAGTACGAAACCGTGACTTTTTCAACCAAGCCGCTTATGTCAGCAGCGTGCTGAATCAAACGGTGCTTTATCAACTCGTATGACATCGCTCCCTCGGAAACGAGAGGGGAAATGGATTTCAAATTAAAAATAGAGTTGGAAAAACTGGTATATATCCAAGACTTATTTATAAAGCAAGACATTAATATAAAAATGTGTTTTCTCCACTCTGATATATTAATAAAATCATAGCCGAAGAGGTCCAGCGCCCCCACTACCCCCACTCCTGATAACTACATCTATCAACGGAATTTAATGAAGCACAAATAGTGAGATTCACATTCCAAAAATCCTGATATTTGAATGAGAAAATTATGTCAAACTTTGTATTTATCGCGTTTAATTTTGACATTAAATAACCTAGATATGTAGCAATTTTTTTTCTTAGCACCGCGTCTTACTACTCGTTCGAGCTATTCGCATCGTAGCATTAATTAATCTACAGTGAACAACAAATATAAAAATATGACTAAACAAAAACATCAACCTAGGTTGTCACTCACCATGTACTCCATTGGATCCCTCTCTCTCTACGACCACACGAACCAAAAACGATCCAAGCACATCCTCCCACGACAAGAGTAGATTTTTGACTGGCGAGCTAACGAGGTGCTAGGACAACGCGCCACTTCATAATATTTACCAAATTTTAGAGAAGGATGGGATGATGTAACATCCTGACCCAGAAAGTTCCAGATGTTTGATTTGGATTGCGCGGAAGCCTATTGTGTATAATCGCCACCTGACAGTCGACATACCATATGTTTCCTCCCCTTATTACCTCCTTTTGTTCCCCTTACCTAAAACCCGTTTATACTTCTCTGGGCAGCTATTTAACCCCCCCGGGAGTGGCAATGTGAAATGAATCTTGGAAAATATTTCATTGGAGGAGGAGCTAATTCGTTAGCTCGTAGGTTAAATAATATAAGAATAATTTATATATGGAAAATATTTAACTCTACTAAATTGCGTTTCGGCTTAAAATTCATAAAATAACACTAGTTAATATTATTAATCTTTCAGTCAGAATTACTTTTTGGATTTATATTTCATTATTTACATCATATTCATTTTTACTTTCTCGATATCTTACAGGTATAAAAAGTATTGTGATCGTCAAAAAAAAAATATTGAACTCAATATTTTGATGAATATCGACGTTTCATCCCCCCCCCCCCCCCCCGATTCCGAAAAAGTGGTTTTTGAATTTCCGCCTGTCATTCTGTACCTCCAACTAGAGCCTAAACTATTTTACCGATTGGGTTAAAACTTGGTATCTAGGGTTTTCATAGGTTTGCCCCGAGGGAATTTTGGAAATGGATATCTAACCCTAAAATTAAGGGTAGTTTACTGAAGGGCCAAAAGAGAAAAAGTCGATTTTCTCAAAATCGACTCTAACGATTTTGATTAAATTTCAATTCAAATTATTTATAAATACTCTAAACAAAATGGCCACTCTCAATATTTCGGCAAAATGACTTTAAGGGCTCCGGCCTGATGCATAAATCCTCACATTTTTCTATCATATCTCCATAACTATTTGAGATAAGAATTTATCATTGAAAATATGTAGATATGTTAATAATACAAATATTTTATTCGAAACCTATTTTTATAAAACCAATATCTTTCAAGTTGTACGCAAATATATGTATTTTTTAACTTTTATAACACTATACTTTCTATCTCCGAAAGTCTTTGAGATATAAAATTGCTTATCATTGCATACATGTGTATCTATTTATAATAAATATCTTTTACTTGAAATATATTTTTATAAAAGCAAAGCATTTTAAGCTTTACACAAATATATTTTTCTTTTAACTTTGCCAACACTTTAAGGTAAAGTATTATGATCGCCAAAAAAATCTAACCCGAAATGTTGATGGATGTCAACGGTTCATGACACCCTGAACCCTAAAAAGTGGTTTTTGCAACGCCGTATAGCTGTGTGTCTGTCTAACCCTAAAATTAATAGCAGTTTACTAGAGGATGAAAAGAGAAAAATTCCATTTTCTAAAAACCAGCTGTAACGATTTTATACCTCTCATTTTAGACTAAATAGTCAATAGTTAACTATTTTATTGGTCAAAATTTATACAAGAGAAATTTAATAGCAATGCGATAACCATAAAATGTGCATACCCTAGTAAAATGACGAAAATTTTAAACGGAATTCAAAACTTTAATATGAAATGTTGACACTCGGGGACCCAATATCGATATTTTTTATTGGTCCAAATATATAGATGAAGACGTCCATTCTTTAAAGAAAAAAAAAACATGAGTTAAAAATATTTTACGTACGTTTAGCGCAATTTGTTGTCGGGTTTGCTACTGTATATTATATCACGAGTTTTGAGTAAATATCTCTATTTCTAAACAATAGAGCAAGAAAGTTCGTACCATTTATTTTAGTAAAGAATGAGAGAAATTTATTGAAGTTATGTAATATTACCTACCACATGCTATTATTTCGGATAAGACTTTTTTGTTAGCGTCTTTGTTTATGTGAGTGTGTGTCACACACACTATAATATTTATATGTCCCTTTTGGACCCGTGAAATATTTTGAATTGATGGAATTTTAACTTTTTTGTGGGACTAGTAGTGATATGTAGTTTTTGGAAAATATTAACTAGCTATTGTTTCTGTCTTTAAAGGCTGTGTCACACTGTGCTTCTTTACTAGCAGCTTCCTCTTACTGTCTGTCTATCTCCTACACTGTGTGTCGCTCTCTTAATCATTGTCTCTCTTCTACTATTTGACTTCATTCTGTCTCGTCTTACTCGTTTTCCCTCTCTTACTCTTTGTCTCCTTCTTACGTTTTGTCTTTTTATTACTCTTTTTCTCCTTCTCCTACTCTCTAAGTTCTTATTCTTTATTTACATCTTAATATTTTTCTCCCTCTTACTCTTTATCTTTCTTTTACTCTCTGACTTCGTATATTTCTCTCTGTGTGCTTATCTCTTATTTTAGCAATTCGTTTTACTACCTATCCGGGTTATAAGCCTATATACCAACTACTCTAATGAGTTAAGGAATATGAAGGTTGAATTTATAGGAAGTGTACCTGCATTTGCGTTGCATGAGAGTGGAAAACCATTTAGAGGGAAAACCACCCTCAATACACCCGACTGGTTCAACACCTTAGCTCAGTAGGTAGCGTGTCTGTATACTGAGCTAAGTGTTCCGGAATCAATTCCTGGCCTGGCCGGAAAATTTATCATTGGTGAAATGAAGATTTCTTAATTCACACTAATTAATTAACAGCTGAGAGCTGGATATAGTGTCTTTTCTATATTTAAGTTAGTTTATAAGTCGTGTGCTGATATAATAAGTCGGTTCAGAAAGTGCACGTTAAATACCGGAAATAAATAAAACACCATACTGTGACTAAGCCCCGATCTCCCCGTCTTCGACAGCCTAGTCTATTGGCAGAGTGACGCCTTAGATCATGTGGCCACTGAAGTGGGTTATATATCTATTATCTCTTTTTCTTTATGTCCTTTACTCTTTCTAGCTATATAATATGCATGTGTATGTGTGTAGTTTTCGTATGATTTAATTCATATTAAAATCTAAAATAAAGCCTATCACAAAGTCAATTTTCCCTAAATAAGATGTTTGTTACTGCTTGGACATTAAAGGACGAGGAAGAATACTCGTGCCAGCACATTATTGCAAAATACGACGACGCGCCGGCCATATTTTCCAAAGTTCTTCAGGAGAAAACTCCAGATGAGCTCATTAGACACAATTTATTCATACTCTTCTTACTAAGAAGACAATTTAACTTTAATGGAAAATAAACACCATTAAATGTCTTGAAAGTGACGTTCATATTTTTTGCATGTATATAGATTTGTTTTATTTTTCCCCCTAATAAACGAATCTAAAGTAAGTTTTCTCTACATTTTCCAATTGAGAAAAGTTGTGCAAATAGCTATGTGCAGGATGGAAATTTGAATACATGTTGTTTAAAGTTGAGTAAAACTTTTTCTTTTTGGTTTAAAAGTGATGTGAGCACTTTTATCATTTTAAATTTAGGAGAGTTTCACATTAAACAATAAGTTTTAGATTGGAAATATAACTATAGCAAAATAATATATTCTTAGTGTAATATTAATTAAAAATTAAATTTGGTTTAGCATAAAGTTAGCGTTTAACGAACATTTTAAAAATTGCCAGGCCTCCACCGTGGTTCGGATTCCACGTTAAAATGTAGGTCCTTCATTTCATCTCACAATCACCCTACCATTACACATTAGCGTAAGTGCGTATAACCCGAACGGGTAGTAATACGCGGTGCTAATAATAATACTATAATAATAATAATAATAACAATAATAATAAACATTGTAAAGAGCAGAAATGTTGGGCATACGTGTAATGTAGCTTTATTTAAAAAAATGTATTAACGTTTAATCGATAGGGCTGAGAAACCCACTTCTGTGACCGCATGGTCTAATACTATAAAGCGCTATTCTCGTAGTGGACTAGACGGCCGATGACGGGGAGATTGAGGTTCAAACTTCGGCCGGTTGTACTGAGTTTTTTTTTCCAAAATGTTTTTACACTTCCCCCACCAAAATTCGGGTACACTCTCTCTCTCTCTGAATATAGCCGTTAAACCATTAGCGTAGTTAGTACATAAGCGTACAAACCTAACGGGTAGTAGGACGGATGCTAAAATAAATAAATAAAAACGTGTCGTTAATATTCAAACGAGGGTGAGGGTCCAATCTTCTCTCGGGGATTTCAATATGTGGTCGTTTATCATCCTCATTCAACGCAAATTGAAATGCCACAATCCTAACCCCTTTCTCTTGTTTTCAGGAAAGTCCAATATTCATAGGCAGAGCCTTTTAGAAGAAAAAACCCACATACACAGTTATTGCAATTAACTAGATGACAATTTACTTATTATTAATGTGTTAAATGTGACAACTTCAGATATTAAAACTTGACTTACATAAAGGTGGGATTAGATCTAAAGGATTTTCTAGATGTCAGAGATGACTCTTCATAAGAAAATTGGACTGTAGCTCAAGTTGTTTAAAGACACTACGTACACTAGACACCATTAATGGAATACACAAATCCAGTATGTGATATTATTGTTGTATGGAACGATATAAAAGTCCAATACCGTGGCTGAATTGTTATCGACCACAAGTCTAAAGAACTCTGTTTCGATCCAAAATGATTTTAATGGATTTTTTTTATTCTTTATATATAGCAACTTTTAGCTATGTATTTAGTAAATATCTTAGCTCTAGAACCGGGTGTATATTAGAGAATATTAAGCATAATATCTTAGGTTCATGTTAGTTTTTAATTCCAGTTCTATTATATTCAATTTTTTTGGTAAGCGAACATTAATTATCCCAATAATAATAATAATAATAATAATAATAATAATAATAATAATAATAATAATAATAATAATAAAAATAAAATATCCATGAAATTGGAAGACGAAGTGAGCAAAGAAAGGGAACTAAATAATAATAATAATAATAATAATAATAATAATAATAATAATATATAATAATTAATAATTAGCACCGCGTCCTACTACCCGTTCGGTTTATGCGCACTTACGCTAATGTGTAATAGTAGGGTGATTGTGAGATGAAATGAAGGACCTAAAGTTTAACGTGGAATCCGAACCACGGTGGAGGCCTGGCATTCCCCACATTCACAAGATGTCTTGTCAGAGGTGAAGGAAGGGTTTGGTAATCAGATAAATCTGTGCCGGGACCGAGATTGAACCCCGGCCGCCAGCACAGAATTCTGACACCTTACCCCTAGACCGCCAGGTCATCCCAAAAGGGAACTATAGATATATAGAAAGTATGAAAGAGATGCGATGATTCTTTGACCGGTAAACACTTTTAAAATACTTTAGCTCACAGCGGTCCCCGTAATAGTTTATAAGTGACTGCTGGTAATTATTGAGTTAGGGCCGTCACACCAGTTGAGGACATTCAAAATTTAAAGTTGTATTGCGCAGTTTTAGAAAATGTTTGATTATAAGCTCTATATAGTGATTAAATTATTTAAAATCATTACAGTTTACGAGTTATAGGGGTTAAACTTGCTAAATTGTTTATTCCTTTTGTGCATCTTTGTTAAGCTCAAGAGTCTAATGTATAGGCTAAAATGTAATATAATTAAACATTCTTATGAGTTATACCGGTACATAGTTAAATATGTACAATATTATTATTATCATCATTAAGAGTTTTAAGGATAAAATAGCATGTATGACTCGGTGTATGAATGTTGTTGGCGTGAAAGGTGTGTGTAAGGATAGAGAAGTGTTGAGAAAGTTAGTGTGGTTGGATTAAGTACGGAGAAGTTGTGTTTTGTTAGCTATATGCACAGTTTATTGCCTACCCCGTAAGGGAACGGTGAGAGAATGTATGTATGTATGTATGTATGTATGTATGTATGTATGTATGTATGTATGTATGTATGTATTATGTATGTATGTATGTATGTATGTATGTATGTATGTATGTATGTATGTATGTATGTATGTATGTATGTATGTATGTATGTATGTATGTATGTAAGTATGTAGTATGTATGTATGTATGTATGTATGTATATGTATGTATGTATGTATGTATGTATTATGTATGTATGTATGTATGTATGTATGTATGTATGTATGTATTATGTATGTATTATGTATGTATGTATGTAGTTGTAATTGTTGTATGTATGTATGTATGTAGTATGTATGTATGTATGTATGTATGTATGTATGTATGTATGTATGTATGTATGTATGTATGTATGTGTGTATGTATGTATGTATGTATGTATGTATGTATGTATGTTGTGTGTGTATGTATGTATGTATGTGTGTATGTATGTATGTATGTATGTATGTATGTATGTATGTATGTATGTATGTATGTATGTATGTGTGTGTGTATGTATGTGTGTGTGTATGTATGCATGTATGTGTATATGTATGTGTGTATGTATATATGTATGTATGTACATAAGTATGTATATATGTATGTATGTATGTATGTATGTATGTCATTAATATTATAAATATTTCACACTAGTTTAAGTTGTTCTATAAGTGTATATTGTTGAATGACCCTAAACTATGATTGTGGGACGTAACAACTATTGCACTGTGCCAAAAAATTATGCTCGTTTACTAAGGATATATTATTTATAAATCATGTTTGAAAGAGTGGTACTAATTATGGACCTTGAAAAACTATAAAATATATTTATAACAAACTGATAATAACCAACGTTGCTCTTTATTTGCTCTTCGCGTGGTATTGAAAGCGTATGTACTTGGAAACCAAATATTATTTATTTGAGATATTAAACGTGAACTTTTTGAAACGACTGATTTTTTATCAGAAAATTACTTAAAAACTAGATTAAATGTAGAAACGACACAGCACCCTGTCCCACATCCAGTAATTTATCAATGTTTAAGGGGAATCCAAAATTTAACCAATAATACAATTTTCGGCGATGGCAGGAATTGAACTCAGGAATCTTACTTTAGTAGACAAAAGCACTACCAACTGAGATAATGTGTTTTAGGGACATAGGTATCCGAGAATATGTCTACTATCATAATATTCAAATATTTAATTGTTAGTTGAATTCTTTTAGCTCTGAATATCTATGATCATTCGAGTTATACCATGATTTTGGTTTGAAGTACAGTTTAGAAAATTCAAACATATTTCTTTGGAGCCAACATTGATCACATTTTACTCTATTATTTGTTTTATTTATAAGTATTGACAATATGTATCAAAAGTAATAACTGCAGTATTTTTTAAAAAAAAGTGTTGATATTTAACATGCACTTTCTGAACCAACTTAATATAAAGTACATGATAATTTCTATAAGTGACAGCGAAAGGGCCTATATATTTTTCTGGGAAAGGTATTTTCATACAACTTCCAGGGTTCTTTTACATGCCTCTATCAATATGGGACCAATAACTTTACTTTCCCTCCGAAGAAAGTTGTGTTATGGATTGTTATATTGCAAGAAAAATCCGTTAACCCCGACTGAGTTCAAACCCACGAAAATTTGGACCCCGAGACAGTTCACCCCAAGACCACTGAGGTCAACAACAACATCTGCAGTGGAATTGTGCTAAGTGAAGTATTTTTAAAGACTTTATCTATAGTATACCGAAAGGGTTAAGCCAATTTCTATGGATAAAAAGGTAGTCGATATAATTAAGACTTTAATAACTACTTTTTATCTTAAGCCATTGTATTTTTCTTAAGAGTTGTGCAATGAACGCCACACAATATTCACTATAAGCTATGCGTTAAGTATGAATATAAACCAAGCTTAAATATTTAAGGGTAAAAATGATCTAGAAACTTAAGTTCGACGCGTCTTGGAACTATAAAAAAACGGTTGTCTGTGAGGATTCGCTGCGTGGAGGGTATGCGTCATCACGTTATAGCGATAAGTTTAGTAACGGTTTATAAATGCAAAGTGGAGGTTGCTAGTCCTAACGCTTAGCTGCAATATCTTGTCACGGCTGATAGTCACGAGGTAGCAAGCGCTCTTTCTGAAATTATTAATACCTGGATTTATTAGTTATCGCTTCGTAACATAAACCGCCATTAATGGGAGGAACATGATCTTACGGAGAGTAAAATAAGATTAAATTTAGGAGCAGGAGACCATTAAGAGGAGTAGGATCTAGAAGAAATAATGGATTCTGCTTCGGATATGGTGAGATTGTCTTAGGATGGGTTTATTATATTGGTGATGTTGGTATTGTTCCAGATTTGGAGATTTTGGGATTAGTCCTGGTAAGTTCAGTTACATTTGAGATGTTGACACTTTCATTGGATAGTTCTGTTACATTGGAAATGTTGGGACTGTCCCAGGGGATTTGTTATATTGGAGTTGTTGGGACTATCCCAGGAGAGCTGTTATATTTGATTTGTTGGGACTTTCTTGGTGAGTTGTTACAATTAAGCTGTTTGGACTCTCCCAGTAGAGTTGTTACATAGCAGCTGTTGGGGAATATCCCGGAAAATTTGTTAAATTGAAGCTGTTTTTGACTGTATCAGGTGATATTTACTCTGGAGTTTTTGGGACGGTCCCAAGAAATCTGTAATATTGGAAATATTGTGACTGTCTCTAGGGAATTACGTTGTATTGGATATGTTGAATTAATACCAGGAGAGCTATGTTAATTGAAATTGTTAGGAGTGTATGACTGGCTACTCATTGTCTAATTTTGAATGGAAGAACAGTTTAAAAAATTCAAACTTATTTCTTTGCGACCAAAATTGATAACCTTAACTATATTATTTGTGTTATTTTATAGGTATTGATTATATCGATAAAAATTGACAGCTTTAGGTATAAATACTTGATAAGTATATTTAAACTGTTTTAGTTACTTTAGAAACTACCACGTACTGTTCTTCCTACCAAAATTAGTTTATATAATTATATTATGTGATCTAAGCGGTTATTACTATGGTGATCCTATTATATTATATAAGATATATTTTACATTTTTCACTGCCTAATTAGAACACGGTCCGTCAACATAATACACAATTCATGCCTCGTCACTGTATTAAATATTGAATCAGAAAACCAGTAAGGATATGTCTGTTTAGACTTGACGCTCAACTCCTATGGGTATTAAGGCACTGGTATCTTGTCAGGATGTGGATTAATAGGGCATAGGGTGTCAGGAACAGAGAAAGTGAAAGGGGGTGTTGATTCTAATCAAAAGCAAACATGAGACAAAGTGAGCGCGTGATTGGCAGAGAGGGGGTGACTGGGTTGGAGGAGTGAAGGGAGGGGACGGACAAGTACTTGGAGAACATTCATTCATTACAAGACACGTTGAAAAATTGCTTCTACGAGCTCGACATCTACTTACCGTGTATAGACACCTTATCTCCCTAAACTCTGCTAGACTATGTCCATGCAATATAGACTTCCGCGTGGACATTCTAGTCTACTGTTGGTAAGCTTGTGAACATTATAAATGTAGCTTTTGCTAAACTTTAGAGCACTGCGTCTTCTATCTGTTTAGGTTATACGCCTATGTACTATTGCACTAATGGTTAGGGATTAGGAAGACTTAATTTAGAGGAAATGCTCCTGTGGAGGGAGCGTGGAAAACCATTTAGGAAAAAAAACCTCAGGAACCCAACTGGGGATCGAATCCCAATCTCCCCGTATTTGGCAGTCTAGTCCAGCACGATATTAGCGTGTTAGACCACGTGGCCACGAATCGGGTGACTAAACTTTATAAATGCATGTGGAAAGTGAACGCGGGTTGCTAGTATGTTTATCAATTTTATTACGATTATAGTTTTGTATGGATCAGCACAAATCAGTTTTTTTTATATATCCTAAATATGTTTCATTTAGTTTTCTACATATATTTTTTGCATATTTTGGACACTTTAGCTCAGTTGGTAGCATGTCTGCCTACTAAGCCAAGGGTCCCGGGTTTATTCCCGACATGGCCTAAATTTGATCATTCATTAGAATATGGGTTTACTACTTTACCATTGATAAATTAACGGGCGAGACTGGATGTTGTGCCTGTCTAATATTAAATTAGATTATAAGACATATAAGCTACGAACGGATTAGCCAGCAAGTGGAAAATATATGACTTGGATAAAAAATGTGACCCAGGCCATAGGCTGGAAACAGTAACGAGAAAGTAAAATAAAAGTATTTTTATATCTGCCCGTGCATTGCTTAGTTTGACAAACTTTTTTTTCTTTATTTAAAGAGTTTCTTGTCAAATGACACTATGCTCATAAAAAATATCAAAGAATTGTTCTGAATGCTATATGTACAGGGTGGCCAAAGAAAGTAGTCCTCTCCTATATCCAAGGCGCCTCACTCTGAATTGGAGGAGGTCAATCCCCTTCCACCCATATTGTGACATGAAGAATGAATCAATAAAGCTTTAGACAAGCAGCTCACTTGCTCATTCTTCATGTCACAATATGGGTGAAAGGGGATTGACCTCCTCCAATTCAGAGTGAGGCGCCTCCTGGATATAGGAGGCAGGCAACATTTCCTTGAGTCATCCTGTATAAAATTTAACCAAAATGTTTCTACTGAAGCAATATTTAATTTATTATGGCCAAAAATTTTTTTTGGTCAAATTGAAGTAAGCTAAGGTAATATCCCCTTTTGGGAAAACTGCTGCCAACCCAAAATTAATACCTAAAGATATATATATCTATTTTGATAGTGCTATTTTCTAAAATATTGCAAGACTAAAGCAAACATGATATTAAATAGAGTTATATGATTTGATGTTATCTTTATAGTGATAGCGCAAAATTCGATCTTTATTTAAGAAGTTACCCGCCTCGGTGGCGTAGTTGGCTAACGCGCTAGTCGTGTTGAGCTCGACTGCTGAGGACAAGGAGATCAAGGTTCGAATCTCGGTCGGGTGAACTCGGGGGGGGGGGGGGTTGTTCCTAAATGGTTTTCCACTCTCCCTCCACGCAAATGCGGGCTCACTTTCTCTAATTCAATCTTCCCAATTCCTAATCCATTAGAGTAATTAGTACTTAAAGCGTACAACCCGAACGGGTAGTAAGACGCGGTGATAAATAATAATGATAATATTTAAGAAGTTTAACACCATAGATAAAGTTAAAATTCTTCGTTATCAATATAACGATATCATTAAATATTTAGTATCATGTTTGCTTTAGTCATGCAACTTTCTAGAAAATAACATTATATATATCTTTAAGTATTAATTTTGGGTTAGCATTAATTTTCCTAAAAGGGGACATTACCCCAGCATACTTAAAAACCAAAATCTTCAAAACATACGGACCTTTATTCACATTCCTTTGTATTACACCTTAAATACTTAGAATCTTACAACCTGTCCCGAATATTCACATATATACATAGGTAAGAATCCGAACCTTAACTAGTATAGACGAGGCTAACACCCCTTTCCATGTAACCACCGGTATACGTTTATATTATGGAATATTACATTTTTATTATTCGCTTTGAAAGAGTATATGGCGCCTTGTCTAATGCACTTTCTTTATCAATTAATTAAATAAACAAATGGTTTTTAAACATACTTTACTCTAGAAGAGACAAAACATAGCCCCCTTGGTATTAATGCTTCACTGTTGAAGAGATAGCCCATACAATGTATCCAAAACAAAAGTTTAATGCCATGATGCGAATTGAACCTAGCCCACTGACAAGTAAGAAACACACTCTCAACCTTACGGGGATTCCACTGCGCTCCTTTTACCAGCTTGAATTCTTCAACAATAGGCTGCGCTAGTGTCACGGCTGGATGATGATAGAGCTAACCGCAGCGAGCCTACTGTTGAAGAACTCAATCTGCCAAAAGGAGCGCAACCATTTTAAGCCAGAGGTTGAGTGTCCGGGTATATTATTTGTCTGTGACCCAACCCGATTAACTTATCAGGAAGACAGAAGCACTACCAACTGGGTTAGGCGTTCTTACCTGTGAGCGTAATATATCTCAAATTATTCATTCTCTGTACCAAACAAGGATCAAACCAAAGAGACCCAAATGTGTAAAATGAGTTATTTACCACTCTCAACTTCAATGGGTGTTCCTTAAGGTGGCAACTTCGGTAAGAGAGAATATTTCAATCACTGTCAGGTTACAAGGCTTAAAATGCAATGGTATGTGTAGTTTTATGGAAACATCTATATTGTACAAGCTTATACTAAATTTCACCCTTCACCAGCAATCAACCTTTGTCATGTCAATAAGAAAGAGGGGAAATAAAACAACGAAACTTCTTTTTTAAAGGTAAAGAGGAAATCTCACTGATAGTTCTCAAACACCTTAAGACTTTCTGTTGTGAGCCTGTCAAAAATTACTGTATTTGTTAAAAGAAGGTTAAATCTAGAGCCCTTTTTCATCAAGCCTGGCCTCATGACTCCACAAATATGATTAAAATGTCGTTGAAGATGAGATAACATCCCAACAAATTTCTCTATAGTAATAAAACTCAAACTAAAGGGTTGTTAATAAAAAAGAACCATAGTGAAATTTTTCGAATTTATTTAGGCGTAAACAATATTTTGAAATAATGCATCGTAGGATTAACTATTGCGTTTGAGCTTAACGTATGCGCGGCGATTTTTTGTTTATTGACACTGTCCCCTTAAATTATTTCTATACCACTGGTTTAATGTTATATATTTATTGAATGGTCTCATCAAGGTTCTCTTTTAACTTGGCCGCTTGGCATTTTGTCTGTTCGTATCTTTATTAAGAATAAGTTTATTAGGATTCAGTTTTTATTTTTACAAATAACAAATAATTTTATGGTAGTTCAGAAATAATTTATTTTTGAAAATTTGAATTTTGTTAAATATATTTGAACAATTTGATTTAATATTTAAATATAAATAGTGATTATTGTGATCAACAAGATGATGAGTTTGATTTTAAGAGGAAAACATATTTATGGAGGGTTTGAACATTTTGTTGCAATCAATAATACACATCATGAGAAAGTTTGTTTTAGTGTGTCGTACCATTTATTTAATAAACGGAGCGAGGTCTATTTTTTTTATAAAACTTATAGACATTTATGTTTTAAATAAGTGAGACAGGGAGTGACCTGTCCTCATAGTTATGTGTTTATAAACCATTGTTTGATTTCGAGATACTCGTTTGTTGGACATTTTTATTATTTGTATTTGTGCTCATTCTTCTACTTAATTAATTATTATATAGAAGCTATAAAGGGAGATGTAGTGTTAGATGGATTATCTTAAGCAAAGTTAGTTGCTGAGCCGTGCACTGATGTATGTTTAGAAAGTAATAATAATAAGTTTTAAATATGGCTTTAATGGTGTGTTGATATTACCTTAAATTATTCACTAGAAGAATAACTTATTTACATTAAAAAATGAAATGTCCTTTCAGGATTTCATGAAATGTATACACCCTGATTTCTTAACTCTAGGACAATCACAACATTATTGAAGTGGTCTAAACGCTAACGTATTAAATTAACGTATTAAAATAGCGAATTTAATTTGGTAGGCGTTGACGGGGAAGTGGTGGTTCGATTACTGGCTGGGTGCATGTGAGGTGATTTTGAATATGAGATTTTCTTTATGATATTTTCAAATTTCTTTACGCTAATAAGGGTGCATATCTTTTTAAATTACCCTTTGAGCTCCATCTTAAATATTATGTTGTTAAATATCCTTGTATTTGAAGTACGGTTAAAATAATGTGCAAATACATCAACCAGTACTCAGAAAGTTAATGTACCAACTTTTAAAAGAATTAACCTAACTTTCAAAGCTATAATTTTTTTTTAGGGTGGGAATATTCTTTGGTTACAAATATATACGTCTCTGGATGCATACTAACTCAGTGCTACAGCATTGATGCACTATGACAAAGGTCTCAATTTCGATTTCTCTGTCTTCGTATCCTTTTTAGACTATCTATACTTATAAAATAACATGTCCTGACTGATTCATCATCGCCGAGCGCAAACTATCAAGGCTACAAGCATGAAATTCGGACTGTATATTCATTTTGTTATGTAGGCAGCCACTAAAAAAGGATTTTAGAAAATTCCACCCCAAATGGGTCAAAATAGGGGATAATAATATGTATGATAATATGTATGAAAGTCCGTCATTTTGAAAGTTACATAAATAAAATTTTGTATTTCGGTTATTGACGTAAAACAAATAAATACGTGTTTCAGGAATTTTGGAAATTTTATTTAATAAGGGATGAAAAAGGGGGTGAAAGTTTGTATCGGACTTGCATTATTTTTGATCTGAGGTCAAGTTATGGTCATTAACGTAACGTAATATTTTAAATTAATCTGTAAATACATATGTATATTTTCGTATTTGTATATAATCAACTTCTACGCGAGCAAAGCCGCGGGCAACAGCTATCTAGTATTTAATACAATTGAAACAAGTAATACATTTTGATCGTGCAATAATTCAAGTCCATAAAAATAATATCATTCGGCAGACAAGATATCGACTAGGATGGATTCTAATATTACTAAAATTTAAATTAACACTATGCAGCAGTAAAATAAATTTGGTAAATTATTGTTTTTACTGTGCTAATGCTCCTCAGTACTCATATGGGATATAGTACTATTGGAATATAGATCTTTAACTGTAAGTGAAGTGTACCGGCATTTGGGTGGAGAGGGAATTATAAACTATTTAAGAAACACCCCTATAGTATACACATGAAGGATTCTGAACCTTAACTTCCCCGTTACTAGCCAACTATATAAAATGCGAATGACACCTTTGTCCTCGTGCCCACCAGTAACATGTAGTAGTATATTGATTTGATTAACTAATGAGAGTGGGAGAAACGAACGATTCAAGAAGAGAAGAGGGAGGTTGGGGAAGTTTCTTCATTTGTTGAATGTCGCTGTCATTGCTACGAACTTTCCAAAGAACACGCGAAGAAACTAAAATAGGGTCATTTATCAAACCAAGTCTGCTGATCCCCACGGACTTCCATTTCAGTTCTGTATACAAATGTAAAGATACAATGCACCGCGCAACACATGACTAACCTTGGAGATAAGCTTATATCAACTATTGAGGTAATATAGTCCTTGGTTGCTAGTCCCTCCCCCCGGCCCCCTTGTTCGTTACATAGCCATTGACTACAAGGGCTGACGCGACCCAAATAGCAGTCATTTGTTACTTTCTTTTTCAATCTGGGCTCGTAGGGGGGTCCATATGGATGACCAAGGCCTGAAAACACCCGTCAAACAGAAGTTTCAGCTCCATCGAGGTGCCAGAATCGGAAAGAGGAGGGGGGTGGGGGGGGGGGAAGGTTCTCATCAAGCTTCTAGTGGATCATCGCGTGCCATCAAAGGAGCGGCCCCGTTCCTGATTATAGAAATGTGACTCGTTAACCGGGGTGTCCGCCGAGATGACAGGACGACCCTGGACAATATTTTTCATAAAGGTGACTACCGTAAAGAGGACTATCATTGGTCTGTCCTCACACTTTCAGAGTTGTCCAAATCACCTGCTTTCCCAACGTAGGGACAATACTTTCACAGATACTCCCGAGGTCTAAGATGGTGTGATAGCAAACAAGTATTGGATTGTCAGTGAAGGGAAGGACGAGATTTGAAACTCTACTGGAACTGTGCTTCGGGGTAATTTTCCTAATATGATTCACCCCTATGATTTTCTTATCCCATCTACACGATAATGTAGGTACATTTCCTTTAATTTGTCCCTACCTGCTCTATATTTCATTAGTATAGATTGGTGGACAGCCTGGATAGGTAGTACAGTCCAATGTTCTTAAGGGCCTTTTAGAAAATACATATTTCTTGCAGCCAACATTGTTGACATTTTACTATTTATTAGTGTTATTTTATAGTTACTGATAAACATTAAAATAGACAGCCTCATATCATATGGTTTGATGTTTGAATACATGAAAGTAGGTTTCCTAGCTTCTATATTCGTCATATAAGGCCCTTGTTTTTTACAAAAAAAGGACTTCATAAAGAGGAGATACACAGAAATAAAGTTTTTTTTGTTAAATACCTGTGTACAAAAAAGTCTCATGAAAAGTTGTTTATTTCTTATAATAAGTCAAGGACTAACAAAAACCCTTTTAATAAAACTATGTGATTATTTTACTGGAGTATAAATGATAACCGTAAGGTTATGATAACCGTACGGGACGTGAGAAAATGTCAATGTTTTTGCAGTTTTTATAGCAAAACTTTTTTTGTCCAAAATAAATTAAATATTTCTCCAATAGCAACGTTTAGTTTAATTTTCTTCACATGGTGATATCAACAGTTGTTGAATATTTGTCATAAGCATAGAGTCTTTAGATGAGAAACTTTTTAAATAAACAGAAAAAGTTGTCAATAAATTCCAAGACATCCTTGAGAGATAGTGATGAACTGTTTATGTCATCATGTGAAGAAATTTAAACTAAACTTTGGTAATGGAGCAATATTTTATTTATTTTGAACAAAGAAATATTCTGCAATAAAAACGGCAAAATCATCGGCCCTTTCTCGCATCCTCTTCCACCTCACCTTAAGAGTTTTCAGAAATTAAGAGAATTAATGAGTTGGTGTATGGATGTTGTTGAAATGAATGGAGTATGCAAGGTTATGGAATTGTGTAGAAAGTCAGTGAGGATGGATTAAGAACGGAGTTTTTTGTTTTAGCTATATGTACAGTTTCTTGCCTACCCTATAAGGGAACAGCGTGATTAGGTATCAGGTATATATTCTCTCATTCGCGTGGTGGGAGTGTGGGGGAAAAAGTATAAACAAACTTAGTACACCTGACTTAGATTCAAGCTCTGACCTCTCAGCGACTCAGAAAAGTCAAGCGTGACATTTGGTCAGCGTCTCCGCTGATGCGGGTCTGGGCTCAATGAACACAGACGCTACCAAATGAGGCTAAGTAAGGTGTAGTACCTAATTATTTCAAACAATAATTTTTAGTACTTGTGTGAGGTTATTATATTGCAGGGTGACCTGGTGGTCTAGTGGTAAGGTGTCAGACTTCTATGCTGGCGGCCGAGGTTCAATCCTCGGTCCCGGCAAAGATTTATCTGATTGCCAAACCCTTCCTTCACCTCTGACAAGACATCTTGTGAATGTGGGGAATGCCAGGTCACCACCGTGGTTCGGATTCCACGTTAAACTGTAGGTCCCTCATTTCATCTCACAATCACCCTACCATTACACATTAGCGTAAGTGCGTATAACCCGAACGGGTAGTAAGACGCGGTGCTAATAATAATAATAATAATGATAATAATAATAATATATTGCATGCATTCAGGTGAGAGAATTTCTCAGCCTATATAGCAAGCACTGTACCAGAAAATATACCAGTTAGTGTTTGTTATTCACTGGAGTGATGCTCCGGTGAAATATTCCACACGACTCAACCATACACAATATATTGTTTACATAAAGTTGCTAGTTCACATGGTACACAAAATTAGTAAACTCAACAATGTTTGTGAATTTTCAAATGCCATCGCATTGGGTACAAAAAAATTCACCAATAATTTATTTTTTTGGGGAGCAATATTTATTTTTCCCCAAAAAATTATTATACTATGATAAATAAAAAGAGAATTTCGTGGCATTCTTAGCCGTAAAAGGATATTTACAATTTAGGTGATTAAAATTCAATTTAAAGTATTATTTTTAAATCAACTTTCAATTTAATCTTGATGTATATTCTTTTATGACACATTTTTGATGCTATTCTGATGGCAATAATCTTAATCTTAACTTTAGAAATCATGTGATGTATCTTTTAAGGATCCAAATGAATTATTAATAGCACTGGAGTAAAAATACTTCGCAATGGCATCTTAATGCAGATTATATGTTCACCATACAAATAGGTATATATATATATATAACTAGTGTTATATTATAGCTCAATTGCTTAACTTAGTTGCAGCGTAAAGGAATATTATTAGTGTATTTTTAGTTATGAGATTTAATAAATTAGACTAGAGTTAAAATGGTTTGTAATTAAATTCACTAAAAATACAGTAGTATGGAGTCCATCATAAACCACGTAACGCGGATGTTAGGAGGAGTTTTTAAAGTCTAAATGGTGTTACATGGGTGGGGGGGGGGGGGGGGGTACATCACATTGTAAGCTTCCTATATCTTATACTCAAATTATAATGATGATAATTTATATTCATGATTTAAAATTAATTCTGAGTAGTACTAAGTCCTCCTTTTAGTGTCCCTTAAGATTTATTATGAAATAATGACATTCATTCTTGATGTGAAAAGTTACTTAAAACCGGAGCTGAGAGGTCGCCTATTTGGGGATAAAAGAAGTTTTTAAAAAGTGTTACGTGGTTTTCGGATGAACCCTAACTTTGAATAGGTAATTGGTTCAGAATTTGATCGTCGAGTAAGAGAAAACATTACAAAATGAATATTTACATCTTTTTGGGATTAAGTTGGTTCGAAGTTGAGTCTTTCCAATCGTTCAAGTAGTTTGACGATACAGTAAATTTAGTTAAAAATGAATACATTAGTAATCAGTCTTGTATATATTTAAGACTTGGAAAATATAACTGTAGACATTTTTTTAAATTACGTAATTTGGTGGATTAAAATCAAGGTTTTTTCTGGCTGAATAAATTATTAATACAACACTAGGGAATAATATTGTTAAAAGTTGGTAAGATAACCAGCACACTAACCTAGGTAGTGCCGGATTTAAAACGGTTGATACAACACTAACTTCCGTCAGAAAAGCTTCCTCCTGGGTCACGAAAATACTTAGTTTTTTTTGGTTAGTGTGTTGTCTGAAATTTTCTCTTCCAGGTAGGTGCTATTTTATTCCATTTACCTTGCAGCTTTAATCCAAAGGACTTTTACAAAAGATTAAGAATAATAAAAACATTACTTTGTAACACGACATATTACTTACTACCTGTTAAAGATATATGCATATGTAATAATGACGTAAATGAGTTAGAGATGAGGAAGCTTGAATATAAAAGAAGTGTAATAAGTACCTGCATTTGCGTGGATGAAAAGGGAAAACAATTTTATGAAAAACCACCCTAGTACACTCTACCGGGATTTAAACTCAAATCCTCCCTGTCATCGTAAATCTAGTATAATACGAGAGTGACATCTTAGACTATGCGGCCACCGAAGCAGGTGTTAATTTGATAATTGTGAGAATAATATATAAACCAGACTTTTTAAACTGTACTCCGCGGAGCCATTGGCCTCCAACATAATATCTTAGCTCCGTGAGGCAATTTAAAATTATTCTTTATTCGTTTTTCACAATATATAATAACAACGTAAAGAGGCTTACCAATTTTCTTCACATAATGAGTAAAGGGCATTTGCCAATGGCACAGCCAGAACATATAATGTTTTTAGTTTGTTTTAAAATTATAGCTGTACAATTTAGCTGTCCTTATTGATTGTTCATAATATTAGTGTAAACATTTTTATGAGAGCTCCAGGATGTATTTTTTCAGGTGCAAGGGCCCCTTCGATACAAAAAGTTTGGGAGCCTGTGGTCTAGGTTAAATTAAAGTTTTATTTCAAATTAGATTAAATAATTTTAAAAAAGCTTTAGAATGTAATTCAATAAATGTAAAGAGTTTATTTTCCTAAAAATAGCTTTGTCACTTCATATGCAAATCAATAATCAAACAGTTTAAGTTATTGTTATTTTAAATTCGAAACGCCTGGCCCAAGAAATATGAGTCAAAGAAAGATATAAATCAATGCCAGAGGTGTTCTGGTACGTGTTTAAAGTCTCGAGATTCATTTATAAATCACAAAAGTTTCATGGAGGGGGCAGTACACATTGAGACACAATTTAAAAAAATTAAAATATATTTATATATTATATATATATATATATATTCTTTAACATGGTTCAATAATCTTTTGTCTAGTGTTTAGGGACACAATCAAGTCTTTAAATCAAAATTATCTCAAACAACAAACACAGATATTAATGCATATAAAATTTAACCAGTTTAATATGAGCAATATATATATATATATATATATATAATAGCATCCCTTCTAGTAGATATTAAAAGCAAAAAGTAAATTTAAAAAATAAAGAAAATACAATCTTGATGATATTAATGGAAATACCAAAGAATGGCTCATTTGATCGATATCTCTATGATTACTCAGCTCGTAACTAAAATAAAAATGGCTCGCCCAGTAAAAAAACACTCTTGAATAATTTAACATCCAAAAGCTTTTGAAAGAGGACTTCATAAAGTAGTGACTTCATTCAAATTTCATCCATACCCTTATAAACTTCAAAATAATATATTTCAAAAAGAAAATTACCTAATTAAAAAACTAGCTTTTCTTTAAATTTATTTATATTGACAACTATTGCTTTATGTAACTAAGTAACCCATGTCATTAAGGTGCGGCAGAAGGGAGTGCAAGTATTTTTCAGTTTTTATGGAATATAAATTTGTTGGCAAAAATTAATCAAATGTTTCTCCAGTAGCAATGTAGAGTTTAGTTTTCTGCACGTGCTAATATCAACAGATCTTGAATATCTGTCAAGGGTGTTTTAAAATTTTGTCAAAATATTTTCTCTTTATTTAAAATGTTTTGACAACTTTCCAGGACATACTTGACAGATATTCAAGATCTGTTGATATTAGAATGTGCAGAAAACTAAACTCCACCTTGCTACTGGAGAAAAATTTGATTTATTTTGGTCAAAAAAATGTAATACTATAAAAACTGTAAAATTACTCGTGCTTCCTTCTGCCGCACCTTAAATGAAATGCTGATCAATACATAATACAACACGAGGTGAATACTTACTAACATAATGTCTGGTATGCAAGAACGAAGCTGAGGGGGCCAGTTGTGCGAGTGGAACGGTAGTGGCGTTGATTTGATTGCTAAGTGTGGTGATTAATTGTCCTAGAAATGACGTCATAGCGTAAGTGGGGCAAAAGCACAGTCCGGAATCTCACTACTTCGGTACTGCTGGCCCACTCACACTACTATCACACTAAGAATATGCTACCGAAGAGCGCGGGTACATAAAAGCACAAGCAAAAAGTGGGTACAAAACAACGCAAACGATCGAGGTACAAAATAACACAGGTACTTTACGTAAGAGCGTAATTCTTAATTGCCGTAAAAAGTCGAGTGTCTGTTTCTTTTCTTTTGTTTGTTGGCAAGAATGCGTAAGCCAGTGGAATTAACAGCTGTCCAACTTCACCCTTTGAAACCTGATTGTCCTCTAACCTAACCTAACCTAAAATCTCAATGCCAGTAGCTTGTAAGCCACGTTAAGGCTGCTTCGTGATCCATACAGTTATTGCCACCCAGTTAAAAACAGACTTTCTTTGTTTTGTGCCTGCTCTATTTTGGGACCACAGGTTGCGCTGTTTTGTGCCTGCTCTATTTTGGGACCACCAGGTTGCGCTGTTTTGTGGCCGTGCTCTTCGGGGCCGCAACCGATACTAAGATCTCGCACACACTACGGGCCCAATCGGCTTTGTTTTTTCATACCAACCATATGTTTGTGAAGACTAGACAGTTTGTTTTTTTAATATACATTTATAAGGTAAAAATATAAGAACAAACAAAATAATATTTTTACAACAAAATATTAGGTATATAATGGGTCGATTTATTTTATGTTTAAAATTTACTATAAACATAGTAACTAAAATATTATCTAAAAAAAGAGTATCTAACGAACACAGCTTGTGCAATGTGGGAGATAAATTAAAGGAGTTTGAGGTGGAATATAACGCCATTCAAGCTATTGATAAAGCCCTCATATGTTTCGTTTATAGCCAGAATACTGGTCACAAAATATTATATTGAGTTTTTTACTATCCTCCTCACACCAAACAAACTGACCGTTTATTTTTGAATAGCTTAATTAAGGGCAGATGACAAAGACGGTTAGTAAGACCAACTGGAAATAATTTGAAACGTAAATATGTATCACGGGCATCAAATAAATACAAATACAGCTTTAATTTTTAAAGATAAATATTTATATAGTGTTTATTTTCGTATGCACCAGATATTACTACCAGAACTGGCTACCCACACATTTATACGATGGAGTCAGGGATCATGAAGTTAGAGTGTAGAGAAAATGTAAACGCATTTGCGTGTAAAGAGTGAAAGCTATTTAGGAGGAATAAAACTCATGCATTCGACCAGTATTAGAACCCCGATCTCCAAGGCCGTAGCTGGGGGGAAGGGTTTTGGGGTTGAACCCCCCTAAATCTTATGAACCAAATAAATATGACTTTATGTATGGTTTACACAATATCAAAATTTAGATATAAGTACAAATCAGGAGGCTGTGTTACCATGAAAACACTTCAAAGAGCTTCTAGAACTGTTTAAACATTTATAACTTTTTTCTAGCTTCTGGAAATTGGGGATGTGCCCACCAAACCCCCCTGAAATTATTGGTTGCCGATCTCAACATCACCGGTAGTTCAGTACAGTGGAAGAGGGACGTGTTAAGCCATGAAAACACGGGTTTTGTAAGTTCTTAAAGATCAGGATCACTAGGACAAATTGTCGGTAGCGTCATCGGTATCCATCTAAAGAGAGAACGAATAGCCACAAAGTTGAAAAAGAACAATCAATATTGTAACCATTTTAATTCATATCCCCGAAGTTACGAGTAGGTCAAGCGTGCTAACCACTGGCTCAGTGGCCGATGGTTCGTTGATCCCTTCAGTGAAGGATTAATGCGGCCATCCTGCCTCTTTGCTAGGAATCCAATACAACCACAGGGATAGACAGACGCGATCAAATAACAAAGTGGTGGAGGGCCAACGCGTGCCATAACTTCCCATCGCTTTATCAAGAGGAGATACCTTCGCGAGGATTGGTGAGAACAAATGGAGCAAATGAAATAAAAGAAAACATTCCTCCTCTCGTTGTAGAAAATAAAGGAGCAGCTAGCCCTTCTCAAACAAAAGAAATTAAAAAAGTAAAGGGGAAACACGAAAGTGCTGGGTTTCAACATCGGGAGGTCGAGGTTCAAACATTTTTCAGTAGTTTTCAATATATGTGACCTGAAACTCTTTAAAAATAAATTAACAAACGAATACAATAAATAGTGAAGTACAAGTAATTAAAAACAATGAGCAGACAAATAAATTATGAATCAGGTCTCTTTAAAACCAATCAGCAAAGGAATCCAATACATTCTTAAGTATGAATCTCTAAATTATTATTATTATTATTAGCACCGCGTCTTACTACCCGTTCGGGTTATACGCACTTACGTAATGTATAATGGTAGGGTGATTGTGAGATGAAATGAAGGACCTACAGTTTAACGTGAATCTGAACCACGGTGGCGGCCTGGCATTCCACACATTCACAAGATGTCTTGTTAGAGGTGTAGGAAGGGTTTGGAAATCAGATAAATCTGTGCCGGGACCGAGGATTGAACCCCGGCCGCCAGCACAGAAGTCTGACACCTTACCTCTAGACCACCAGGTCACCGACTCTCTAAAAATAATGAGAAAACAAACCTAATACATTCTGATATAAGATTGTTCAAAACTAATGAGAAAATGAATCCAATAAATTCGTAAAGAAAAAACTCTTTAAAACAATTCAGTAAATGAATACAATACATTATTAAGTAGTACTCTTTAAAAACAAAAGGAAAACGAATACAATATAGTCTGAAATAAGACTCTTTAAGACCAATCAACAAACAAATCCGATAAATTATGAAGCAGGATTCTTAAAAACTAATCAACAAACAAATCTAATATTCTGAAGCAGGAGTATTTAAAACCAATGAGCAAACTAATCCAATCATTTCTGAAGTACAACCCTTTAAAACCAATCAGCAAATGAATCCAATAAATTATGAAGTAAGACTATTTAAAACCAATGAGCTAACGAATCCAAAAAATATAAGAAGCAATCAATTAGCAAACGGATCCAATAAGCCCGCTTCGGTGGCTGCGTGGTTTAACGCGCTACTCTCACAATAGACTGGACTGCCGATGACTGGAAGATCAAGGCTCGAATCTTTGTCAGGTGTACTGAAGGGGGTGTTTCCAAAATTGTTTCTCACTCTCCCTCCACGTAAATGTGGGTACACTTGCTCTAAAGTATGACTGCAAACAAATCCATTAAATTATTAGTTACGATTCTTTAAAAACAATAAGCCAACAAATCCAATAAATTGTGAAGCAATACTTAAAACTAATGAGTAAACCAATATAGTCGACTCTGAAGTAGAACGTTTTAAAATCAATGAGCAAACGAATCAAAAATACAATTCCATTTTAAAATGTTGATTAATTTAGTTGTTCTAAAGACAATAGTATATGTAATCTTACGTATTTTAAATTTAATTTTTCTGTAGTTTTCAAGTACTAAAAATGTTCTAGAAAATCATCTTGATTTTGTGGAGGAATCGACCCGAAAATATTAGTGAAAAATAAATACTTTAGTTGAACGTTTTCTATTATTTTTATCTAATGATAAGTAGTGCCTCACTATACCAATTTATATAATTAAATAGTAATGATTTTCTCAACCAATTCAATAAAATACAAGCAGAAAATTCGGCCTACACATAAGATGGGAAATTCGGACACACATGACTACGGCCATATTAAATAATTTTTTGGGAACACTAACATGACATGACATGACATGACATGACTAACATGAAACATTTGAGTTAAATCTTAGTGCATTGGACTGATATTAATGAAATTTAATTTAAATATATGTTGAAAAATGAATAAAATTGTTACAGGTTTATCCAATTTAAATGTTTAAATACCACCAAAAAATCTCCGACATGGCCTTACACTGACGTTTTTGTTATTTAAATAATACCTACATAAGCTTACATACAATCAATTAATGTTTACTGCATATGATGACCACCATTTGTCTATAAACGTACGTCTCAAATAGATACATACATCATTGCTTGTTAAATATGAATGCTAGCGACTGCTCTCCAGCGCCGTCCCGTTCTCTACATAGATAAGCCTCCGAGCTTATCTGTAGGTTAAATTGCCTATACAAAACCATGTCACGGCGCTAAAGTTGAACAAATGGTTTAGTGAAGTGTTTTTCACAAAGTTTTGGTGATGGAGGGTCACCAAATGAAAGTTATGTCCACTGAGATACCACTGGGGCCACTGGAGTAGAAAGTGGGGGGACCTTGAAAATAATGCAGGAAAAATATTATTTGTAGGCAATTCCATTTTAGGACTATTAATAAAAGACAAAAATTGATTTATTAAATTAAATGATGAAAAAAACCCCATATAACTCCATGTAATAAGTAGGTGTTTTATTATTTTTAACATTCTAAGCCTCATATTTTTTCTATAAATAATTGTTTTGATTTAATGACTCAAGGTTGGTACACATACTTCCTTTTTAGCGATTTGAGTATACCGAGAAAATAAATACGGCATAGTAGATTTAATCTTTTGCATTTCTATCTTTTGTATTATATGTGATTTAAATGATTTATTTTACTATGAGATTTCCTGGATCCTACGGACCACTTGATAGGCCACCAAAGACCACCAGTGGTCCAAGGACCCCAATTTGGTTAACTCGAGTGTCTATTTCTCCTTTGATCATGATATACTTCCCTTAGGAAATACGGTACCACACCTCGTCACAAGAGCAGTCAGTTATTGTGTCCACTTAATCCCTCTAAGATACTCGAAGATTAAATCCCGGTACACACGACACAGCTTTTTATACAAAATGTGGTGACCACAAGATTGTACCGTTATTCGTATTGTACAAATTTCAGTGACAAGCACAGATAAACATGACTTCTATAAGCTTTGTTTTTTCCGTGAATAGTTGAATATTTTCTAGAAGTAAAATGCGTTATGAAAAAAAAGACAAATTTAAGTTATTCTAGATTGAACCTCAATTATAATTGGTGTGAACTGTTAGTAAAGGAAAATTAAATTTTAAAATTATATTTCACTCAACAGGTATACTAAATTAAATGCTTATAGTAGATATGATCTAAAAATTTAATCAATGGAATAAGGGCAATTAAGCAATCTTCTGTTCAAATATTGTATTCAAATTGTACTTGCCGTTTTAATTATTCATGGGTAAAACTTGTTCGCAGTCATTGTGATCAAGAACTTATATAATTTTTTCGTTTAGTGACCTTAAAATGAAAGAACATATGTTAAATGTAGGAAGATTCATATACATACTACAGAGCTAGGCAGCTAAATATAATTTGAGAAACACAATATTGAGAAACGCCCAACATGTATTGAGTTTTGGAAGCAGGTCATGGAATAAAATTGTGTTAATAGATTTAACTTCATTTTGGTATATAAATATTATTGAGAGTGATTTTATCCGACACTTAAAATTAATTAAATATAGGTGTCGGACAGTTTTGAGTTACCAACCTTTACAATAGCTTGTACAAATTGCATTAACTAGTTACCACCAAAATTTAAGCAACGCTTACTCCTTTTATGGACATCCATTGAACAACCACAAGCAAATATATATAATAGGTTAGTATTTGTTTTCAAGTATTGAAAACTGGCATTCCTAGAAATTAAATTATAATGTTTGCGATTTTTAAATATGTTTTGTAATAAGAAATATGTTTACTTAATTTTATAGATATCAAGTATTATTATATTAGTAGATATTCAACACTTATAAGCACTCAATTAAGAATTTTCTCCGTGACTTTTTAATTTGTAATGTAGGTTATTAGCAACATCAGTGTTCTTGAACAAAGTGCTAATCTCAGGACCCGAAGATCGCTTAGTGCATTTTTACATAAATATGAAAATTCATAAAACAATTTCTTTCAAAGGGGAAGTAAAGTCCTGAAAGTTATATGATACGCTATTCCGACACAATTTTATAAATTCTTTTCCTGCGCGCGTAGAATTATATGAAGAAATCTCTACCCATTAGCTTGTAGATATCCTTGTCAATCATCTACTACCACACATAATTCAATTTTTTAAGACCACATCTTACTATAAGTTTGGGTTAAATTCTTATGTAATAATTACTAAAATATTTTAGGGACAAGAAAGTTATAATTAGAGGAAGAATACCCACGTTTGCGTGGAGAGAGAGTGAGAGAATGGAAAACCATTTAGGAAAAACCACCCTCAGTACACCCAACACAAATTCGAACTTCGATTTCCACGTAATCAGAAATCTAGTCTACTGCAACAGTGACGCCTTAGACTAGGGATGAGCATATTACAGAGCACCGGTTTGTTCAACCCGGTCTACGGGATAATTTTTTCTAATACAGCAAAACTGTATTATTACCAAACCATGCAAAAATCATTATTTCCAAACTTGTTAAATAATGCCCAGAAATATTTGGTAGTGTTCGCACCCTCATGTTTATGCGAACAAGTGTTTTCAAACATGAAAATTAGGTAAAGTGATCTTATAAATCTAATTACATATGAACATCTGTCTTCTCTCTTGAGAATCACCTCCTCACAGCTTAACAAGATTAAATGCAAACATGCTGGAATCTCATTTACTGTTTGAATCATCTCCCAACTCATCATAGTATATGCTAAATCTTTTAACCAAACTTAAAAAAATACTAGGAAAATAGGGAAAGCTAACACCATCATCATATGAGATTGGAACACTATTGTCGGAGAAGGACGGTAGCAGAAGCTCATAGGGCCACATGGACTGAGGAAGAGAAAAAACAGAGGGATAATGCCATAAAATTCTGCCAGCGGAATTACCTGGTGGTGATAAAAACCTGGTTCAAGAAACGGATGATTAATTTAAATAAATGGAAGAGCTCAGGAGACTTAAGCAAGTACCAACTAGACTACATCCTTGTCACTTAGCGATTCAGGAATGGAGTGAAGGATATGAAGACATTACCAGGTGCCGAAATCGATTCGGACCACAATCTGCTTATAGCTTACAATGAAATAAAAACGAAGAGGATAAGATGGCCACGAGAAAACCGAGGCGGGACTTAAAAAAATTAATAAGTAAGTGTGACGTTTTTAGAAATTCAATAGACAAAAGTTAAGTGACGTGAGAGTAGATGGTATAGTATGGAAGGGAAGGGGATATTGTTAAGAATATTTTTTGAGGGTGTTGGAAAAGTGAAGATGAAGCGCATGAAAGTCTTGGGTAGCAACAAAAATGCTTCAGAAAATGAAAGAAAGAAGAAAATGGAAAAACTTAAACAAAGAAGAATATATGAAGCTATACAACGAGTTAAGAAGACAAAGAAACAAGGCGAGGAAATAATATATAGAAGAGACATGCGATGACATTATCGAACGGAAAAGAAAAGGAGGGTATGACCTCCTGTACATTAAATCAAAGGAACTGGAAGATTAGAAAACAAAAGTGTGAAAACCATAGGATTAGAGAACCCCAACGTCCAGATGGTGATGGATCATAAAGATGTTCTTATGATTTGGGAACGATATATAAAAAAAACTGTACGAAAAGTAAAATTGACCAAATAACCTGGATATCGAAGGAGAAGACGAGGTAGAGGAGGACGAAAAGGGATCCAGTATTTAAAGAGTGAAGTGGAGAGAGCCATAAAGGACATGAGAAAGAGAAAGGCTGCTGAAGATGACGACACCCCAGATAAACTTCTGAAGGAACTGGGAAACAATGGATTAATGTCTCAGACAAAACTTAAAAATAATATCTACGAAACAGTAGAATGGCGCAAAGACTTTCTATGCAGAGCCATGATGGCGCTAAAGAAGAAGAAACAAGCTAAGAAATGCAGTGACCAAAGTACCATTAGCCTTATCTCTTATGTGAGGAAGATTGTGGCAAGAATACTCAGCAGGCGACTGGAACAGAAAATAGAAAGTGTGATGGAAGGATACCAATTTGGATTGAGAAACGGAACAAGAGATACTATCAGGATGGTGAGAATAATTTCATAGGTGTGTTGGAAGTCAAGGAAGAGTTCTAAATTGGTTTCATTGATCGTCAAAGGGCGTTATATAGAGTGAATTTGAAGAATCTGATAGACATAATCAAGAATATCGGCATCAAATGGAGGGGCATAAGGCTGATTGCAAATTTCTACCTGGGACAGCGAGTGAAGTTGAGACTAAATTATGGTGACACTAGCAGCGTAGAGATAAGAAGAGTAGTGAGGCAAGGAGGTTTTTTGTCACCTAGTTTGTATAAATTGTATAGAGGGTGCTTGATCAGATTAACCCTGGAGAGACGTGGCTAATTTCAGGATAGGAGGACGAGTCATCAACACAATTAAATAAGTATTTGATCTAGCAGTACTGTCCAAATATTAAGAAAGTTATAGGGAATGATGGACCATTTGGTATAATTAGCGTAAAGATATGGCATTGAGATCAACATGGAGAAATAAAAGTGATGGCGATTTCAAAAAATGAAGATGCACTGAAAATCAAAATTAGAAATAAGAGGTTGAAAAGGGGAACGTTTAAGTGCCTGGGAAGTCTGCTGACAAAGAATGCCTTCTGCACCAAAGGAATCAGGTCTAGGACCACCAAGGTCAAGGAATCTTCTAACAAGAAATGTTACTTTTACTAGCAAGTTGAGGAAAATCTGATGAAATGCTATATTTGAAGCATTGTGCTGTTTGTAGCAGAAACTTGGACTCTTAGGAAGATGGAAAAGAAATACTTGTGTAGCGTTTATCATATAAAAGCTACACAATTTAAAAGCAAAAAAACAATAAAAATAACAATATAATTTAAACTACGCCTACATTATATGGAGTCAACTCACCTAGGCCCCATTTTGTTTGTTGTGCCTCCCCCAGTCGATTCCTCCCACGAGCACCTCATACCACGATAAAAGTTGCGCACGTACTAACTGTGCGAAAAGTGCAACAGACTGAACTCTGACTTCACCTGAGGCATGATGGGAACTCTGTGGCGTTGCAGTTCGAGAAGGCGACGTATTGCTATAGTGTTGTTCTAGATCGTTCACCAAGCTTTTCGATGTTTCTACCCGTTGTATTACCACCCCGTCCTTCTCTTCTTTGTTTCTTGATCTCTTTTGTTTGTGCTAACCCCTCTCTCCCCCCTCTCAGAACTAGAGCTTTCACATATATTCCTGTGCTGTGCGAATGGTAATAACTCTTGTCAGGATACCGTCCTTGGACACAACTAGGTGTCAAGGATGTTCATAAGGTATAAATTACGTTTCGGCTTTTATATTCTCAAAATTCTTTTTCGGCCATAAATATTATTATTTTATTTAAATTGTACAATCATTGTTGGGGATAATGTATCTAACCTTGATTTGTTTATAGATTGGATTAATTATGGTAAATTATGTTAGCAGGGTTATTACGTTTGCAAATAAAAACGAAGTCCCTTTTTTGGACTTACGTGTTAGCTGCATTTTCTCGGACTAATATCATGGAAATGGTTGTGATATTTCTTTTGAGAGTTTTAATTTTTTTTAGTAGGACTATTATTGCACATAATGTATACCCCGTATGGCGCGAGACATCATTCTCTTTTCTTTGAATGTATTCGCTTTATTCAAATATATATATATATATATATATCAATATTATAGCCCGTCCGGCAAATGTTGCTACGATTAAATGTTCGCAAGTTTTGTATGGTCTGTTATACTTCATACCCGTAAGGCATAAGATGTCGAAGTTTTGTAGATGCTAGATTTAGATAAAATAAAACTTAGAGCTCATCTGGCAGTAAATTAGGTTATTACTCTTTTAAATTTTTTGGCTATCCCCTTTTGTAATATGTTTGATTGTGCTAACGTGTATTTATTTGGACTAGAAAAGGCCATTAGTGTATTTATTATAAACAAGCTTTATACTATTGAGTGTGGTCGCTGAGGCCTGTTGTTATTACATTTTCTACTGCTATACATATGTATTGATATTAGTATTCAAATCAGGGTGATTGTGCAAACCCATCGTTATTACTTTTCTAATAATTTTATATATAAATATTTAGTTTTGGGTGATTAGTGAGACCTATTATTGTTATATTTCAAATATATTTTATATTATTTATATTTATATTCTTCCTTCAAATTGGGGGATTGTTAAAAAGACAATTGGTATTGTTCTTCTATTATACACATTTGTCCTTTTTTATAAACTTTTCTTACTGCTTAATATGAACCTTTTTGGTATTATATAATGAGTTATATGCTGTTTATCAAAATAAATTATTTCATATCTTATGTTAATGCTTCTCTGCTTTTATAGTAGTCCGGTATAGGATCTAATTTAATTAAATATGTCCCGTCCTCTACCCTGATTTCGCCTAAATGTTGATTCCCCTAAATAATATTAGTAGAGTGGGTTCATGGAAGCAGAATGACCTATATGCCGGAGTAATTCCTAATTGTCATATGACGGTCCTATCGGCTCCACAGCAATTATTGTTTATTTGTTTTTGGTATTTTATATTGAGAATAAAATCTTGTGTAACCATCTTTATTCTATGGAGAATAAGGGTGGTGTTACACTTGGAGAGCTTTTAAATGTGATGCTGGTGAAGAAATTGAGAAAATCAGGTGGACAGACAAGGTGACAAAAGAAGATTTACTAAGTAAATTGGTTGAAAGGAGAACCATATGGGATGTGATTCTTCAGTACAAAGCAAAATGGATCGAACAATCCTTAGGAGGAACCATCCTATGCATGACGTCATAGAAGTGAAGGTTGAGGGAAATAGGAGCTTAGGAAGGAGGATTCTATTATTAGCTGACTTGAAGGAAAGAAGAAAAGTACAGGAGCTCAAGGTGGAGGTAGAGGATGAACCCTATTTATAACCCTAAAACCTAACTATTAGGGTTCAAATTCAAAATAAATTAATTAGTCAAACAAAAAAGAAAGATTGTGCTAGGTGAGAAAAGACTATAGAAAAAACTGGGCAAAAAAACCAATACCCAGAACACGCAATTTGGAGCAATTGCGGCACATGTCCCACGGTCAACGTCAAAAATATATTAATATATAAACATTCCCCTAATTCAATTACCAGACAATAATTTAGATAGCGTTATACCTAAGGATAAATAAGTTTAAAAAAATTAGAGTAAGTAGAAAAGATTCACCAAATGGGTTGTTTATTAGATATTCAAAAAAATATAAACAACAATTAAAATGAAAAATCCCATAAAGGGGAGAAATAATGTATAAAATATTTTGTGATCACAATAGCATAGTTTCAGAGACCAATAATTGAAGTTCATTATAAATTTAAATTATAATTATAAAGTTTAAGTCCAAAAGAAAGTATTATATTAACAACATCACTAGCTATGTTTCCTAGTTAGAGTCCAATAATTCAAGTTCATTATGGTTGAGATAAATTTTAATTCCAAAAGAAATATTTCTTTTAACACCATCACAAGTGTTGTTTTCTAATCAGTTCAATAAATTAAATTCAATAAGCCAAAAATAATTTTGAAATAAAAATAGAACATGCCGAAAAAGAATTTTGCTTACATTATTATTAGTTTCCGAAGCCTTAGCTTCCCCTAGCAATTATCGAAGCCAGTCCAAGAGTGCGTCTCCACTCGCACGATCATTCTTTTATATTATTATAGCACAGTCCACAGAACACGTAATGAGGGGATCACGAGTGGAGGAAAACCAAAAACATAAAAAAGGGGGCGAGGGGATTATACACTCTCTAGACTGGAGTAGAAACAAAACTGGGCACTGGCGAAGAGTATCTTCTTTTATTATTATTATTAGCACCGCGTCTTACTACCCGTTCGGGTTATACGCACTTACGCTAATGTGTAATGGTAGGGTGATTGTGAGATGAAATGGAGGACCTACAGTTTAACGTGGAATCCGAACTACGGTACCGGCCTGGCATTCCCCACATTCACAAGATGTCTTGTCAGAGGTGAAGGAAGCGTTTTGGCAATCAGATAAATCTTTGCCGGGACCGAGGATTGAACCCCGGACTTCAGCACAGAAGTCTGACACCTTACCCCTAGACCACCAGGTCACCGCGGTATCTTCTTTTCTACTGAAGATCTTTGGTCAGGAACTTTTGTAATTTAGCGTTCAGTATTCTGTTGTCAGTTGTTATGTTCGGACGTCTGTAGAATCATCGGGGCGGTTGAGTGCAAGCCGGGCCAACAGCAGACGGTGTCCGTGCAACTGGGTAAGTCAGTTTATTATTGACTTGGGTATCGTTGACTTGTGGCGATACTACAAGGACAGGGTGCATTGGTGGTCTAAGTTAACTGACAAAAGGAAGGGACTTGTCATAAGGCACAACACCTATTACTAATTAAAAAAATATAATAATAACAATAATAAGCCACTAAGATATTTTTTATTCTTGTGCATTGTTCATGTATTTAAACTTATTCATGTAAGTTTATTATCTGTGTCTATTAATTTTTTAAATACATTTCGAAGACATACTAACGAATTAAAATTTAGGACCCACCAATTTAAAAAAAATGTATTTGGCCCTCCTGTAGTAAGTAAATTTGCAAATCCCTACCCTATACCATGTGAAAACCTAAGCTGGCAAGTTTGTCTTGATTTATATTAATTTATTTAGAAAAACTGAATGAAATTAGATCATATAATGGTTTTCTAATTGCGTTATGTTAACATAATTACAATATATGTTTTAAATTTAAAATATTATTTATATATAAAATGAATATTAAACTTATTCGCCAAACCAGATTTTTACCGTATTCAATTATAATCAAGAGAAACAATCACACGACAATACATAATTGATAATTGATAGAGCATCCTCCCTTCTTAGATGAGTACCGAGAGCAAAAAAGCCATAATAGGCCTCTCCTCGGGTCTTATATGCCCTCGGATGACATGTATTTTGGCACCACAATGATCCCACGCTCAGATCATCCTGGCTACCAAAGTGTACTTCGTTATTGCTCCTACCCGCTTCGGTAACCGCATGGTTTAGGGCATTATTTTCGATGTAGACTAGACTGACGATGATACGGAAATCGATATTCTAATATCAGTCTGGTGTACTGAGGGTGGTCTGTCTAAAATGGTTTTACTACAATGGTATTTTAATCTTCCTCCACGAAAATGCGGGTACAGTTACTCTAAATACAACCTTCCTCATCCCTAAAAAATTAGCGTAATTAGTACATAAACGTATAACCTGAATGGTAGTGAGATTATGTAAAAATTATAATTATTGCTTCTTTTTGTCCAGGCAACAAGTAGCACAAAATCATTTCGGCCCATTTTACCATTGTCTAAGCCCCGAGGTGACGTCTGGTCTCCTCCTGTCTCAATACTAATATAAACGTATTACCCAAACGGGCAGTAGATGTGGTGTTAAAAAAACCCAATATAATAGCCCCTAACTTGCATATTGGACCACCTTAAAGCGTTCTTCAATGCTTTTCTACCTGTTTGTATAAAATGATTTTTTCTTAAAAGCATTAAAAAATTAATATAGCTTTATCAATTGGCATCACTGTATGAAGCAACCCTTTTAATATTACATTCATACAATACACCCTGGTTAACACAAATAGTACGGTACTATAGATTATTATATTATATCAAAAATAATATGCTAATATAATGTTCCTCAATAACGAATGCCAAAAGCAACAGGAAATTAACACACTTCACTAGTTCCCTAATTAAGATGGAGTGGGTGGGCATCACTAACCTGCCTATGGGCCGAGTAAGCTACGCTGTTCCGGATGGCGTCAAGACCAATCTTCAGGTCACGTACACACTTTTAAGTTAGGGCTTATAAATAAACATTACATTAGTAAGGTCTACGTCATAGGCTTGCGTGAGTAGCGCTATGGCCACTCATTATAAATTATTATGTCCACATATGTGGGGGCCATTAGCACGTGAGACCACACAAGAATCGACTCAGCAATGAAGTTTCTAAACCGGGGTTGGGCATAGCACTCCCATAGCTAGTAGGAAGTTATTTAAATTATCTAGCATTAAAAACAAGCTGAGAAGGTTCATCTTGCGAAAAACAATCCTAAATGCAATCAGACTGGGCTCAAATGCTGAGCGTCCTAATCAATGATGCGTGCATACGGACGGCTTCCATGTATATATCAGGGATCTTTAGGTTTTCTAGGATAAAGAAGAAGAGAAGAATAATGGTTAGAAGTCTATACATAAAAAATGGATTGGTGTAATTTTTTCTTTATTTGTATTAATTTACGTAAATCAATTTTATTTCTCAAGATACGCTTACACACATACACACAAACACACCCCACGAAAGCAAGTACACGTATAATAGTGAACTATTTGATATGGCCTTACAAATTATCTCAGTAGTGAGTCTTCCCAGTGAATTAAGGGTCCCAAGTTCGATTTCCCGTATGACTAATTTTTTTTATAATTTGTGAAATGTGGGTTTAGTCTTTCAATTGTTTCATCCTGGTAATGAATTAACGGGCTTGGTGCTGTGTCTGTTCCAGATTTTAAGAAATTTTATAAGTTGTGTGCCAATATAATCAGTAGGTTCATAAAGTGCACGTTAATTACTTCAAGTATTAAAAAATAATATGGGTATACCGTTAATTGGTCTTAGGTTAATTGAGAAATTACTGTAGTGCGTGCCTTTAATTACCGTTTACAAGACTAAGGGAGCAACTCAGACTCTGTGATGTCACAAGGACCAAGTGTTAGTATTTCCACTTTCAACCTACGAGTGACACCGCGGCATTGTTAGGGCAAATTAAATTACTCCCCCAGTCCCTCCTGCCACCGCTTGAAGAGACTGCTACACTTAACAAGGTAGAGGATCTGCCACACACGAAGTAACGTCAAGGACAGAAGTGGCCGAGATTCTCACCCTTCTCAAAACGAAACAGAAACATCTTTAATTCTTTGTAATCGGCGGGGAGTCTTGGAGGGAGACTTTCTAATTGGCGGTTTCTTTGATACGACACTTGATAATTAAGTAAGTACTCAATGGAGCTGCTTTAGTAAGTTAGCATGAACACACATGAACAGAACTAGTGTTATTACCTTCAAAGAGAAAACACCCACACATATATTTAGATTCAGGTATATATTTGTTTTAAGTTTGTGTCTAAGAAACCTATATATGAATAATCTTCATGAAACAACAAGGTGTTCACCACAAAGACTTTCTCCCGCTTTTATCTTAAAATGGAGATTTACTAAAAACTCGTAAGATTTGTGAAATGAAATATTAGGTTTATACATTTATGTAGAAACACTACACCAAAGATCATAGATGAAATAATACACATTTTACTCTATGGCATAAGGAACTAGGAACACTGTTACAGAACAATTGAGAAAAGATCAACATCTTTGTCCACCAATGAGCATACGAATCAAATTCATTTTCAAATAGCCAATTAATAAACAGTATATATATATTTGCTTATAGCTCATCAGTTATTGGTTTTATAAAATATATTTCAAATAAAATATTTTTTATCCTTAGTAGTACTACAACCTTAAAACGATTTTATTTCGTATATCAAATAGTTGCGGAAAATGATAAAATTGGAAAATTTCACTCATGTAAAGTAACCTCAGAGTCATTTTCATAATAAAATGAGAATTCACACCTTGTTAATAATAATGAAGTGCATAGACATAAAATTTAATCAAAACCATTAGAGCGAAATTTCGAAGAACTCGATTTTTTATCTTTTAGCCCTTCAGTAAACTAACCTTAAATATAGAGTTAGACATCTAATTCCAAAAATCACTTGGGGGAACTTTATTAAAACCCCAAATAATAAGTTTTAGCTCAATCGATCAAATAATTTTGGCTAGAGCCCGAGGTACAGGTAAACGGCATTACGAAAACTTTTTTTTTTCAAAGGGTCAGGAAACGTCGACATTTATCAAAATATATGTTAAATTCTTTTGACGATCATAATACTTTCTCTCCGAGGAAAAGAAAGAAAATATTTTGTTTTCACAGGAAGGGCATTTAGAAAATACATAACTTTGTGCGTTAAACAAAAGTGACAATTGGAGATTACATGACCTGCGTGAAAGCAGATATAATACATTTTGTTGCTGTCAAAGTACTTCTTATAGAAATTGGAATGCATTATATTCTAATAGCTAATTATGTGATTATGTGTGTTATGTAGCCAAACCAATAAAACTATCTAAGTTTTATATTCTAACTTTCTGTAAGGCCCCTGTTAAATAAATGCCTTTATTTGTTTGAAGAAGGTCAAAACTTAGTTTCTGACCATTAAATTTGATCTCATAGCTGAAAATTTCACGTGAAAGTCTTTGAAAATGAAATGGGCTATCCCTTTTCTATGATTTTTTAAAATATAAAACTTGGAAAGTTATGAAGAAAGCAAACGCCTGTACAAATAAATGTACATAACTAGTGAAACTTAGAAGATCGAAACTATATTCAGGTTACGGAGAACAGTAATAAGTGTCACATTCGTAGATCTAAAAATGACACCCGGACAAGGGAATCGAACCCGATACACTAGGTATAGTATGTCATTGCTCTACCACCGTGATAGCAAGGATTAATCCCATGCTCAGGGTAGTTATTCACTCAACGTTTAAGGCAGAGTCTGTAATGGACGTGTGGAAATAATAGGATGTCATGAGCTCAAATTGTTACCATAGTAAACCGGAGGGTCGGCTTTACGCTGCCGTATTCAATTAAATTTTACATAAAAGCGATAACATGATAGAAAGTAAACATTCGTGCTATTAAATTTTCCCTTAGTTTATCCTGTATAATAACAAGTTTACATTGCATTATTGCAGTCGTGTAAGATAGGGTCACAATGTAATACGTCAAGGTAAGACATGCCTTTCAGGGTAAACAGAGCACACATAACTGGGTGTGGTATTATTGATAGCTCATTGCTAGCCGATGATTTACACACGTCCATCACAGACTCTTCCTGAGCATGGGGAAAATACTAGGTATCTCAGTGGCAGAGCATTGGTGCCCTAATACAAGGCTTACAGAATCAATTTCCATGCCCAGATTTAATTTTACAATCACCACACCGTGGTGTAGTGGTCAGTTCACCTGGCTACGAGTTTAGGGGTCCTGCGTTCGATTCTCTGCTGGTATCTTGGGTATTTTTCTATTTAGGGGAATGATACCAAAGGTCACCAGGGTTTAGTTAGGCTTAAGACTAACTCCATCTCCCCAACATTATAATCACTATAATCTACATCATCTCATTGTGAGTACGACGTGTAGACAACCTCCTGTGGTGCACCCTGGGTAACGTTCTGTTCCCACAGAGCAGCAAATAGTCTACACATAAGGCGACCGAGCCTGATGTCATGTACCTTCGGTCATATATGCCGGGCTTTCTGAATATCTGCAACGCGTCTCCACGCTACAGTAAGGGGACCCCCTTAATACATCATCTTTCTCAAAGTTCCTTTAGTTTGACGATAAAAGGACTTCGATTTTAAACCCTTTATACTTATTTTAGTATATTACATTGTAAATAAATGATACACAAGTCAGATAAAACAACTCAAGGTGTATAAAAACTTGTTTGTTTATTACTTTACTCATTATTTATTGTGCATGGCATCATACTAACCTAATGGATATCGGGGATATTTACAATAACGGTATAGGAATGAATTTGCAATGAAGGAGATTGGGAAAATATTTTGAAAAAAATAATCAGTGTATCCAGCAGGATTCTAAACCCAACACCTACCTGGTGGCGTAGTTGGCTAACGTGCTAGTTTAGTGTTAAGCTGGACTGCCGAGGATGGGGAGATCAGGTTCAAATCTCGGTTGGGTGAGGTGGGGGTGATTTTTCCTCAATTGTTTTTCAATCTACCTCCACGCAAATGCGGGTTCACTTCCTCTAAATTTAACCATCCCAATTCCTAAACCATTAGCATAATTTGGCTTATACTTATACTTTTTTCACGTTATGGCCATGTTTTATTATTCAGGTTAGGGATAGGGGTGATTATTTGGGGGCTTAAAGGGGTGAACTGTTTTTAGGAATTAATACTGAAGAAAAGTCTTTTGAGGGGCGATGTGTGTAGAGATGTGTGTGGGGGTTTGAAAGAAAGAACACTTTTTTGGAAATACTAGTGAAGGAAATGCTATTAAGTGGTAGGTGGAGGATATAATGTCCAAGTTAAGCTAAGTTAAGTTAAATTGATTAAAGAATTCAATATAATTCAATAATTGATGAAACCAATAGATTATTAACAGTGAACCATAAATAAGTTTAAAAATGTCAGTGTGATTTAGTAAAAGTGAATAATATTAAATTTCTATATAAATTATATAAAAAACATTGAGTAAAAACACATTAAAATGTGAGTCAGGTACAACACATAACATTAAAATATAACACATTAAAAGATTGACATGAATTCAATATACTGGAAAAACGTTAAACTTGGTATAATGTTGAATGAAAATATTATTAAGATTGAGTATTATAATAAGATTAAGAGTAATAATCGACAATAGATAGTGTAATAAAAAATTTAAGAAATACATTTTATTGAATTCTAAATTCCTTAGCTGAATTTCCTTGCTCCTTGTGTGGCATCCGAGAGATGCCATTAATTGACATAAATGTGACATGTTTCGGCGAGCAACGTCGCCATCCTCAGACAGTGTGTACTGCCAAGTGAGCTTCTCAGGTTGAAAACCAGAATGAAACTTGTAGTAATCAATTTATATCTGCTTCCTTACTACAGCTTCATCATATTTTTTAAAAATCTTAATGCTATCCAAGCTCAAAATGTAGAAAGTTTATCAACATAAAATCAATCTTAAGAAAACTAATGCTAGCTTATGGTTCAATTACCAATGTCTTACAAATAATATTACTCCAAATTTCGCCAAAATTAATATTAAATCCAACAAAACTAGAATTCAAAAATTTACCAAATTTTTTCATCACACCAGAGTTAAGAATGAAATAGCTATTTGCACAAAAACAACAATTTCTGAACCTTCAAGCTTATCAATTACATCTTGAACACAGCAATCTTATTCACACCATCATTTGGCATAATATACAACTTCACATCCAAGATAAAATCAACAACCTATTAATCCACAAAAACCACACCCCCAAAAATAAAATTAATAAACTCATGACACAACCTAAACCTCTCAATCAACCTAACAATATCACAACTCACAAGTTTTATCCTAGGATTTTAAATTTATCCAATATTCATCTCTCCCATGAAGAAGAATCCATTCTTCTTAAAGGTTTCAAATTTAATTGCCATAACTATTCCCTCACCGATAAAGTCCATTCTTTCATAATAGACAGTGAAGAAGCTATCAAACATATTGATTCTGAATTCAAAAACCTAACTCGACACCTAATAGCCAATCAAATTCACAAAATCATTAATAATGACAATAGCATCAAACCTAACCTGAAAGAACATTTAATCCTCAAACATCTTAACAAAAAAAAAATTAAAACAAACACAATCGTCAATGTTAAATCTGATAAAGGAACACTATTGTTCTCATGACTCTTGATGATTACATTTCCAAAACCATGGATTTCATAAATAACAATAACATCATTGAACTAAAAAACGACCCTACCACCAAATTTCAAAAAGCTGTAAAAACTTCTCTTGAAAAGGGACCCCTTATTGTCTCGCCTAAAGATAGCTTCAAATTCATAAACATGAACCCCAAAGCACCCAGATTTACTTCTCTCCCCAAAATTTACAAACCAAATATCCCTATACGACCTTTGGTCAACTACCAGAACGCCCCAGCTTACAAGATCACTAAATTCCTTGCCAAAATATTACAACATAACTTACAATTACCATATTCCTTCAACGTAAAAAGTTCTTACCACCTGATCTACAAACTCAAAAATATCTCCCTAAACAAACATTCTAAATTTTTATCTCTAGATATCTCCAACCTATACACAAATTTCCCTTTGAATGAGACCATAGAAATTGCCACTAATAATTTTATAAATAATAACGCTTCTTCTGATTACACCAAACAGATCATATCTATCCTTAAAACGGTTTCTGATCAAAATTACTTCCAGTTCAACAATAAATACTACTCCCAAAAGGATGGCTTAGTCATGGGTTCTCCCATCTCAGTTCTAATGTCCGAAATATTCTTACAACACCACGTTAATAAAATACTTGATAAACTTAACACCATTTTGGACGTCAAATTCTATTTGCCGTTATGTTAATGATATCTTGTTAATTTACGAACAACGTCCCAATTCATCTTTGAATGAATTAAATCATACTGTCAATACAATTCATCCCAACCTCAAATTTACCATTGAACAAGAGAGATCAACAATAGCATAAATTATCTTGACATTTCAATTTCCAGAAACTTGAACAACCACTTCGAATACAAAATTTTCAGAAAACCAACACACACACACACAGATACAATCATTCCTAATGACTCTACCCACCCCTGTTCTCACAAAAGAGCAGCTTTCAACAGCCTCATATACAGACTACTCCATATACCTTTAAGTAAGAAGAATTACAAACTTGAACTCAATACTATTAAACAACTTGCCATTAATAATGGATACTCTCATTCTCTTGTGTACCGTATCCTCCAGAAGCAAAAAGCCCAGTTAAAACCCACAACCACCCTTACTCCCTCCAATGCCATACCCACCAATAAAACCAAATGGATTAAGTTCAACTACACAGGAAATGAAATTTACAAAATCTCCAACATTTTCAAAAAACACAAACTCAACATAGCTTATAGTACCACCAACAATGTCAAGAAATATATCAACAATTCCATTCTCAATACAACTAGTCAATTTCATAAAAGTGGCGTCTATCAGCTCACTTGCCAATGCAATAGTGTATACATTGGCCAAAGTGGTCGGAAAACAGTTTCATTCTGGTTTTCAACCTGAGAAGCTCACTTGGCAGTACACACTGTCTTAGGATGGCGACGTTGCTCGCCGAAACATGTCACATTTATGTCAATTAAGGGCATCTCTCGGTTGCCACACAAGGAGCAAGGAAATTCAGCTAATGAATTTAGAATTCAATAAAATTTATTTCTTAAATTTTTTTTATTACATTATCTATTGTCATTATTACACTTATCTTATTATAATTACTCAATCTTAATAATATTTTCATTCAACATTATACCAAGTTTAACGTTTTTCCAGTATATGAATTCATGTCAATCTTTTAATGTGTTATATTTTAATGTTATGTGTTTTACCTGACTCACATTTTAATGTGTTTTTACTCAATGTTTTTTATCTAAGTTATATAGAAACTTAATATTATTCACTTTTACTAAATCACACTGACATTTTTAAACTTATTTATGGTTCACTGTTAATAATCTATTGGTTTCATCAATTATTGAATTATATTGAATTCTTTAATCAATTTATATCTGCTTCCTTACTACAGCTTCATCATGTTTTTTAAAAATAAGTGAAGTTAGATTAATATACGAATATTTTTCTATTTATATTTTTTCTATTACATGGTTGTCCAGAAAGTATTGATACATTTCATAATGCAATATCTTTATGTATTTATTATTCAACTCCTATATATGTTTACAAATAGTCTCCAAATGATAAACAAAAATGTTGGGAAATTTAATACAAAGTTATTTCTTAAATCCAATGTCCTTAATATGGCCACCATTGTGTGCTATATACTGCTTCTTAAAACTTGACAACACTGTTGTGAATGTCTCTTGTGAGATTTTCGCATACCCCACAAGAAAAAAATCCGGGGCCGTCAAGTCTGGTGAGCGTGGTGTCCAGGCGATGTCCCCAAACCGTGATACAGAATGTCCAGGAGACATGTCACGAAGCACCTCCATGGATATTCGGGCTGTGTGTGCTTATAGAACCACAGGTTGTTAGTGTCCGTATCCATGTGTCCAAGTGCAAGGGTAAGGACAATTTGCCATCATGTGGCGATATTGAAATACTGTTATGGTTACGGACCTGTTCTCCTCCTCTTCAAAAAATTACTGCCCCAAGTAACCAAAAGATGCAACACCACACCATACTGTTACTTTTTCTGAGTTAAGAGGAGTCCGTTGCACCTCTGGTATTCTCAGCTGCCCAGTAACGACTGTTCTGGCTGAACAACACTAATCTTGTAGGGGTGGAATTTTACCTCCTGCAACAATCGTCCCACACTGCTCCGAGAGATGTTAAGTGCTGCGGATTGACGCATAATCGATTTCCGTTGAACGCAGCAATCACTCGCTAACGATTTTCTGGTTTTGTCACACAATACGAGCACGAGGAACACGATAAGTGCCTGAACCAAACCAGTGACCCTCCATTCGGTCAACCATCCCAATATCGCATTCCGTGAAGGAGCGTTGTGTTATTAGAACTCATGTTCAGATCTTCGTTGAGTCACCGTCACGCAATTTGTATTTATAAACAGCTCCACTGATGTTACAAGTTGTTGGGCTGTCCATCTCTCCATTACTAAAAACGTAAACATCAGAATGCTGGCTACAAACTGGTGTGTCTGATGGGCGCATGCGTCATGCTATCTTACAGACAGGAGATTTCAAAATGTGTCAACACTTTCTGATCAATCATGTATATTACAAAATTGACCAGAAATGAGAATTCTGAAATCGTCCCGTCTGACAAGTAATATACATATGACTCATATATTATGTATTTGCGATAAGATGTCAAACTATAAACACTGTTTTTACTACCCTCTAGGGGCGTACACATATTCACAAACTATGCTAATGTGTTAGGGATGAAGGTTGAATCTATAGTAAGTGTACCCACATTTTCTTAGTGGGAGAGTGGTAAACAACTAAGGAGAAAAAATGCCCTCATCCAACCAGAATTCAAACACCGATATTTCCATCATTAGCAGTCAATTTTATCGCAAAAGTGACGCCTTAGATCATTCGATCACCGAAGCGGGAATCCGTACAAGTTAAGGATGAGTATAATTAAACTGGTTCAATATTAATAGCTGCGAGAATCATAATTAGATTACTGAAAAAAATGAAATCCTAAACCATGACCCCCTTCCCCCTCTGCCAGCCAATGCAGTAGAAAAGGTGGCACCTTCTACTTCGAGTGATTATAGTTAGCAAGCACACCGGTGGGGTTAAGTTTATATAAGCCTGTAGAAACTTTATATAAAGTGTTATCACAAGATTCTCTGGTCAAAATAAATATAAATCGCTAGAAGTAATTATTGGTGAAGTGATCCTGACGTTCACGGAAGTAACGTTAACAGTCAATTGTGTGCAACACAAACATCTACGATTAAGATGCCTGTATATTCCATTCACGATAGGTTTTTACCTGGATGACAGTTCGAAAATCATATGTTTAGGTTTTGGGTTGCCAACACTTGTAAAAGATCACAGTTTTGTTATAAATGTAAAGATCTTTAATTACCTGTTATATATTACATTTAAAATAACGTAAACTTAAGTTTTCTCATACTATTTCATTTTTTTAAATAATTTATTTTTATCCAACTCGAAACAATATTTTAAACATAATTAAAAGTACTTAATTTTCATTTTGGAACGATACTGATTTTGTATAATATAGTGCAAACATCAATATCTTTTAATAAAGGCATCGTATTTACTTGAATAAGAGAAAATTGTTGTCATTTTTTTACATAAAATAAATGATTTTATTATTATTTTATCGTATTTTGAAATATTTAACCGAATAAAATATTTTCATCAACTGCGTGTCTGCATCATTGTAAAAAACTTGTTTACCGTTATGTTCAATCATATGGTTTAGATTCGTCAGCCGCCATTTTGAAGCTATGTTCGTTAGAAGTTTTTGTGAAAGTGGTGTTAATATATTTTTAAGGGGAATAAAACTATAAATAAACTTTGTGTCCGACCTCAAATAAATGTATAAATAATATTGGCCTAAATACCTGTGGTTAGCTATCACATTAATATATTACCATCTGTTTTCATTACAGTCATCCAAAGTGATAGATGTCAGCTGCTGGCGTAGGGATTACTTCTAGTAACATTTTGAGCTGTCATCCAGGTAAACCTAGCTCGTGAATGACTTATACAAGCAACAGCTGAAAAAATAGAAAACCTCAGTGTCCAGTCACCGAGGGTTGTGTTTCTAATTAATATCTCACACGTTTATATATTTAGTGCACAAAGTCAACTGTCCTGGGTTCAATTATAATGTCTAGGTGTCATTTTTCAACTATATTTGATTTGATCCAAATAAATATAATATAAATAATGTAAATTAATATAGTAAATTACATTAATGCATTATATTTATTATAAAGATTAAATAAAATAATCTATGATTGGGAAACTAGTCTTATAAAGTTATAATACAATCACATGCTATAACTGTTTTTTTATAAACATAATAATATGGTAATACCAAATTAGGACTTTCTTTATATACCTTGTTTCGTGATCATCCAATATGAGTAATAAATACGGGTTTACTTACTAGGACTTATAAAACGTTAGTCTAAGTTTGAGTTAAAAATATAAGCTCACTTTAAAGCACTTACCTAATATCACTTTATTATTATTATTGTTATTATTATTATTCAAGGTTTCCAATTGCTAAGTTATCATAAGCTTAGCTCGTAGCTTAGCATAATTCTGAGCTTGCTATTTACTAAATTATCATAAAGTAATCAGTTAGAGTAGCACTATAAATATGTACTTGATATTTAAAAAAAAACCACATAAAGTAATCACCTTAACAGAGCATTTAAAACGATTTTTTTGTTCGTTTAGAACTTGTAAGCTGTTTGTACAAGCCGGGTTGAGTCTAATAAGGAAAGAATTACTTAAGTTTGATAGTATAGCATCTCTGTTTTTCCAGAAAATCTTTCTGCCCTTAAGTACTTTGTTTTCGTTGTGTAACTTCTTTTCTATTTATTAATTTCTATTTTTCGTTGTCGAGAGCACTGACCCTTACTGTTTAATCTAAGACACCACTATGAGAAAGATTAAAGAACTAAAATTTGCTTTCTATTATTCAAGAAATTTAAATTAGAGGATAGGCTAAGGAGTATGAACATAGCAATTACTAGGCTAAGGAGTATGAAGATAGCAATTACTAGTTATTGGTGACTTAAAATATCTAAACGTGTGAAGGAGCTTAAAAGTGAGTTTTAACTATACATTATTTAAATTGCCTAACTAAAAGTAACGAGATAAGAAGAGTGGATTTTACTAAACGTTTTTACTTCTCAAAGCTACCAATGTGAACAAGTTTTTTCCCCATTGTAACCTTGTACCCGTTCGGGCTATATGCAAAACTTAATTAAGCTTGTGGGTTAGTGACAAGAAAGGTTGCATCTTAGAGGAAATGTACCTGAATTTGTGTGGAGGAAGAGTGGGTAAAACATTCAGGAACTACCACCCTAAGTAAACCCAGCCGGGATTCGCTCCCAAATAATCTATGTGAATAAAAGTTTTATCTTAGAACTTGCTATCAGTGAGTTAAAGTATCTAATTTGAAGAGAACTAGATAAGGATCCTTCATAATTAAATAAATGGACCAGATTCACCCCGATAATAGATTATACACTACAATCTATAAGTACTATAAAAAGGACGGCCGATCCAAAGCAAACTCAGGACTCAAAGGACAGAGAATGCGCTAAACACTCGCCAATTCCTACCATGTCTGTCCAGTTTTATCCTTTCCTTATTTACCCACTTGAACTGTCTTGTTCTTAGTTCTCTCTGTCTCAACTCAACAAATCTGTGCACAAGTAAAAAACACACTGTCCGGAAATGTTCCCTCTTTAAAACTCCATTACCCATCCTCTTACAATCCCAACTCACTTCTTTCTTGGGAACGTAGCTCTCCAATAAGATTTTCTTATTTTCTTACACGTTCCTTCTCTTGCCATTTCTCTCGCTTTCTTTTTTTCTTATATTTTTTTTCTGACGAAAAAAAAAAGAATGAATGAATCAAAAGTTTTTAACCATGCTTTTTGCATCTCTTTTCCTTTTTATTTAAAAAAAATAAATAATAGAAAATAGGACAAAGATGTTGGTAAAAAAAAATATTGAAAAGGTTTTTTTAGTATGCCTGTAGTATCGTTAAAAAGTTTTAGGCAGCAAGAAAAAAATATAATCCATAAACGGTGCCTCCAGGCTGAAAATCCGATTGGAGCGTATTTGTCGCTAAACCTCTGAAGGGCGACATGGCTCCTGTTGTTGCTATGGCAGCGTTACACTCGCCCACGAGACGAGGCAAAACATGTGAAATCGAAAAGGAAATAGCAGGGAGAAATGTTAAGGGTTACAAGAATAGAATTATTCTTTAAGCAACAAAAGATGATGGAGTGGGTAGAGACGGGATAGAACTACATGTCAATGCTTTTTTAAATCCCGGTTGAGTTTTTATGAATATTTAATGCGATATAAAAATAGCGAATCGGGGAATATTTTGACGTGTGAGAATAAAAAATATGACCCAACAACTATAGCCAGGGCTGATTTTAAAGATATGCCATATTTTTTATTTTGTTACATCACGGAAAATGCTCTTGTGCATTTAAACTCTGTTTATGAGCCCCCTGTTTTATAAATATATATATATAAAATTTTATAGTTATTTTTGATTTTTAGGTCAGTTTTCATGCTACAAATAATTATTTAGTCATTTTTAGGTATTCATGTTTTGTGAATTAATCCATACTTAAACCCATCGTTTCATTTTTTACGCACAGTTGTTGGAATGACAAGATAGTGTATATTTCAAATGCACTTTGTACAGTCTTCATATTTATGTTTAGAAAATCTACATTCCTGGTAAACAATGAGTCTAACCTGGCGAGATTTCACTGAGCACGGATAGTTGTTTCTATTGAAGCAGTTATTTGTAAATCAATGTTCATATTTGACGATCTGCAAGAGTCTATTGGCTAAACGTTTTTTTAATTGCATTCAGACATATTTTGGTTTTGATTTATACACATATGGTTTGGTATATTCATGAGTGGTTAAGAAAGCGTACTAAGCCTTTGCTGACCTTTGATGGAACAAAGGGTTAGGTGTGGAGGTATTTAAGCTGATATTGTTTATGAAATCATAATATTTCAAAATTCACGCCCGAATCAGTGGGGACGTGAGCTAAGTGTCGGGATCATTTAGTCAGCCTCGCTGATAACGGAGAAGTCAAGTTTCGAATCCTAGTTTATTGTCCTGAGGCTCGTTTTGATTAAATTACGGGTAAATTTCCTCTTTTATATATTTCCTTCATTCCTAGTAATTTTGCCCTCAAACGAATAGTTAGTTTGACGTGGCAGAAATAAAAGTTATTCCTAGCGTTTTGGTTGGTTATTTGATTTAAATTTTATCGTGATAGATTAAGCTAGTTTGTAAGTCGTGTAATAATACATATCAATGTTTAAAAAGTGAACTTACACACTTCAATAAAATAAAGTTAGTGAATGTTACTAATACTTGTTATAGTTGTAATAGTTAACTGAAATGTGGTACACCCTCTAAAGAGAGTACCAATTTAAATAAAATGATTGTACTTCTCGTTTATGAAACATTCTAATGAACATAAATGCTTCTATTTCTTTATGTGAAAAGAGAAATAGAGATAAAGTAAGCTCTTTTCCATTTCATTTAATGTCGTAGAGTTTAGTGTAACTTAAATCGACACTTCAAATGGGCAGTAAAATACCTATCTGAAACCCTCAGTTTGAAATTATACACTTAATTCCTTTGAGATAGTATTAACAAGGCTTTCACTTATTTGCTTTACTTTTTTAAATATCTACGCGAAGGAAAAAGCAGGAAATCTGAAAAGCCGCGCTCATTTCCACCTTGCTTCCCGTTCAAAGGGTGTCTGCCCCAGTGAGTGTCCTTCACGAATAAACCGGGGCTCGCGCATGCGTGCCACTCAAGTCTGCCACTTGGGTGCCCTCCGACTCCCCCTCTCGACCAACGAACGCGGAAGAGAGAGGTTCATTTAGAGTCGCCCGACGTGAAATAAGACTCCTCTCCACGACGATCAAAGCCTTCAACGCTTTCTCCCTTGCCTCGTCGCGCTGTACACTTGGATCTCTGTCGGGGGGGGGATGAAACAGACCTTGCCCCTCTATTTCCTCGAAATCTCCTGGAGTAGATTGTTCCTCCACCGCTCTCCTCCAGCCCTCATCCGGCTCACTGTTAATGATACAAGAATAATCTTGGTGGGCAAACAAAGAACAAGGAATTGGATAACCTCGAGACACACAGCTCAAGTTTGGAGAAAAAAAGGGGGGAGGGGGGGAGAAAGAGGGAATAAAATACCCCCTAATACTCTAGAGGGGAATTTCAACAAGGATGGAGATAAGTATGAGATACTTCCAATCCGAGACGCTCTATTCCGCTCCACGACCTGTAGAATTGATGAGAGAAAACTGGCCTCAATTATTTGTTATTAATTTCCATCAAGTATTGACAATAGAGGCTATATAAACAAAACTCGCTTTACTCGCTGGAGGCTCCGCCCCGAGACCCCAGTGAGTTTTCTTTGCAAGTGGATGTAAACTAATGTAGTTTCAGAGTTTTATTTTATAGGTCTTACCGTTTAGCCACAAGAGGCCTCCAAAGAAAGGTCCGGACCGACTTTAATGTTGCTTCGACATTTTGAATTTTTTTTTATTAATTTTTTTTAAACTTTTTGGAATTTTCCCATCGGTTACAGGCTAGAAGCTATAAGTTTGCCAAATTTCAAGTTTATAGCTCATCTGGAAGTGGATAAACATTAATGTCAGTGAGTGAGTCAGCTATGTGGCTTTATGATATAATAATAATAATAATAATAATAATAATAATAATAATAAAAATAATAATAATAATAATAATAATAATAATAATAATAATAATAATAATAACAGCTGCGTATCACATGAGCTGACGTGGCTTTATTAGCTGTCAAATCTTTCCTACAAAAATTGGACTATCACTTAATTGATTGCCGTTAATGAGTTGAATCTAATATATTAATTGTGAATAATTAAGTCAGGTTGAGACTCAAGTTTTTATTTTGAACACTGTGGCTTTCTACCCGTCCGGGGCTATATGCAAGTTTATACTAATCGGGTAAGAATTAAGAGGTAGCCTTTTAGATGAGATATTTTAAACCGTACCCTACCCCCCCCCCCCAACCCATCGCCAGCAATCCAAACTATACAAGACCGGCGCTTTTATCCGCATGCCCACCAGTGGGGTATAGAAAGTGTAATAATGAATGTACTTTAAATATTATTACTTTAAACACTATAGTAACAAAGTTACGCCAGTTATATGTAAACGTTTATTCAGATGCCATCTAATAAGGTGATAACCCACTTCATGGGCCGCGGGGATCTTGCACTCTTGCAGTAGGCTTCCAATGACGGGGAGATCAAGGTTCAAATCTTAGTCAGTTGTACTTAAAGTGGTTTTACCCCAAATTGTTTTACATTCTCCCTCCACGCAAATGAGGGTACACTTTCTATTAATATGAACTTCCTAATCCTTGAAACCATCAGCTTAATTAATAGGCCTACATAAGCGTATATCCCGAACGGTTAGTATGATGCAGTGGTTAAAAAAAATATAAATAAGGTGATATGTTAATTAATTTAAATCCAAGATGTATTTAAAATTCGGGACATAAAATATATTTTATAAATATAACAATAAAAGACAACAAACAGTTCCAAACTGTGGATATAAAAACAGAGGAAAATAGACAGAGTTGAAAGATGAATATTTCCAAAAGTTGGAATGGTAATAATAAATCCCCGCAACATGAGTTGAGGAGATACTTTCTAAAAAGTTGTGTTGTTTTAATTAATATATTTAAAAGGGTTGGGATTGTTTAGTGGCAGTCAAACAGACTCTTGACATGAACCTGAGGGGTAAATGGAGTCAGTCAAGGGAGAAGAATACGTAGAGGCTCCGAGCAAGATGGTACCATCGCTCTTATTTGGTGCCATCTCTATTAAACAGTGCATCCTTTTTTTTTTTACCTAAAACATGCCTTGTAATTGGTGATTGCTCATCCACTGCCAGTAACACCCACTTGTCGGGTGCATTGAGGTGGTTTTCTAGGACGATCTATTGTGAATTTTCGCAAGGCATAATTTCAATCAATAGAATTTAAGAATGGGTCACATATACAGGTGTCCCAAATTTTATATAGTAACTGACTTTAAAAAAAATTCCTAACATTAATTTTTGTGACCAACACCGATGACAATTATTATTATAATAAGTATTGTATGAATGAAATTAAGTGCAGTGAGCAAAAACAATTTGTAATAAATAAAACGATAGAATAGTATGTGTAAATATGTGTTGATGTTCTTACTTTTAATTTTTCTCTATTATTTTCCTACTATTCTCTTATTTTATTTTATAATGTATTGATAATATCTATCAAAAGGGACAAATTAATACCTCATGATTTGACGTATGAATACATGAAAGTAGAATAACGTTTCTAGCTGTCACATACTATAGAAATTAAATTGTAAGCCTAATATTAAAATGGAGCTTACTTTCGATCCTTTTTTAGTGGCTCATTTTATGGTTGTAATTAATAAGCCTTAGCTTTTTCTGAGGTTCTTGCAATCTTGTGAGTGTGGGTGAGGAAGGAAGGGAGGGATACTCCATTTGCCACCCCTGGTACACCTATGGTAGTTTACACATATTGGTTCTGATTGGGCTATTGATTGGTAACATTCTGGAAAGGATAACACTTTTCTTTCGGTCAGCTTTGATAACATTTAACTGTTATTTTATAGGTATTAATAAAAATTGATCAAAAGTGACAACTGCAGTATGAATACTATCAGATGAGTGTCTTCCTATGATAATTTGACTTTAAATGGCCAGTATTATGGGTGCCACTGATTGTAGATGACCAGGATTGGAAATATTCTGGTTCGACTCCACTGTCTTATCATAAAGATATAGGCCTTGGATCGTCAGTGGATAGTTGTTAATATAACACAGTACAAAAAGTTAGATTAGTTTAGCGGAACTTATAAATGGCATATTTTGACAATGTTAAGTTATAATTGATAAACATGTATTACTCGCATCATGAATGTATTCACACAACATAAAACTAGATTTCAAATTCACTGGGACTTGAACCAAATCTATATCTAATGAGTCATTGATTCAAAGAACAACACCTCAACTACCTTGACAGTAACATTTGTTGTTTTTTTGTTTTCTGTCCGTCGCACCTGGAAGATAGTGAGTAGCTATAAAATTAGTTAATTCTAGGCATTGGTGTCCATCTTGTACGGTTTTCTGTAGTTTTAACTGGAAGGAACCATTTACATTATTGAAATATTTCTTAAAAACATATATAAACAAATACTTTGTGTATACCATCAGATATTTGAATCACGGTCAAGTATGCTGTTAAGTTTTAGTCCAAGATATTTTCCATTCTTCGCAAATTCACATACACTTCCTCTAGATTCTACCTTCTTTGTCCTTACCCAATGATGCAAATATGCAGATATTCCAGACGAAAGCTGCAGAACACAGGACTTGAGGGGAAAAGAAATACCTAACTTATACTCATTATAATTTAACAAGTTAAAAATGCAGATGTCGACCTTTGTGGTCTTGGGGTAAAGCACTCACTTCAGGACAGGACCCGATGTTAGTGGGTTCAAACCCAGACGTGGTAGATGGATTTTTCTGAGCGATAAAAATCTGTAGCATAACTTCCTTCGGAAAGGCGGTAAAGCTGTAGATTCAATGTCGATTGTGATATGTAAAATAAACCTGGAAGGTATGTGAGAATACCTTTATCGGCAAAATTGGTAGTTCCTTTTGCTCTTGCTCATAGAAATTCTCGTGTTTTTATATAGTCAAGCAGTTCAGAAAACGCACGTTAGATACCTCAAATTATTATAAAATAGATATTTAAAAATTGAAAATAAATATAATTGGATTCGATTCCAAGCGTAGTCGCCAATCTATTTTTCCAGTTATTCGGACGAAGGATATGTTCTTAAAACTAAATTATATATTTGAATTAAAAGGGAAATCACTTTTAGTTTGAAGACCTAAGATCTATAATTATAACTTAAGGATGTTAATTATTATTATTATTATTATTATTATTATTAACCGCGTCTTACTACTCGTTCGGGTTATACGCACTTACGCTAATGCGTAATGGTAGGGTGATTGTGAAATGAAATGGAGGACCTACAGTTTAACGTGGAATCCGAACCACTGTGGAGGCCTGGCATTCCACACATTCACAAGTTGTGATTATAACGTCTTGTTAGAGGTAAAGGAAGTTTGGTAATCAGATAAATCTGTGTCGGGACCGATGATTGAACCCAGACGCCAGCACAAAGTCCGACACCTTACCCCTAGACCTCAGGCCACCCAAGGATGTTAAGTGATGACTCCCTAAGCCTAGCTTGCCAACATAAATAGATCAGCCAAGTCCTAGCTGACGTTCCGTTAGGCTTCCGACTGACCTGCCCACACCAGAGTCACCAGGATGAAGCGGAACCAGAATTCGGAGCGATGGACCACTCGGATGTTGCTCCCCCCTCCTACCCCGCACATCACGGTCTACTAAGCCTACACTGCACGCAACGTAATGCCCTAATCCCGATGTGACATGCCTATTAAAGGCTTAATAAAGTTATCATGGCTTAACTGTGATCAAAAGTTATGTGGCGAGTGGTGGCCGTGTTTCCAATAATTAGTAGGCCTAGTGTTAGGTGCGTGGTCACCTCCAAAACCAATATTGATTGACATGAATTACCGTATAACTAACGAACATATCTATAACTTAACAGAAAATACAATATTATTTCTAAAATTAAAATAAAATGAACCAAAGTCTATATACCTGGTTTGTGTTGAAAATGATTTTACAGATATAAGCATTACTAGTTTTTTTATAAGTATTTCCTTCAAAACCCACGTTAATGGTCAAATAGTCTAAGGCGTCACTCTTGTAGTATTCATTATTTTGGACCGACAGTAATGTGGAGATCACGGTTTGAATTAAGGTTAGGTGAGGATTGTTTTCCTGTATGGTTTTACACAAATGTGGGTATTTTCCTCTAAATTTTACCAACCTCACCCTTAACATATTATTGGTATTTATATAAACGCACCCACTTCAGTGGCTGTATGGTCTAAGGTGCTTCTCTTGCGATGGACTAGACTGCCAATGACGGGGAGATCATGGTTCGGTCCTAGTCGGGTGTATGATAGTGGCTTTCAGTAAATGGTTTTACACTCTCTCTTTCCATGAAAATACGAGTACACTTCCTTAAAGTTCAACTTACACATTACTAAACTATTAGCTTAGTCAGTATGGTATAACCCGAATGGGTAGTAGACGCGGTGCTATAATAATAGCTTAGTCAGTACATAAGCGTATAGCCCGAATGCTAATATATATAACGCATAAAACCTAAACGGGTAGTGAGACGGGGTATAAAAAGAACAATAGTATATTCAAGGTATTTCAACACATACACATTTTAGAAAATGAAGGAATTTTACAAGCATTTAGATAAATACCAAAGGTATGATGATAGAATACCAGATATTTACTTTATTCTACATTTTATTAAAATACATTTTTTATTGTTTTGTTGTTGTTGCTAAGGTCGGTTATTTGGTTACACCAAGCTCACACAATACTCTTAGTTCTAATAAATTAGCAAATAGAAAATTCAGCACCGGCAACCATGCGGAGAAAGGCGTCAGTCTCTTCTTGTCTGATTTTCCGGTATCGGTAAGGCTATAAGTTTCAAATATAGGGTAGCCACTATGATTTGATTTTCCTAAATGGTTTTCAACACCCCACTTCACACAGATGCGGGTACACCCTCTTTAAATTCTACCTTACTCATCCTTACCCAATAAGTGCAAATATGTTAGCAGCCAAGACGATAGTAGGATGTCAAATATGAAATATGGACGAATACAATTATTAAACATAAAATGGGTTTCCAGTTTAGAGAAATCAATTTTAAGTTGCGAGATTTTTGCCTATGAATATGTGTCTCACATAGGAATGATAGTAACTGTATTGATGAAATTTGAAAAATATATGTATACCCTGAAAAATTGCGTTAGTCAGATATGTGACGTAATTGAAAGGTTGTGAGACACTTGCTCGCTTATTTGTGACTTTCTGAAAAATTACATTTAATTTATTTTTAAAACATCTACCGGTTCCAAAATAACTCTACCCTTAACTTAAAAGTAACCATTTAAACAAGAGAATACGATGAAAACGTAAATAACATATGTTTCATGATAGTAAAAAGACACATGAAATGAAGCTTCAACAAGCAGTCTTCAGTGAAGAGTATCCATTTTTTACTGGCCCTCACCTGTTTGTCTATGGCACCAAGACAATTTAAAGACAACAAGTTTAGTAGTTCTGAAGAGATTGAATCACCCATGAGGCAGATAGAACTCTTTACCTTTCAAAGCAATGCGCAAGTTGATCTTATGTTTAAAAGTAGAACGTCAGAGGTCTCAAAAGAGCTTTGATGTCCCGGTACGTTACTTTGTAATGTAAATGTTGGCTGTGTGTATTCAGGTCCCAGCCCCTTCCCTGCTTGCGTAGGTAGGCAACATGCCTGTCTCCTAAACAGTACCCACTGTTGCAGATAAATGTTCCCCTCTAAGCTTTAGAACAAGGAAATAAGGGTGGTTCTATAAAATGAACTCGTGCTTGAATCAATGATTCTTTTAATGCCTAGGATTTTAGTTATTTCTTAGTGTAGATGAATGAATGGGTCAAATAGGTTTGAAATATTTAAAGAAACTACATTTGAGCATATATAAAATAGTATCTAGCTTTAAATGGATACATACGTTCTACGAACTTTTAGAGTATAAACGTGGAATAATAAACAAGCTTTAAACCAATCTGCGTATAACCCGAACGGGTAGTAAGACGCGGTGCTAATAATAATTTAAACCAATCACAGGATCAATCAACTCAGTCTGATTTGAGGTTTGGTCCGGTTTGCACTACACTATCTACATGCGAAAGCCAATCAATTTTAAGTACCCAAGCATAGTGTAACTGTGACCTGGTGGTCTAGGGGTAAAGTGTCGGACTTCTGTGCTGGGGTGCGGGGTTCAAACCTCAGTCCCTGCACAGATTTATCTGATTACCAAACCCTTCCTTCACCTCTGACAAGACATCTTGTGAATGTGGGGAATGCCCGGCCTCCACCATGGTTCGGATTCCACGTTAAACTGTAGGTCCTTCATTTCATCTCACAATCACCCTACCATTACACATTAGCGTAAGTGCGTATAACCCGAATGGGTAGTAAGACGCGGCGCTAATAATAATAATAATAATAATAATAATAATAATAATAATAATAATAATAATAATATACCATGATCTGAAAGATTTGTTTTATCTACTTGAAAACTAAACATATTGATTAACAACATTTTCTAATTTATTTTCCAAATAATCATGAGTTAACATATATTATTGCGATTGTGTGAACTACAACCCATTCTGCTTCCTATGTTTGTCCAATATAAGCCTTATATTATTTTAATATTCTCATAATAGTTTCAGAATACTCTAACTCAAATGAAAATCTTCAGTAATAACATTTCTATTTGACCTCCTTTTGTAAATTTTATACAAAGAGAGGATATATATGTGACTTTTAAGATAATTCCTCAATGATAGCATCGGGAAGAGGTTAGGAAGCCAGAGAGTTGCAAAAAAAAAGTCTACCCGTATCGTCAGTTAGGGTTCGAAGCCTGATCTACTAGTCAGTAAACCACGTTATCCCAAGTGTCACCAGTGATGTGCACTTTGGATTATCATTTTCAAAAGAGATGGTTGACTTTGATTGGTCTTCTAATTTCAGCCTACTTGACCCTTTCTTCCGAGAGGATGTTTTGGAATATGAACATATTAAGTTATGTAAGGCTCTACGAGGATTAATATTGCGAAGCGTGTAAGCTTTGGGCAATTTTTATGATACGTCTACAGTTGAGATGCTCATCTTCAGTAAACAGACTGAACATGCAATCAATGGAAAGTTTCATCCCAATTCACCTTGATGAAGAAAAATCAAACATACTTGACATAAATAGTGATTACCCTTTTAATTAAACACAGTTATTTTGATTTAGTCGTTTGACACAAGGGCTACTAACCAATTGTCTGAAGAATAATGAGAAGGAGGGTTAGTTTAAGGAAGTGTGTACACATTAGTATGTGGAGAGAGTGGGAAAACCAAACTGATACCCCTTGTATGTAAAACTATCTTTATGCACTAGGTCGATATATGAGCATCGATTTCCTCGTCAACGACAACCAATTCTATGCGAGTCTAGTATATATACCGCGTAGCCACAATACAGGTAGGTAATGAACAAACTGGAATATCTAATATCAACATATGTAATTTAAGAGATATTTAAATATAGTTTAAACAAAATAGTACTTGTTTTTAATCTCTATATATCTTTTATTTTACGATACACATTTTTGTGAGATAGAGCGTGTACATTGTAATTAAGGGTAATATCACATAGAATTTGAAAATTAACTGAATCTTTAGTATACAGCTGTAGCTGATCTACTATCTTCACTGCACAAATCAAACAGATCACTAACAATAATTTGTTTCCTAACTTTCACTCTAATTTGTCATTAAAACTAGTTTATTCAATTGAAACTACAATCAAAGCGTTATTGTTGTAGTCCACTTCACATATTTAATTCTAATGATAAATATAACATAAGTCTTTTTAATAACGCATTAATTTGCCTTAAAAGTGAAGTAAGCAGATTAGTTACGACATGAGTTTTAAACAAATTAATATATATATTTTTTTATTGCAAATATGTGTTTATTAATAATATTTTAAAGTTTATTTGTTAGCCTTATTTTCTTTGTGTGCCATTGTTCACAAAAGCGTTTGTATTTGTTCCAGAGGAGAGGACTATCTCTATCCATCCTCCCACTTCATTTGCCGTGTTCACTCCTCCACTGAAGACTGACGAGGTTACACACCTGGCACGCTCTTCATTGTTAGCCACACAGTTTACCTTCAAGCCGACCGCGCCAGAGCCGCCATGCGGACGGATTGGGAACCAAGGGCAGGTCTTCCGCTCAACACACCGGAAATTAATGTCGCCCCCACATTTCAACCCCTTCAAAAACCATCCCTTCTCCCAGGCGACCGTTAAACAAAATGTGGCGTTTTCGTGGTGGAGCGTAGGGAATCTCGTAAAGCGACCGAGTATTCCTTCTGATAGACACAATAATAGTGCACCTTAAATAATTTGAGGTTCTGTATACAGTATTATTTAAACCGTACTTAGTTCAGCACTGTGTTACTGTTAAATAGTTCCCTGCATATTAATTACTAGAACTGTATAGTTCGTAAAAATCAATGAGTCTGGAATAAGGTCATCCCAGCTTCGTGAGGACAAATGAGCAACTACTTAAATAAATAAGTTGCAGCTCAGTTTAGGAAAATGAGATTAATGGCCGGAGGGTTTGTTGTGCTGACCCAATGACACGCTTGTTCACAAATGTTGGCACTATAATTGCTAATAGTGACGGATGATCGTTCGGTATAGTTTGATTGCGGGCTACGCCATGGAAAGTATAATTTATAAAAATTTTATGTATTTTTTTACTATCACCACGTCTTACTACCTGTTCAATGTTTAGGATATACGCAACTAGGCGTAATTTGAGCAAAAAGAAAATCATTCTTATTTTCTTAAGTGCTCCACGTCCTATTGATCGGTCGTGGTTTCCATGTATAAACACTAATACGACAGGAATGAGGAAGGTATAATTTAGGTACACAATACCCACATTTGCACGAGGAGAGAGTGAGAAGACGTTTGGAAAAACATATCTCAGTACATCTGTTGAAAATCGATTCCCATAATAGGAGAACTTGCGCTTGACCAGACTGACGTAATTGTATGCGTGTAAATCAGTGAGGTATAGTAATCTTCTAGATGTGCATGCGCTGTAAGAGTAACTTATAAGTTTTAAAATCCGATAAAAAAATTTTAATATACTAAATGTTATGTACATATTTTTTAATTAATCAAGAATTAAACCAAATGTAACCATACTCGTGTATGTATAGTTCTAATAATGTACTTAAAAAAATTGTATATTGGTTAATTACGTAAGTTATAAAATAGAATTATTGGAAACAATGACCATGAGAATACTAGCGTCGGTTTCTCCCTATTTATTTAGCTATCGCAGTTGCGTTTGGTCTAGCAACGGACCTGACTGGTCGAGTATTGTTGTGTTGTGTAGAAGTAAAGAAAACAGTAAAGTGTACAATTTATTTAAAAATCAGCAAGACAAGCCTTGTTAGTATCGCTGAAGATAGCGAGACGCCCTTCGGGTATCTTTATGCCCTGAACATGGGACCGACCCCTCCGCCACGCTTCCCCCAAGTTTATATTTATAAATAAGTACGAGCTAGTAGTTCTGTGAACAATAGACCTCGCTCCCTCTGTCTTATCGTTATTACATTATTAACATTTCTCTTTAGATTTATAATTTAAATATCTCCCACAATTTCACCTTGGATTTGAAATAGATATTTTTAACTAGCGATCAAGTTAGACAAAAACCAAATTAATACCAGTAGATAGAGCGGCGTTTCAGAGCAATTTGACCTTTGACCCCGACGCTGATTGGCTTAGAGCCGTTACTTAACCACGCCCTCTCGCTCTGATTTGCTGTTTTCTTTCCCCCTCCTCCTAAACTCCTTTCCATGGTTTGTATGTGTGGTACGTATGGGAACAGCTCTGTGATTGATATTATTTATATCACTGGCTGAATACGGTGCTTTTCCCTTCTCCCCACCAAGTTTGGACCCCTATCCCCACTGGTCATTTTCATGGCAACATGGGCTAGTGAACTGTTGTCCTCCTTCAATCTTGCAAAGGTTTATTTCTGGTTTTCTATGTGGCAATTGGGTTTCCCTGATGACTGGCGCCAGTTTCATGGCTTGACAAGACATGAATAGTTCACGACCTTGAATGATGTCGCAACCCTCCCCTTCTATAAGGCAATGGGTTTTCCCTGATGATGGCGCCAGTTTGGCGGCTCAACCAGATGAGTCGAGACAGGAACAGATCGTGACTTTGAAACCGTGAGCTAGTACATGAGTTCATTGACCCTGGTAACCCTCTCCGGAAATGGGTTTTCCCGATGACGTCATCGATCTGTCGCAACTATGATGACCAATACCTGCCATCAGTTTGGCAGCTTGACAATACAAGTAGAGACAGAAATAGAACACGACCTTGAATGAAGTTGCAACCCTCCTACCAGCAATGGGTTTTCCCGGTGTCGTCTCGTAATGTCGCAAACCCTTCCCCCACTCCTCATGTGGTAATGGGTCTTTTCCTGGTGATGTAGAAACTATAGTTCAATGACATAGGACTAATTATGCACAATCAGGGGCGTCGGAAGCCTTAAGGGGATTTATAATACTAAGTTAGGGGCCGCTAACCCCTACCACAAATGTCTACTATAATCGGTTGTTTGGTATCATCTTTTGACATAAGCGGATGTAGTTATCCGTGATGGATCGAAGGAGTAAGGTAGTAATGTTTCAGCATTTACGTGGAGTGAGATAGAGTATAAAACCCCCCAGTTCACCCGAGCGAGATTTGAACTCACAACCTATCACGTCATAACTAGATGAGTTAAACGTGGGCCAAACGTCTATGTATTAATTATTATAATGTGGTAGAACTGATTAAGAAAAGGTTCCAGGGGGAGAAATACCAACAGTTTACCCGGCAGGGATTTGATATTCCCCCGCCAGAATTAAATGAGGCTGACACTTAGACGGCGTGCCTTAAAAGGATTCGAACTTCGATATATTAAGAATCGCTAATGTCTGTTAGAACGGTCGTACTTCCTTCCGAGAGCACCCCGCATTTGCAAGAGTGAAAAAAAAGGGTTTTGCTAGTCGACTAGATATTCCGTCTAGGTAGAATGTGTACCTGCATTTGGTTCGGGGAAAACCCTGCAAACTGTTTCACTGTTTAGATAGTGTTTATAAATTAACTAAGTTTTGTTTAAGGTAGGATGGCAAGTTATCACACACACACACACACACACACACACACACACACACACACACACACACACACACACACACACACAACACACACACACACACACACACACACACACACACACACACACACACACAACACACAGACGTTAATTCTTATTTATAAATTGTGATGGTAGATTGCCACCCAATGATAAAGTGAAAAAAAATTATTCCTTGAAAGACTTATACCAACAGAAAATAGTTTTAAATAAAATTAGTGGTTGTACAGGGATGTAGCATTATTTGCGCCGGGTCTAAATGTGAAAACATGTTGTTTAGGAATCATATAGCCAAAACCATTATTTATGCTCCAGCTAGATATCGTTGACACCTGAAAACGGGGTTCGAACCCTCCAACGCTATCTGTATAACTTTGGCTGAATTAGATACAGAATAATAACATTAGTGATGTACCATCACCATCACCATCAGTGAAATAAAGAAATAACCGTTTTATTCCTTGAGCAACTTATAACAACAGAAAAAAGTTTTATTTTAATATCATGTAATATTCTCATCTATATTTTGTCGAAATAATATATAACTCTTACATTAATTTATAAGTAATATTGAGTAACTTGAATTTAATGCCCAAAGGCAAATTTGGATATATTTCTTCTAGGTGGAAGCTCGAGATTCAAATCTCTGTCAGATGAATTCGGGGGATAGTTTACCTTTCAAGAGAGGAGATAAGATAAATAAACTCATAATTATAAAAAAGTGCTGAAAACTAAAACATTCGCTGTTAGTAAATTATACCCAATATGTTTACATGATAGTTAGTTGTTGCCTAGGATTGAAAATTGTGATTCTCTTCACAGACACAAACAGTAATTTATATCTTGTGCACTGGTTAGTCGCTGTTATAAGAGGAATTTAATGTACCCACATTTGAGTGAAAATAAGAGCGGTAAACCGTCACGGGTAAAGTTCTCAAACTTGCCAGAGACATGATAACCATTTTTTTTACTCCTTTAAACGTACTACGTCATTGGTTGTCCTATATATTGCAAGGGTATAAGTGAATACTAAATATCAGAGATTCTAACCCCACGCTTGACGATCACTTCTAAAAGTTATATGAAAATAATAGGTGATAGAACTGAAGTGTACAGAATTTAGGTGGAGGTAGAATGGAAATTCACACCAAAACGCTGTCTAAAGCTCCAGGATCACGATGAATAACAGCTAGTATGTTTATGACGGAAGAAATAAACCTTTGCGACATTGAAGGAGGACAAAAGTTCACTAGCCCCGTGTCGTCATGAAAATAATCAGAGGGGAAAAGGGGACAAACTTGGAGGGGGAGGGGAAAGCACTGTATTCAGCCAATGATATAAATAACAGCCAATCACATCGCTGTTCCCATACGTCCCACACATACAAACCATTGAAAGGGTTCATGGGGAGGGGTAAATAGTGGTGGGTAAGGGGGAAGTCAACCGCCATTCAGAGAGAGAAGGCGTGGTCACGTGACCAGTTCTAAGCCAATCGGCGTTGTGGTCAAAGGTCAAATGTAAAACTTCTCTGTAACACCGCTCCATGTACTAATACCATATTTTAAAATACATAAAGAATAAACGTTGTTTAATGGTCTTAAGACCTCAGTTTCGAAAATTACGTCAAAGCTAAAACAAATCAAAACATAAATAGTGTATTTCTTTTGGCCTAGGCTCAAAGAATATCCCTGGAAAATTTCGTTAAAAATTTTCCAAGCTCATAACCACAAAGTCAGATAAATTAAAAGTCAAAACGTTTAGTTAATACAGGATCTTCACTCGGTCAATAAAACATGGGTTTGTTATGGCAGGGGTTGGTGAACAGGGTTAAATTACCCCAAATGGGGTAGAAATGGTATTCTCGGGGGTAATAAAGACTCGAGAGACATAAATAAAATTATATAAAAAAAACGTTCCTTGTTATGAGAATTTTTTTATTCTGCCAACACCGTATCTAGCCAATGTCTTATACGTGTTTAGGTAACGTCACGCCATGTTGATATTTAGCTGATATTTTTGAGTATGATAATGAATTGAACAAAGAGTTGCAAGGAAAAAAAATCAATATAATTTCACACAGAGAAAAGATTTTAGCGTCTGGATCATAGCTTTTATAGTAGAGACATAAAGCAGAACAAAACAAGATAAATTCTTTTTCAAAGCTATCTTTGTTTTTAAAAAATTGTGAAAATATAACTTTTGACATCAAGTATACAGTTATAAGACATCTTACCGAACTCAAAGAGCGGTTCTCTATTAACTTTTCAGATCTTGACATTTCATATTGTCAGTTGGATTGTTGATCCCTTTAAATGTGAAATTGCTGATGTACCAGAAGAGCCTCAAGGTTGGCAGAGGCACTTCTTGAACTTCGATCCAATAATGAAGCACGTGTTGAGTTTGAAATCAAAGCACCTATTTAATATTTTTGGATGTCAACAGCTGCAAAGGCTTCCAAAATTGCGCATGAGCATGCAGTCAAAAAGTTGCTGTCTTTTGCAACAATCTACCTTTGCGAACAAGGATTTTACACTCTGATGAACATAAAAACAAAGCAGAGAAATCGATTTGAACCTGAAGACAGTATTCAAATTGCTCTGACATCTAAATGCCTCAATTTTGATGTTATTGTATCAAAAATGAAACATCATTTCTTCAAAACTTGAAGTGAATTTTTTTTAAATAAATCCCTTTGTTTCATAATGAGGATATTCATTTATTTTATACTATTTATATTTTTGATTGTATTCTCTATATAGATATAAATATATTCAATAAAGCTTTAGAATTTGAATAATCTATTCTATGATTTCCTTCATTTCATATCAGGGGAGTAACGTCGGCGTTAATAAATATATGTTGGGGTATTAAGTAAAGTTCCCCTACCAATGTTTTAGGGCAAGAGAGCTAAGGAAAGGGCGACTAATTAACTTAAATGAAGTTACGAAATGCGTGTGAAGTTATTCAACTCACCTTTCCCACCATTGCGCGAAGAAAGAGATCTCAGACCATACGAAGGTCATGTTACTGAAGTGCTGCAACTTGTCAACCATGTTATTGAGGATGTTGCGAGTCTGGTAGTGGTAGTAGCTCTCGTATGTCTTCAGCCAACCGGGGTCATTGTGCGAATGAGGCACCAGAATCACCTGCAAAAAAAAAGTGAAAGTTCATTTTAACATTCGAACGAATACTATTATGACAAAAATAGAAGAAAATCTTTGGAGTCTTTGAGTGTGTGATGAGAGTTATACATTTGTGATTAAGTATAGGATTTGTATACGTTTAATTCCTTACATCTTGTGGTGAAATCCTTGGAAAAATATAGCCTACCTTACAGCTCACCCAAGATTTGCTTTACAGTTAATTGAAATATTTTGTTAGGCAAGTTATTAGAACAAAGAACCTTTTTTGGATCCAATAATACAATATTGTTAGCCTATAGTAGGTACGTTTAGTTTAATAATCTAAACATATTAATCTTGACATTTCTTGATTATTTTTCATAATAATAGTGACATGTGGAAAGAAACTTCTTAAATTAAATTAAATAGTTTTGGTCAAATTCCGTGACGCCCATAACCAATATTCAAGAAAAGTTGGGATTTTTTTTATGTATAGAAAACTAAACAAAACTTATTCACTTGGTGACTTGCCAAAAGGTTTGTTGTTAATAATGTACAAAAAAAAACTAAAATTGCGTTCACTTCCGTCATACCTTTGGGTGGGAATGTAAGGGATACAAGAAAATGTTTTTCTTTTCAGTTTTTATATTAAAAAATCTTCTTGGTGAAAATAAATCAATTTTTTTTACACTAGACACATACAGTCAGGGCCACTTTTAGAAGTATGCAAACAATGAGGTGGCACAGATCCCCGAGATTAGTGGGGCCCCACATATGCTTAGGTGACAGAAGAAAAAAATAAGTTGGGTGGGAAATTTTTACTCTAGCGTTCGTGTAGAAGGCTTCCTGTATATGCGATCTAGTAAATAATGTCAGTGTTGGTGTAATATACAATATAAATATTTTCATGTGGTTTTATTTATTAAAAGAATTAAGCGAGTTCTCCATTTCATCTTAATCGATTTGCATTGGTCCTGTCTGTGGTGGATGGACATGTCTGAAGTAGCTTTTGAACGCATTAACGAATTTAATTCAAACTCGGAACAACTTTACTTTTTCACCGCGTCTTACTACTCATTCCGGTTGTATGCTTATCTACTAATTACGCTTATGGTTTTAGAGATGAGTAAGGTTATATTTAAAGGAAGTGTACCCACACTAGCGCGGATGGAGAGTAGAAAACTATTTAGGGAAAACCCACATAATACACCAGACTAAGATTCAAACCTCGATCTCCAAGTCATCGGCATTCTAATCTGACATGAGAGTAGCGTGTTAGACCATGCAGCCATTGAAGCGGGTCAGAGTTGTTCTTTGTGCCCCTCTATACAAAACAATTTCGTTGGGGAGAGATCAACTTATGTGTGTAAAAAAAACCCACTGCTTCTAGCATTAATTATTACATCGCATTTACCTTTTAGGACATTTCTCTGATACTTTACACGGCTGAAAATTGGAATATACTTGTAAATACTTTGATAATATTAAACATAAATAATTTTTTTAATTAATTTATTTAGAGGAGTGAGGTGAGGCAGATAACTGGGATCCCCGAAAATAAAGTTTATCCAAGGCCAGAACCTTACTTCTGCTAAGGGTTGCACTGCATAAAGTTTAGTTTTCTCCATATGGTAATATCAACAGTTATTGAATATATATCAGTCAAGGGTGCCCTAAAATTTAATGACAACTTTTTCTCGTCATTTAAAAAGTTGTTCATCTAATTGCGTTATGATCATGATAGATATTAAACAATTGTTGATACCACCGTGTGAATATATAAAACAATTCTATGTATCAACTGGAACAATATTTTATTTATTTTGGCCAAATATATTTTTATATTAAAAAATTTGGCAAACACTACACTTTACTCCCGTTCGCTACACTCCCACCGTAAGGAAAACAGTTACAACTCTAATATTATTATTATTATTAGCACCACGTCTTACTACCCGTTCGGGCTATACGCACTTACGCTAATGTGTAATGGTAGGGTGATTGTGAGATGAAATGAAGGCCCTACAGTTTAACGTGGGATCCGAACCACGGTGGAGGCCTGGCATTCCTCACAATCACAAGTTGTAATTAATACACGTCTTGTCAGAGGTGAAGGAAAGGTTTGGTAATCAGATAAATCTGTGCCGGGACCGAGGATTGAACCCCGGCCGCCAGCATAGAAGTCTGACACCTTACCCCTAGACCACCAGGTCACCCAATTACAACTCTAATAATGTATGTTGGGAAATAACATTTCTTCTCAAGTTGTTATAGACGGGTATTTCAAAGACTGTATATGTATCAACTATTTTCAAAAGGTATACTTTAATAAGATAATAAAAGAAATAATTTTTACAATACAATAATAATAAAATTATCAAATATTTATAAAATTATATTTAGGTTCTAAAAATGACTTGGCAAAAATGATATTTAGTCCTTTGACTGAAATTGTAAGGCTTTCAAACGAAGTCAGGTTTCTACTTATAGTCCATACAACAAATATAAATTATTTTCTTAAAATCTATGGAATTTTAAAAACCACTACATATTATGTTTTTCACAAATTATTTTAAGTGTCTTGTCATTTGTAAAGGGTTTTTAAATTAATTGAATACTTAAACTGAATGAGAAAAAGTAACAATTTTTATATTTAAAACGTTATAAAGGTAGGTCCGAATTAAAATTTATTTCAATCATATTTATGAAATAAGATAAATAATATATGAATAATGAAAAACGAAATAAAGTACAAAGGTAGAAAAAAAAGTTTCCTAATTATGGTATACATATATAAATATATAAGTTTATAGCAATAATCAGAGCTTTGTTTTTTAATTTAAAATACAGCTTGCGTATTCAAAAACATATATTCAAAAAAAGTATTTAATTGAAACATGGAATACAATCTTCAAAATTATGTCGACCAGTTTCTCTTAGTGAATTATATTAATGTATAGACTACCAAACCTTTTTCTTGTGAGAAATCTCAATATTTGCGAATATATATATATATATATATATATATATATATATATATATATATATATATATATATATATATATATTATATATATATATATATTCTAGATAGCTGTTGCCCGCGGCTTTGCTCGCGTGGAAGTTGATTATATACAAATACGAAAATATACATATGTATTTAGAGATTAATTTAAAATATTACGTTACGTTGATGACCATAACTTGACCTCAGATCAAAAATAATGCAAGTCCGATAGAAACTTTCACCCCCTTTTTCATCCCTTATTAAATAAAATTTCCAAAATTCCTGAAAACACGTATTTATTTGTTTTACGTCAATAACCGAAATACAAAATTTTGTTTATGTAACTTTCAAAATGACGGACTTTCATACATATTATCATACATATTATCATCCCCTATTTTGACCCCTTCGGGGTGGAATTTTCTAAAATCCTTTCTTAGTGGGTGCCTACATAACAAAATGAATATACAGTCCAAATTTCATGCTTGTAGCCTTGATAGTTTGCGCTCGATGATGAATCAGTCAGTCAGTCAGTCAGGACATGTTATTTTATAAGTATAGATATTTGTAGGTTGGCATATAATTGGTTTTCTTTCCGAGGAACGTGTTTTTCTAGAGAACGCTCTATCGGTATCGTTCGCAAGCTATAACCAATTTGTCTCCTGTGACACTCTCACAAGTTTGTTAAATTTACCATTTGGATCTGGTTTCGGAGAGCATCGCGGCATTTATCCCCGGTTCTTTACGCCACCATAACAATAACAAGATTCACCGCGTGGTCTAAGGCACTACTCTTGCTATAGACTAGACTGTCTAAGATGGGTAGATCAGGGTTCAATACCGGTCGGATGAACTGATGGTGTATTCTCCTACATGGTTTTCCACTATCCCTCCACGCAAATGCAGGTACAGTTCATCTAAATTCAACCTTCCTAATCTTAACACAATATAGTAGTTATTTCATAGGCGTAGCCCGAAAATGTAGTTAAAATAAAATAACAAGATCCAATATATAGTTTTGGACGACCTAGTGGTCTAGGGTTAAGGTTTAAGGCTTATATGTTGGCAGTCCGGGGTTAAATCCTCGGTCCCGGTACAGATTTATCTGATTGCCAAACCCTTCCTTCACCTCTGAAAATATGTGTATTAATTACATCTTGTGAATGTGTGGAATTCCAGTCATCCATTGTGGTTCGGATTCCACGTTAAACTGTAGGTCCTCCATTTCATCTCGCAATCACCCTACCATTACATATTAGCATATGTGCATACAACCCAAACAGGTAGTAAGACGCGGTGATAACAACAACAACAACAACAACAAAGTTTTTTTTAAATTCTACAAAATAGTTTGAAGCAAAATTGATGACTATTATAATACAATAGGTAAAATAACAGCTTACAAATTCATTGGCCTTGTATACATTCGGCTTCCAAAGGTTTTATTTCTCTAATTTTCAAAGTTATACAACCTTGGGATTGTTACAAATTTCACAGAACCAGAAAATCAGACAATATTATGATAACGTATTTGTCCACATGTCCAATAGTTTGGATTAGGGCGTTAAATTGACCTTGTTCTTACTAGCAGATATTAATATATAAATTAGGTTTACAGTATTTGTTAAAACAGACTATTTGTTATTTTTAACAGATGTTTATAGTATGTATTTATTATAGTAGAGTTTTTCCATATATTTTAAAACAATATTTTTAACTATCTGACCAAAAGTAAAAAAAAACTGTGAAAGGGTTTTGGTTAACCCACTTTGAAAAATTTCAGATGGTAGTACAAATGAAGGCTGTTTTCTAAAGATTGTTTGATATTCCTATTTGTATAGGGAACAAGAGAAAAAGTTGACATAAAATTTCAGGTCCCCCTTGACGGATATTCAGAAACTGTTGATATCACCAGATGAAGACAGTTAAGATCAATGTTTCTAATGAAACAATTTTGACCAAAAAATGTTTTGCTATAAAATTTGAAAAAAGACTGATCCTTACTCGCTTTCCTTACACTTCTATCATAGGTTTCTTGAGAGAACCGATAAAATACCAAAGTACGACAAGTAGGGAGTCAGTCTAACACTTATCTATGGTTTCTATAAATATAATAGATAGAGGACTTTAAAATACAAGGGTCTTATATTTATTATTTCGAAACACGCGCATGTGATCAAGTTGACAAAGATGCCAGTCTCCCCATGTCTTCTGTGCTGGTGACGAGGATATAGGGGTTAGAATTTCAGCCGGATGTATTTTGGTGGGTATTTTTCCTAAATTGATTCTTAATTTCCCTTCATACAAATTCGGGTACAATTAGTCTGGAACTCTACCTTCCTCATCCCAGCTAAATTGTAAATAGTGTGGACAGCCCGAAAGAGTATGTAGTAAGACACAGCACATGGAAGAATAATGATATAACAAAATTAGTAAAGTAATAAAAAAGTGGGTGAAAAAATAATTATATTTTAGAACATAATAAAGAGCTTTCAGAAGAGTTAACTTCTACTTTTATGGCTCCAACTACAGTAAAGATAAAAGATGAAGTGTTGTATATTTGCAAATATCTCTAATACAGTTGTAAGAACAATTCAGTAGTTCTTAGCCTGAGTAGCGTCAAAAGCTAATGGCAAATGATGATACATTTTACTGTTTTAAAATTGCAATATTTATTGTTTCGAACATATATATAAAATCATCACGTCTTAGTCACTATCCAAGTTAGTACTAACTACGTTAATAAAATAGGAATGAGGAAGGTTTGACCTCGAGGATGTGTACCTGCATTTGCGTGGAGGGAGAGTGTTAGATATTTTAGAAAACACCACCCTAAATACACATGACTGGGATTTGAATACCGATATCCCTGTCATAGGCAGTCTATTCTGTAGTGAGTTTGACGCCTTAGACCATGTGGTTAAGTATCAAAGCAAGTGAAAATAAACTACTCGTTTTATTAATATTAAGAGTCCATTTAACTCTCAATCTTGCCCCCTCCCCGCCCAACACACATCGTAGTGCGATAGCCTGATGTGGAATAGAGACCACTGAAACTATTTTACAATATAATAAAAAATCAAAATATTTATTTATAAATGTTAAAACCATTTAGCTTTTACCAATGAAATAGTTTTCCTCAAGGGATGACTGAAGTGGACCGTACTTTAATGCAGTTATGGTTCAAGCGTAATCGGATCTATAACAATATCCCGATTAATCAGTCGTGAGATGAGCTTTATATAAAAAAATAAAGAGTAGTGGCCCGCATCGGTAGGCACGCGGACCATATTCCAGGCTCAACTGGTCTGGCTCACCGATGACAGGGAGGTTAGAGTTTTATTAAATGTATTATTATGTATCCTCCAATGAGGGAGCACTCACTGTACCTCCCTAATACCTACTCTCCTAGCGTGATTAAAATTTTTATATCCTGGAGGAGTTTGTTTTAAGAAACCAACTGCTACTTTAGTCTAGGCTATTTTTCGTAAATGGTTTTTGATAAATATTTAATCAAATCTTTCTAATTGGTGGGTAGCTATTACCATTCAGTGAAAGCTAATCTTTGGATTTCTAGATCCAGTTTCAGTTGTTAAAACAAATCGGCTCATCATTGGTGGGGAAGGGGAACCTTTTATTGAGAGGAATTATTCATGGCCAGATCAAGGGAAGCCATTATTTCTATTCCTCTGTGACCGCAGCTCAACAAATTCATTTCAAAGTATCAGGACTTAATTTCCGGTTGTTTGGCAGTAATCTATCTCTCCAGGGTTAGTAACGTGCTAATCCCTTGAAGAGTTTGGATAGAGGATGTCTAGTTTTGATACTAACTAGATGCACTCTATTATTATTATTATTATTATTATTATTATTATTATTATTATTATTAGCACCGCATCTTACTACCCGTTCGGGTTACACGCACTTACGCTAATGTGTAATGGTAGGGTGATTGTGAGATGAAATGGAAGACCTACAGTTTAACGTGGAATCCGGACCACGGTGGAGGCCTGGCATTCCCCACATTCATAAGTTGTGATTAATACACGTCTTGTCAGAGGTGAAGGAAGGGTTTGGCAATCAGATAAATCTGTGCCGGTACCGAGGATTGAACCCTGGACCCCTGCACAGAAGTCCGACACCTTACCCATATACCACCAGGTCAACAAAATATAATTAACCATATTTACTTTATCATAAAACATTATAATCACGTAAGGTGACCTGGTGGTCTAGGGGTAAGGTGTCGGACTTCTGTGCAGGGATCCGGGTTTAATCCTCGTTACCGGCACAGATTTATCTGATTACCAAACCCTTCCTTCACCTCTGACAAGACGTGTATTAATCACAAATTGTGAATGTGGGGAATGCCAGGCCTCCAACGTGGTTCGGATTCCACGTTAAACTGTAGGTCCTCCATTTCATCTCACAATCACCCTACCATTACATATTAGCGTAAGTGCGTATAACCCGAACGGGTAGTAAGATTCTGTGCTAATAATAATAATAATAATAATAATAATAATAATAAAATCAGGAAAATTTTCAATCTCAGGATAATGATAAATAATGACATTTTATGTGTACCTGAACCAAAGAAAGCCTTACAACTTTGTTTGTACAGTATATTTTTATCTTTTTTTCTGTTCTTGAAGCTACAACTGAAACAGTTTAATGTAGGGCCTATATGGTAAACACTTGATATCTAGATGTGATTTAATAATAGCTCAGGACATTTTATACCAATTTTATTTAAGCCTTCAAATTAAGGTTACGTTTACTGATGACCAATTTTTGAAATTTTCAAAAATGTCTCTAGTGCAGTGGTTCTAAAACTTTTTTTCACATAGCACTCATATGTATTATGGATCAGTCACATATCACTGAACTAAAAAAAAAAAATCATTAGGATATGTATGATATGTCTTGGAATAATAAAGCAGTGAAACATTACAACTGTTTTTGAAAGCATCTGTTATTTATTTATATTAAAAAAGTTACAATATTCTTAAAGTCTAAAAATTCAGTGACAAGAATGTTGCTGAAATCTTGAAACAAGCGACGAGATGTCGTGTTCAGTTGTACTTATATTTAAGCCCATATTTGGGTCAAGATTCAGTTTATTACGAAATTTATATTTTACTGTCACCATAACAGAAAATCCAGTTTCTCAAAGAGTTGGTTGCAAATATAATTAGAAACAACAATGCTTTTCTGGACAGTGGTGGATATTCACTTTTAGCCTTTATCCAAAATTCACCTAACTAATTTGGTAAATTCCCATTTTCGAACCTCCATCGCAAGATTATTCTATCAAACACTCTTTTTAGTTGTTAGTTAGGGTACCAGGAATGTTATCCAAAATGAGTGTGTTACATATCCAAAGGAATTCTGAAAAGTCTTCAAATAGTCACAAATAAGTTCCTCAAATTGAGGGTAAAATATTAGTATTGTCGCGTCTGCTTGCGTACCACCTTGAGAATCTTTGCGTACGACTTGTAGTATTGGTACCACAGTTTTATAACAGCCGCTCTTACGAATTTGTTGAATTGGGTGTCTGGGAAATATATATTTTATAAGATATCATGTTAATTTTCTAGAAAAATGATCATTTATTAAATACAAACCTTTGAGAATTATGTCATAGACTATAATATACTTTATGAATAAGTACGTACGATCGTGTTGTACCCTTTATTTAATAATTTTATGGTTATTTTCTTCGCGTTCCACCATTTGGGCTAACAGCTTATTTATACAAATTGGAATATGGACACTGTTAGGTTTAGTAGGAATTTAATCCACAATTTAAAAGAGAGCGATATTTAGGAAAAAATAATTTTATCTGGCCAAGATTAGACCCTCAGCGTCCCCGAAAACGAGAGAGGACAAGGCTGTTGCCTATGTCCACGTGTATATCTGTGCAGTTATATATTAATTATTTATTTGAAATATATGTGAATCAATAAAATTGTTTAGTATCTTATGAAATAAAAGTGAAGTTAAATTTATATGTTTATTGACAAGTTATAAATAGAGAGCTATTTAAATACATAGAATACAAACTAGTTTATTTTAAATCAGACCCCCCACCACCACTACGGCATAATTCCAAAGGGTTGTAAGATTTGTATAAAAGGACAAACACACAAACCCTATTGGATAGAATCAAACAAAGGATCCCTAGAATCGTAGTCAAGCTCTCTTACCATTTTGTGTCAGAAATGGGTAAAATATTCATTGTATTTATAATGCATGAATGTAAACCAGAATAATATTAATAGCAATGAACTTAAACATATGAGTGGTTCGATACTGTTTAGTAAAATGTTTGTTCTCAAGACGTGTATATACAAAGTTTACAGTATAATGGGCCCCGTATTTAAGTCCGACAAAGCATCGAGCACTGGTATTCTCTCATCAGAATTTGGTGATAGCTTTGGAGGATATTAAAAAAAACAATAAATACGTAGGTATTGTTAATATCTGAGCCAACCAGTGTGAAAAAATCAAGTTGAAATGTCAGTAATTGATTGATTACCATCCTTTAGTTATCTAGGCCGTTTGTGATTTAAGAATTTCATCTAGGAAAGCACACATCTCTACAGCTCAGTGATGATAATCCGGTAATCATCTAGATCACTGGTTCCAAAACTGTGGTACACGTACCACTGGAGGTACTTAAAGTTATTATTCGGTGGTAAGTCATGTGAAGTCAAACAAAACAAGTAAATCAACGACGTAGAAAGAGAAGGCATAGTAAAATCTGAAAAATATACTATGACCAAGTCCAACAAAAAGAAAAACAAGCTAAAAACAATGTTGAGAGAGTATAAGACTAATAACTAATAACAGTGTTGGAGGAGTATAGACTAATAACTAATAACAGTGTTGAGAGTATAGACTAATAACTAATAACATGTTGGAGGAGTATAGACTAATAACTAATAACAGTGTTGGAGGAGTATAGACTAATAACTAATAACAGTGTTGGAGGAGTATAGACTAATAACTAATAACAGTGTTGGAGGAGTATAGACTAATAACTAATAACAGTGTTGGAGGAAAGTAATAAGACTAATAACTAATAACAGTGTTGGAGGAGTATAGACTAATAACTAATAACAGTGTTGGAGGAGTATAGACTAATAACTAATAACAGTGTTGGAGGAGTATAGACTAATAAGCTAATAACAGTGTTGGAGGAGTATAGACTAATAGCTAATAACATTGTTGGAGGATATAGACTAATAACTAATAACTGTGTTGGAGGAGTGTAGACTAATAACTAATAACTGTGTTGGAGGAGTGTAGACTAATAACTAATAACAGTGTTGGAGGAGTATAGACTAATAACTAATAACTGTGTTGGAGGAGTGTAGATTAATACTAATAACTGTGTTGGAGGAGTGTAGACTAATAACTAATACACTGTTGGAGGATATAGACTAATAACGTGTACATAAATGTTTGGAGGAACAGCCGCAAATAAACAAGCATAAACAGTGTTGAGGGTATGGACTGTGTTAAAGCCACACACTTAAATATCACAGTGAATTATGTGTTATAACCATACCATTAATTAATTATTAAACAATAATTCATTATCTGCTTGCAGTACTTCAATTACGGAAATTGTTAGAGTCATAGTCATTTAAAATATGGAGACCAGTTTATCAATAACGTTAAGATATTACAATTACCGAGATAGACATAAAATCCCCACAGTTCATTGGTGATTATCTGATAACTATTTTACATAGATAACTTTCAATTTCACAATATCACTTAGAGTAACATGTAGCCTTACAGCTCAATGGTGTACCCCATTGTATAAATATAGGTAGTCTTGGGTTTACTAATAGCACCGAGGAAACCGTACAGTTCTACAGCTAGTTCAATTATTATATATATTAATTATTAATTAGCACCGCGTCTTACTACCCATTCGGGTTATACCACTTACGCTAATGTTAAATGGTAGGGTGATTGTAGATGAAATGAAGGACCTACAGTTTAACGTGGAATCCGACCACGGTGGAGACCTGGCATTCCCTTCAAGTTATTATTTAACAGAGTCGGAACGTGTTTTAGACCAGAGTCTATAGCGAGTTGGTTATGACGGTTGAACTTATTAATCCACCTCTAGCTATTCAAACAGTGAAAATGTCAAACTAACTGTATTTACCCAGCTCAAAGGCAAACTCCAGTTGCCTCGTCTGGCCAAGTTTCCGCCTGGTTCAACCCTCCAGCCTTGACGGACGACATTTACGTGCGTCGAAAAGGAGAGAACACACGCCCCGACGAACAGAGGAAGGATCCTATAAGAGAGCCTTTCATCTTCTCGCTAATACAAGGCCACTTAATTGCGGCTGTTTCCTCAAACGTCTTTAGTACACGTTATTAGTCTCACCGGACGCTGCACGTGCCTGTTCCCACGGGGATCAGACGTGGTTATAGGCCACCGACATTACGAGGCAGGCGTGCGTATCAGTTTACTGTCAGATGGTTCCCTGCCTCGAGACAAGCCTTTAGCTTGTTAATTAAGGTCGCTGATAAATATTTCACACCTCTTCCTCAGTGAAAGGAGAGCACTTTTTAATGAATAATCTATGTCTTGATATACAAAGCGCAATCCGACCTTGGTAGCAAAGGTCCGACAGTCACTCTGAGTAAGTGGCCGAGATGGATTGAGAGGGTGAGGGTGTCTGTCGGAGGATCTGCCTGGGTTTGACGGGAGAGAGAGCCGAGTGAGCTTATTAGAAAAGTGGGGAATCGGGGAGGGAAACGGTAAACAGGGCAAACGCCAAGCAGCACACAGTGAATTGTAAATGAGATGGGAAAGTCAGTAGATACAAAAAACACGTATCCTGAAGCACTTTTCACGGAGATGAAAAAGAAAAAAAATCCTCCCGTAAAACCAATAAATTCACACTGACGTTTGAGGGGAAGGAGGAAATGGAGGGGGTAAAAGGGGGTAAAGTATTATTTCACATCCCTGAAAAAAAAAGTCATTAGCAATTTCCAAGTCCATGTAGAGGAATGAAAAGAAGATAACTAACTACACAGCGCAAGCTATTCATCCTTTAATGAACTCTCTTTCTGGCACTTTCCCCGGTTAAGCCCTCAACTTTTATTTACCATCTCCCTCCTCTAGATCCATCTTGAAAAACTTAATTTATCTTCAGCAAGACAGCTTCTAGTTTTAATTGCAATCAGAGGGTGGCTGAATCGTGCTCGCTCGCAGATGGAGCTGAAATTGAGGAGAAAAGAGGGGAGGGGGTATGTCTTCAACCACGTCTGTATATTACATCACCGGCGAGGGAGTAATCCAGTATTTTAGAGAGGTTCATAAAAATCTAATAATTAATCAACACCAAAATGTTTGGATAAGAGATTAATAGATAGATGCGGTGTTCGTAGAATATAGGCTTTTTGCAATGATGAATTTGACATGACTATGATCAATGCATATATTATTATGATACTATGATAGGAACAAGGAGGGGTTATTTATAAGATATGTTCCCAAATTTGCGTGGAGGTATAATAGGAAACCATTAAGGTAAAATCTACCTCATTACACCCATGAGCCGAAATTAGATCCCTGACCTTCCCGTTAACGGAAAACTAAACTGTATGAATCTGACATTTAGTCCACGAGCCCACTGGTGCATATAATTAACTATCGGCCAAAGCAAGAAACATCCACATCAGTGGGAGCGTGCTCTAAGATGTCAATATCAGTTAGTATAACTTGTAAGTGAAAAACAGGTTCGGGTTCAAATCTCGGTCAGGTGCTATGGAAAGGGGGGGAGGATTTTTATTAAATTGCTTAAAATATTATTCCTAAGCAAATATAGGTACAGTTTCTTTAAAAGTCCATCTTTCTCATCACAAACCCAGGCATTGGCCCATCATTCTTCCACTAAAGTGATTAAATGTATTAATCCAGTCAAAAAATCTTAATACGCTAAAAGGAAACATTACAAACAAGGGTCGACTTTGGTGGTCTATGGGTAAAGTGATCTCCTTCAGACCATATGATCATGAGTTCAAACCTAGCCGGGGTCAACGGATCTTTCTTGCGTGGTGGGGAAGTAAAGCCGTCATTACCATTTCGATTGGGGCGTGTAAATATCCCTGGAAGTTATGGGAAAGTATCTTTCCGGAAAAGTTTGTAGGCTCTTTCTTGCTTGCTCGTAGAAATCCTTGTTTTGGGTGGGCTGATATCCCACTACACCTGCAATTAGCCTATTACAGAAACTGCAACAAGGAATAGCCGAAGTAGCAAGCTTTGTTGGGGCTTTATGCTCCACATCGGGAGTTAATAACTTAAAAATTACAAGCGAGAAATCAATGAATAAGTTCAAACAATGTTGAAAAATAAAAACATGTATGAATTATAAACAACATTTCAATGTAAACATAGTTTTAAAATTTTTGTTTTAAATTGTGATGCAGTTTCATCTGATATTTGTATGCGATGGATAGAGAGTAACAACCCCCGTTTTGACCTGGAAAAGCAATTACACTAATTGGACAAACAAAAGGTAAACGGAATTCAGACAAAGTATATTTTGTTAGAACAAAAAAATAGCAAAAATTTAAATATGGGTAAACCGGGATGCAGCATATTATATTAGAACACAAACTACAGACTTCTTACAAACACAACTTCCTACCACTCCGACGTCAATTATTCATCACAGTTGAAGAAGAGAGAAAGAAAAAGATACTTCTAAGACATATACTTAGGATCATCTATAATATGATTTTGGTAAGAATAACAGTAAAAGTTAGTTACTAAAGTAACTAAAACAGTTTTAATATATTAATCCATAGAATTAGGCTATCTGCAATGTCACTTTTGAAAGATATTATCAATACCTATAAAATAACATAATATATAAAAATGCCATCAATGTCGGCCGCAAAGAAATATGTTTGAAATTTCTCTGCTGTTATTCCAACCAAAATCAGGGTATAGTTTGTGGTACATACACTGTTTCTTTACTAGGGCTTGTTGCTAGCTCATTTAAATCCGAGAGACACAATCACTAAACTCAGGAAGGACATTCATATACGGACTATTGTAGAGGACCTAAAACTTATGTTCAGTCCAATTTTCATAACAAGGACCTTTTAGAAATTACAAAAATGTTATTTTACAGCTAAAATTGATAATGTTTTATCTATTAGTGTTGTTTGATAGGCATTGATCCTATCTAACAAAAGTGACAGCTTCAGATAGCATGATGTACATCGGCGAAAGTGAATCTATTAACTTTATAGATGTTAAATAAGGTCCTATCTATTAAAATTGTCATATAGTTTACTGAAGTAGCCAGATACATAGATAGGAGGCTAAAAATTCTCAGAAATGTAAAAAATCCCTGACTTTTTCCTTAACCAAAAATTCAAATTTACCTGATTAAAACCCTCTAGATAATTATGAATATAATATGTAAAAAAAAAAAATCAAAATAACTAATTTGTTATAAATACTTAGTTTTGAAATGCACTAAAAATAAATTTAAATATTTTTGATAAAATCAATGTTTGAATAGCATGCAATTAACACTTTTTCCCTATTAGAAAGCCAAATATACCATTTTACCTGATCCACTAAAAATTACTTAAAATTTCCCTGATTTTCTTTATAATTTTTAATTCATGGTTTTTTGAAGTTTCCTATATTTCCAATGACTGTGGCCACCCAGAAAGGTCTAAACTGGAGGCAAACATAACAGGGTGCTATCTTTTACTGGAACTAAACTGAACTATTTGAAGCAAATGACTGTACCGTCGACTGCTCTACCTGACTCTTGACATAAACAGGTAGAGTCCAGTGTAAATGTCATATTACCCCTTGTGATACTTGAAATGTTGGATTTTGAGTAAACGTATCAAATAAAACATTACCTTAAAATACATTATCACGAAATAAATATCAAAATAAATACAATAATAATCTCTTAAAATTACAATACCAATGTTGTCAGTGAATTACTGATGCTAAAAACAGCGAGGTTACAACGACAACAAATAAACTAAAAATTAAGCACGTGGTGATGATTAAAGTTTAAATTCTAGTAGATGATTAAACAAAATCTATTAATGCCATTTTAAGTGTTTTAATACAATTTCTTTAAACATACGTCACTCGAGTTCAAACCAGTATTTTCATCATCTTCAAGCAAGGGCGATAGATGGGTGAATCCAAATTGTTTGATTTTTACTACCAGTTTTTATCTAAATTTAGATACTAATTAAAATGTGTACTCGTATTAGATTTTAGTTAAATGAAAATTGAATGCATTGTTATCACTCTTTAAAAAATTAGGGCAGTACTAAAAAAAAAGACATTTATAAAAAAGTTCGAAAGTATGCTGAATTCCAGCTCGAAATTAGTCATGTAATTAGTTGTGTTTGCAGCTTATGATGAATTCCGGCTCGACACCAGTCGTGCAATTAGTTGTGTTTGCAGCTAGTGATTAATTACAGATCAATACCAAAGTTGTAATTAAATGTGTTTTCAACTTATGATGAATTCCAGCTCAACATTAGTCGCGCAAGTAATTTTATTGGTAGCTCAGCTAATCTGAGATCAAATCTAGGGTAATTTTAAGGTTTCTATGTGTGATATCAACATAAAGTCATGTACAGCTCAAATAAAACAAAAATTACAAATTCTAAGTTGAGCTCAATTCGGAGAATTGGGTTCACGTAGAGCTGGAGTTTGGGGGATGTTGGTGGGTTGAGGGAGAGAGTATTTGTAACCAAACCACGTGCTCCTAAATTCAACATTGGAACGTTGGAAAGGGGGTGAGAGCCAATGAAACCAACATCAACTCCAACTTTTGTTCCATAGATCTATGCAAGGGGGTGGGGGATGAGGGGTACAAACGGTGTTTCGGATGGTGTGACAAATGTCTGTGCCAAGGGAAGCATCCTCTTGCAGGGGGTGCGACTTGAGTGTGTAATGGGGTGTGTCTTGAGGTGTTGAAGGAGTCCTCACATATACACAAACACTCTCACACATGGATTCACATTTAAGAGCCTTGTGTACTATGTGAAGCCATTCAGGTTCCAAATACAGTAATTTATTTATTTTAAATCCACGTATGAATATATATAGTTTAAAGATGACATTTGACTACGAGAATCGAGCTGGAACTTTATTACCGTGTACAAGGGCCATTTTAAAACGATATTTTATGAATTCTTGTGAACGTCTGCTTATTCGTCACCAATAATTGTTTAAAATAATAATTTTTATAAAATACATTTTTGTCTTCACCTATTTCTTGCCATCCGCGCTATACGTATTTAAATTTAGGTGAATGGGGTGGATATGACAAAGGTAAGATTGAGAGGAAATATACACACCTATTCGTGGAGGGAATGTGGGAAACCATTTAGGAAATCCACCCTTGTTACACCTGGTCACGGTTTGACCACACCTCCCCTCCGTCACCAGTAAACTAAACTGGACGAGCTTGTTGTCAAGTTAGCGTGCCCACCCATGAGAGTTCCTATAGTTTTTTCGTATACTATTACTGTATAATGGTTGTTGACATATATATTTATATATATATATCCTTCTTAAGTCAACAACTTGAAGGTTCGTATTTCTATCCATCCGGCGCTGGGCATGCACTTAACCCTTCGGCTGGTTAGTGATGACAGCACCATCTGGTAGAAATCCAATTTTAAAGGGAGTTCAGAAAATGTGATAATTTACAGTTGACTTCAGGACTGAATTTCTAAGAGCGAGCACGAAAGGGCCTACAAATTTTTCCTGGTTCTTTTACATGCCACAATTGACATGGGACTGACGCATTTACCTATAAAATAAAAGCCCACTAAAACCTGAAAGTGTCCTTTTTACCCATTTATTTTCCAAGTTTGGTCTGGGTCCAGTATTTGGTTCTAAGGCTGAGGTATTCGTAGACACAGTCAAGCAAACACAATCATATAATTGTCGAAAGTTACATGACCTACTATTTGAATGGATTTTCCCTCCTATTTGACGGTGCCTGTATTAATTGTGTCTCCAAATACCTCATTATTAGCTCCGATGACCGGATCAAGACAAACTTGAAACAAATGTGGGTAACCAGAAATACTTTCGGGTTTAAGTCTATTATTTGGTACCAACCTACAAATTATAAGCTTGATCACCTAATGTTGTTAAAAAATCAAAAACTTCGGGCAGATCTGGTGTTAAATTAAAAGAAAGGGTTTATTTACACCTACCAAAATATACATGCCTTTATTTGTGATATAGATTATCAAAATAAATGTTTAAAAGTGGCCTATAATAATTTAAAATAAAAGTGAAACTACCTAGATCTAATAAGAAATGGAAAATTCTAATCTAGACCTATTTCAATGAAACATATAATATTTACTCTCAAATGATAATAAAATTCAATTATTTGGACTCGAGAACTATTATCGTTAACTATTTGTTATATTTTTTGTTTGCACAAAGTCAAACAAACCCGTTGAACTATCCGAGCTTTTTACACTGATAGGAGTGTGGACGAGGAAGGTTAATTAAGGACAATGTATTCGAATTTTCACGAAATAAAGGAAATTAAGGTAAAAGTACCCTCAGTACATCCAACCGAGAATCTAGCCCAGACTTTCCCACCAGCACAATCAAGTCTATTGATAAAGTGACACCTTAGACCACACGATCACCGATGCGAATAAAATGAATTCTTCTTTCCGCGAAAATCCCGCGAGCTCTTAACTGCTTTCTCTTTCAGATGGAAATGTATGCATCCGACGTGTAAGAAACTGCACTGCACTAACTCTACCTTAAACATAAAAACAGTTTCACCTTTCAGCACGACGCTGCTGAAGAACACGAGAAGGTTTTATCCCCTCATAAAATATGCCATCAAGGCGTCAAATTTCATCTGGAAAGAATGCTCACTGAAGCAACGTTTAGAATCAACACCAAAAGAAGAACACTTTTTTTTTTATTATTGTAACGTCTAAAGCTACAATACAATTTTTAAATGAAGCTTTTTTTTTATAGAATACAAACTTTTTTGCTTTAAAAATTGAAAAAAAACATGCTTTATTATTTAACATTATTTTAAATTTATTTAATGCTGTATTTAACTCTCAACATTGGTGTATGTCTTTCCCCACTCTATAGGAGCCCCTTGATGGCCTATAAAGCTGAAACGTTGCAAACTTACATTATAAGACAGAACGTAATGAAGCTGAATTTTCATTTTTTTTAATAGTAAAAATATAAATAATTAAGTTCCCTCTCACTTTATCAACTCTTAAGTAATAACTGACAAAAATATACTTTGTTTTACAAACAAAGCCCAAACTTCCACGCTCGTATCGATTATTGAAGGTTAGGTTTTGTTAGTTTGGTTGGTATTATAATCAATCTTTCGTAGACAGGCCTACACACAAATAAGTTTCTAGCTGTTACATAAGGCTCTTCCTCTGAAAATTGTATTGTATTTACGAGGCAGAATGCATTTAATGTAAGCTATGCCAGTTTAGACATGTCAACTCTAATGGTGGTTCACCTGCTAATTGGGTCAAATGTCCCAAGCTAAACTCCTGACATGGTTCAGCTGCTAATTGGGTCAAATGTCCCAAGCTAAACTCCTGACATGGTTCAGCTGCTAATTGGGTTAAATGTCCCAAGCTAAACTCCTGACATGGTTCAGCTGCTAATTGGGTCAAATGTCCCAAGCTAAACTCCTGACATGGTTCAGCTGCTAATTGGGTCAAATGTCCCAAGCTAAACTCCTGACATGGTTCAGCTGCTAATTGGGTCAAATGTCCCAAGCTAAACTCCTGACATGGTTCAGCTGCTAATTGGGTTAAATGTCCCAAGCTAAACTCCTGACATGGTCAACAAATTATTATTGGCAATTTTACGGCTTCCCTTTTCACAACGATTAATTAACATCAAAGGAACAGAGTGTTGGGTCTTTTCTATAAGTAATTTATTCTATAAAAACGTGGGCTGATATGATCAATCAATCTAAATAGGGCACGTTAAATGCCTAAAGTAAATATAATTAAATAGTTTTTTTGTTGTAGTACTATCAATATTATGCTGATCTTAAAAAAATACATCTCTTTGACTTTATTATTACCTGCATCTCCATCCCAAATATTCGCGTATTTTTACTAATGGGTTAGGGATTAGGAAATGTAGGCCTACATACATTTGCGCGGAAGGAATATGAAACATTATTTAGGAAAAACTAACCATAGGTACCTTAGGTCAGGATTACAAACGCATCCTCTCCATCATCAAGAAACTAGACCAGACGAGGTTGACTCCACACCCAGCCTGACCACCAGTACGAGTATCTTTTTACACTCTTATATTTCTCAACTGTATACATGTCATCACCGTTTACGTTTTATTATTCTTGATTCAGTTATTTGAATAGCATAATTTATAAATCCAAAAATTGTTCATATTTTAAATATTAGACACACATATTTGTTTGAATGGAGAACGTGTTGTCTACTATATAAACATTTACCTATTTGAAAATCAATGTTTCATAAAAAGAAAGGTAATGCTGGAAATACATTAAAAATATGTTAAACGTATATTTGTTTCCTTCTACTAATAAATTATTGAGAAGATCTTGACTTTTAAAGAACAACATATTTTTTGATGACTTTCTGATGGAGTGATGAGTAAATATAAAATAAATGGTACCGACACAATTGCATAGGCTTTCCATATTTTGTATTAGAACTTGAAAGAAAATGTTCAAATATGGTTTTTCAATAAACTACCCTATAATAAGTTTTCCTCATATAAATAAAGACATCATCTAGATAATAGCAAGAAACAATTTTAATATATAAAATTTAGACAAAAGTTTTCAACTATTATATATATTCTAAATAGTTATTTTTAAACCCCTTTGAATTATTTTTATTTTGTAAAAATAGAAATATATTTTATTTATCATGGAAAAATATTCCCAGATAGCCATTTTGAGCTCAATCTTCAAGGCCAATTAAAAAAAATCAACTTTACTATCATTGGACATCAGTAAACTACTCTATAATTAATTTATTTTAGAGATATCATCTAGTCCTACACGAAAGTGATGCCTTAGACAATGCGGCAACAGAAACGGATGATAAATTGATATATTTGAATGAAATATAACAAAGAACTTTTCATAAATTTTGAAAAATGACACCTAGACATGGGAATCAAACCCAGCACCCTGAGTGCGGGACAAATTCTGAATAGCTTAGTGGTAGATAATTAGCGCGCTAAGCCAAGTGTCCCGGGTTCGATTCCTGTTACCAGGTGTAATTTTTCAAAATTTACTAGTATGATACATGATGTGGATATAGCCGTAACATAAAGATTATTTCAATATCCTAAGTTTCGCTAGTCATGAAACTGTAAATATATAAGAATGAATTAAAATACTACGGATTCGAGAGTTAGTAAAGAATTTTGTGTATTAATACCAAGTGAAAAAAATAGATAAATTAATGGAAGATCAAGTGTTACCTAACAAAGTTATTAATACATTATCTGCATTCTATTAGCTGTTAATCGAACAGCTATCGTTCCCTGTCGAATTAAATTTATAATAGTTTCAATACAAACTATAAATGGTATTATTACTGGTGTGTTCCTTGAGGTACTAACTGAACAAATATGTGCTGTACATTATTAATTAATCCAAATTTATAAATATTATTCATAAGGGTTGATCTAAAGAGCAAGAGTTAAAACTAAATGTCTAAATATTGTTACTATATAGAGAAATATACCTTAAACATTATTAAAGATAATAAGTGAGAAAAATGATTTTAAAAATAAATGTTATTCAATGTATTTCTTGATTATTAAATAAAACTTAAAATTATTTATGTAGAGTAATGATAAATTGTATTTAAAAGAATGATTAATCGAGTAGAAATTATTCATAATGTTAACGGAATTAAAATTGACCCAATTATTGTTCTTTCTCCATAATAAGCAACTGTGCAAGAACATATTAGCTAATTGATTTTAGTACATACAGTTATATAAATAATCAGAACATTATATTGTTTTAAGCATGACATTCTTAAAATTAATATTCAAGCTTAGATTCGGCTTAGATAATATTTTCATATGTTCTATTCGAGTTCACCTTGAATTGGAAAAATGGTCTTTGCACACTCCCAATAAGCAAGACTAAAGGACCAATTTCAAATAATGATGAGGAATGAACCAAGGATACAACACACATTAATATGTCCTTTACCACAGAGTCAGAGACACAGTGAGAAGCACAGTTCTAGAAGCAGTGTAGGCCCTACTCGTATATTGGCGTCGTCACGCATGAATTCTCACGTCTTAAGCGGACGCAGGCGTTTTCCTCATCCCCCCCCCCTCCCCACGTAGCGACGAATCGTGTCTCCCACCGGAAGTGACACGCGATCCATAATCCAATGAAGAAGAAGAAGACGATCCAAATATTATGTATGTGCCTCGAATGAAGATAGGCACGTCCCCATTCCGTCTTGACTTGGGGGGGAGGATGCTAAATAAGTTCAAGGTCCCATTAAACAGAAGAAACTGTTCAAAGTTGGGTGAAGAAATCAGATTCGAAAAGAACATTATTTTGTGGTGGATGCTAATGTGAAATTTATGGTGGCGATGTGGAGAAAATAATAATTTTGTTTTAAAACTATATTGTTTTGAGAATATATAAACAGCTGCTTTTTTAACTTGCATCGGTGGTCTCATGTTCTAAGGCATCACCATCCTAATATACTGGATTGCCAGCGACGATAAGTTTGGGGTTTGGATCCCGGTTTGGTGTACTTAGGATAATTTATCCTATATGGTTTACCACTCTCCCTCAACGTAACATACGAACATTTCTTTCATACGTTTCTCAAAAGAATATTCCTTACTTATCCTTAGCCCATGAATGAGAATATGCGGCGCACATAATAAAATTCCTACCACAGCAGAATTCGCTAAAGCCTTTCTTAACACAAAATTCCCTTTGCTATTCAGGATTTCAAGAAAGATTTCCTACTTTCCCAGACAATTTAGAGCAATGAAATTTCATTTTTAAACGTGACAAACGTGAGTTCATGTCATTGATGGTTAGCACAGGATGATTTGACCTAGGTAGGGAAAAAGAAAGCCATATAATCGTTACATAAACCACATTTTCTGGAAAATAAAAATATGTGTGACGAAAGAAGAGAGAAGGGGGAGGGAAGATAAACATTTACTAGAGTCATCGTTCTCGGTTAACCAATTCATACTTTATTCAATGAAAAGGAATAATATAGTATAAAACTTACAGTTAAATGTTCTAAGCTCAAAAATTTTCACTTTTTGTTGTGAATAAATGCCATGTTTTTTCCCCCCAACACAAAAAAAAATCTTGTGTTTTCCTTGTTCTGTTTTTCATCAGCTCTAAGTTTTTAATAGAGAAAAAAACACCTTTAGTCTATGACATCATCATAGTCAAGAGAAATAGATGTCTTACAACTTCAGGATTAACACGCTTTCATTAAGACCTATAACAGAGGAGTTAACCGCAACTGTGGGTATACGGATTAGACGTTAAGCTAATCTAGTCTGGTTTATTGGTGACGGGGTAGTCGAGGATAGAATCCCGGATGGGTAAACTCAGAAAAGTTTTTCCTATATTGGTTTTTAACTCGTCTTCAATACTAATGCTGGAATATTACCTCTAGCTACTATTTTACTCATATATACTCCATGAGACAAATTAAAATAGTTAAAAGCTTGAAGGGTAGTGAGCCGTTAATAGCTTCAACTCTACATTTTGAGGTGTTGCAAAGCTAGAGCAACCACAGGCAGTTATTTATATCAGTTATTATGTGGTAACTGGCCCCGTGGTCTAGTGGTCAGTGCTACAATAATAGAGGGGCCGGGTTGATTCCCGTCTGGTACTTTGGTTATTTTTCCCTTAAAGGGAATGATTCCAAAGGTCACCAGGTTTTGGTAAATTAGACTTAAGTTAGGTTAAGACTCCCTACAACTCCATAATAACCATCCTCACATCATCTCATAGCGGGTACAGCGTGTAGACAAACTCCTATGGTGTACCCTGGGCAACGTCCTGTCCCACCAGATAGGCTAGTCTACACGTAAGACGACCAAACCTGGATTTCAAAGTCCCTCTCTGTCATAATGTCCCACATGATAATGAATGATGATAATAATAATAATAATAATAATATTAATAATAATAGTAATAGGACGGTATCCATACATTATTAAGTTTGGTCTATCTGGCCAAACAACAAGCAGCAGCGTCAATATGTTAGCTGGTTTGTCCCCTGTAATGTTTGCAACAACACCACATTGCTAAGGGCGGGGTCGACCAAAGCGAAAGCTTTTAGCATAAAGCACAGCCCAGCACGAGACGGTGAGCTTTTAAAAGCCCCGGAGCGTCTTGTGGCCATAAGTAGGGCGAGCGGAAGAATGAGGGGCAGGGCCTTGTGGTAAGGGGTCGTGAGTAAATGGGGGTGTGTGGAGGCGGATAAAATCAAACAAGAGGCTTGTGGGCCGGGAAAACAGGGGTGCTATCTTGGCCTACAAAATGGTACTATCATTAATTCTGCTTCTAATTTCAATAGGGGTTAAACAATAGTTATCATTTAGAAATATGGGTTGATAATATAATTTACCTTGCTACATGGGGTGAGACATATTTATACTATATTAATTTAACTTGATAATTTTATATGATGCATTCTCATAAGTCAGTTTAATCTTGTTGATTTAGAAATAAAAATAAACTTAACAAAAGAATTACAAACAGGAAAATATATAAAACAATTTGAAGGGAGGTATCACTTCTGAGTAGACCTATAGCCTAATATATATGTAAATATAGTCTTATCTTCATAGTACATGATACACAGTGACACATTCTAAATAACAATGTTAGCTCTAAGTTCTGTACCATGTCCATTTGTCAAGGGCATATATAATAATATTTCATATTAGCATTTAAAAAACCATCCTTGAGATGTGTGGTTTAATCCTAAGTAGGTTAAACAAAAGATTTGCTCTCCCACCCTCAAAACTGCCACCCAAATAATGGTGTAAAGAGCTTTTCCCGTGTACAGGTATCATTTTTTAATTTAGAGAACATGATATCTAGATGCATTTATAGCCGTAGCTAAAAAAAGTAATAGCTTTGCTATTTAATTCATCATTATGCTAATACTGTTATTTGAATTAAGTCTCAATATCACGTTACCTTAAAAAAGCTGTTTTAAAATAATGGCGAGTACTAATGAGCTATAACAGTGGTTCCTAGCTACCTATCAGACAAGTACCCCCAAGAGACTCTTTGAGATCGGCAGATCCCCCCCAACCCCCCGTTTTTTCTAATCATTAGAATCTAGTCTATTCTATGTAAATAAAACCCTCCCCCCGTCCCTATATTGATAATTCATGTTAGAAAACCTACAAAACTGAAAATTTGGCACAGAAAATCCGAGTCAAATGTGTTTTTACATACTTTTATTTCTACACTAACTCTAGTTGTAATAATAATGAATATAATAGTTTAAAAAAAGGTTAGTTAGGCCTACATGAAAATGTATTAATCATGAAAAAGTACAAATTTATTCATTTGGGTCTAGACTTAGTGAGATAAGTGAAACCTCTTCTTTTTTACCATCACTTCCTGAAGATCAGGTTGAAGGATGGGCACTTTGACTCATAAATCCGAATGCATGTCAAGTCTATTTCTATCCTTGTTGTTCATGTAACACTGCGCAGGCGGGTGAGGAGGAGGGAAAGCTTTTTATTTATTAAAATTAGGCTTATTGTTGTTTACATAATATTTTAACTTTCTATTTTGTTAAATGTTGGTGGTTGTCGTAGACTCCCTAAGAACAGTTCGCGAACCCCCAGGGGTCGGTGGACTACCTTTTGGAAACCCCTGAGATAGATCATCAAGTCATTAATTGTCATATTTACGTTACACTTCCTTATATAGATGTTCTGTAACTAGAAGGCAGGCTTCCTGAATCAGTCGTCTCCACCCCAACCTTCTAACCCATTGTCTAACTTCTCCGAGTTTGCATAATTTGTGTTCCCTTTTCGGCTCCGAAACGTCAATGGGTCAGAGAGTCAGCCAAACACTTACTGTACCTTCTCTCACTATTATTAAACTGAATGATGCAAACATACAGTAGACAATATTAGCCGATGTTCTTGATAAGGGTACTATGTAATAACTTTGATTGAGGTGTATGTTGAGAGCAGTCCTTAACCAAATGCGTTAGCTTGTTAGAACTGACAGGCAACTTGAAATAAGTTCGTGTGTTGTGTTTGTGTGGTGCATCGGTGTGTGACCGACCACACGTGGACTACTGCACTAGGAAGAAGTACTCTAACAGTCCTGCTAAAGAAAAAAATACCTTTAAGATGGCGCTTTATATCTAAATCCTACTATACCTGTTCAAACATGTGTGGTCTGGGGTAACGAGGTGATTCAAGTAATTGTAATGTATACTTAGGACGTGTTACGTATAATGAGTGGCTAGACTGACAGCAACATTTTAATTAACGCTTAGATGGACTGGGGGCTAAATAAAATAAACAACACATCACACTTTCTAATAAAGTATATTATAGTTTGGAACAAAATCTTCTAAAAACCAGTACACAGTGATATTAATATTGTAAAACACACCCCAGATACACATTTTGAAACCAGTCATTAGAGATGTATTAAAATAAATTACAATTTCCCAAAAAGCATCAGTAGGAAGCTCTTAAGAGGACTCTTGCCAAAGAAACCAGTATACTATGCTACTTATCATGTAAAACACTTCCCAGATTTAAATTTTGAACAAAATAGCTATATCCAATTTCTGAAGATTTCAAATTATAATAAACCAGTCTTTAGTAAATTACCCTTAATTTTTAGAACTTATATAAGTATAATCACAATTTCTTTGTAAATGAATATTGATTATTTGTTTAGTTCTTATTTATTTTATGTTACATATATCATTCCCTGATGGTAATTTAAATTATTTGTTTATTTAAATTTATGAAAGATGTATATCATTTCTTTATTTTAACGTAGATTGTTTATTTTTTATTTTATTCATGCAAAAGGTAGAGTTTCTTTATAGTAATGTGGATTTCATAATACCTATTTTACTATTAAATATGTCATTTGAAAAATATATGTTAGTAGAAACAAATTACATTTAAAATTATTTTTAGATGATATGTTGATTTTAATTCCAATTGGAACTGGAACATTCAATAGCACAAGCTTGAAATTTTACTTCAGTATATTATAAAATTGGTTCACTAAATATCCCTCACACTCTCTTTAGTACACTTTTCTATAACCAATAAAACTTTCGTACCACAGAGAGCATTAAAATAAACCAATACACTCTAATTCACCTTTTTCTAAAATTTGGACATCCTTTGTTTCTAGAAACGCACGATGTTTTAACTTCTGCCTCATTCACATTACTATTTCATTACGTCAGGTTGTAAAAAAAAATGGAGGGGGATGGCTTTATATCGCAATAATATCTGAGAGAATAAGCTTTCCCTTACATTTTTGATGATGCTTTTAAATAATAATGTTTCTCAAAACTCATTTTAAAATTGAAAACCAGCCAAGTCACGACTACAAAAATACTTTTAAGGGCCATTTTTGTGAATTATATCTATTCCTTGACGAGGCTTATGAGAAATAGTTGTTCCCACTCGGTTCTAGGATAAGATGAATCATACAGACAAAATAGATGGTGGCGCCTACTACTGTGGTAGTTTTCGCTGGTAGTCATAACCAGGCACTTAGCCAAGAGAAGAAGAGATGAGGGTCCTGGTCCTTACGATCTCATCCCTTCCCAAATATATAGATATTAAAAAATTATTTAAAATGTATATTTCAATATTTTGAATGATAAATAAAGATGTGCTACCATTGAATCACATAGAGTGAAACCTCCCTAACTGGACAGTGGACACCTATGAATAGTGGATCTTTCTATATAGCGGACAGCTTAAATTTCCCCGGCAAAATAACATTGGTCTTACGGTGAAACAACCTCCTAAATACGGACTTTATCAATAACGAACACGACACTTATAAAGACACAAATTAGTACGCATGATCAGACTTCGTTCTGGCGGCTGGGGTTCAATCCTCGGTCCCGGCACAGATTTGTCTGATTACCAAACCCTTCCTTCACCTCTGACAAGACATCTTGTGAATGTGAGGAATGCCAGGCCTCCACCGTGGTTCGGATTCCACGTTAAACTGTAGGTCCTTCATTTCATCTCACAATCACCCTACCATTACACATTAGCGTAAGTGCGTACAACCCGAACGGGTAGTAAGACGCGGTGCTAATAATAATAATAACAATAATAATAATTAGTACGCATGATCATCTTCAAACAGTGGACAAAAATTGAAAACGCAAGTCCATTTATAGTATTTAATTTTAGAGATGTAAATACTGCCATTGTCTAGCGTGAAGTGTGAGCATATCGCCTTCCCCTTTAATGAAAGTTTCTAAAATAATTAAATAACCTAGGTAAAATTAACTAAAGTACTTTAAGGTTATACCTCCCGCCTTTCCGAGTCATCAACGGGGGAGATGTTCCAGCAGTTGCCTGTGCTCGTGTGTACATATAATGCCTAATGTTCACATTTATTTCATTTGGCTATTGTTCTCTATATTATGCAATCTTACAGTAAAATTACGTACACCTAGATTATTTATTCATAGGTCATAATTATCCTGTACACAATACTGCATAGTACAGTAATTAGATTGTTGTTAATATTCACAGTATGTAGGTTCATAGAGATTAAACTGAGTCCAGGAAGTATGTTTGAAAAATACTTTTTCCAATTAGCGACACCTCTTAGTAACGGACATATTTTTTTATCCTGGTGGGTGTCTGTTATTAAGATCTTTCATTTTATTATCATCAAATAATATTCAAACACAAAGAAAGTGGAAGTCTGGGCTACATAGCCATTTTAGGCATTACGTGTCAGTAGAAGCTTGCTACTTTATTGATCAGTGGGATCACGAACCATATTGTACAAACATTTGCAAGCAAACGTTTTTAAATAACATTATTTAATGTGCATTATAGTCTCGAAAACACGAAATGAATGGGATTAAGATGCCTAGGATTACCGAAAACTCGGGTTTATACGTAATCACATGGGTGAACTTAGCAGAGAAGGTAGTGTGAGTTATAGAACACTGAGAAAAAAAGTCAAGAGCCAATAAACAAAACGGACAAACAGAATTTACGACAACCTAGCGACTATCATGTATGATACTATGAATGTAAAATAGAAATGACCTCTATAATTAAAGCAAGTTCACAATATACATGGAATTTCAATACGTTTACGATGATGAAGCTGTAACTTGCTGTTACATTTTTAAAACATCCAAAAGGGCGGTAGGAGGTATCACTTACTGAAAACCCATTATCAAATTACCCCTACTCACATGCCACAACAAGAAGCTATTCTGTTTTGTTGACAAGCTCAGATTTAACAAAGCCTAGAATTTTTTTAAAGTCAAATTACAAATACATTACTGTATTTGTGAGAGCTCTAGTCTTACGCATCCCTTTTTACCATGTACAAACGCTCCTTGAAAATGAATTTCAGATACATGCCTATATTGCTAAAGGTGCAATTGCATACGTTTGACCCACTTCGGAGGTTGAAAAGACACCACGCTCGCAATCGACTGGACTGTAGATCACGGAGAGATTGGTGTTCGAATCCTGGTTGATGTGTTAAGGGTGGTTTTCTTAAATTGGTATCCACTAAATCTCCCTTCAAAGGCGAGGAAACACTTCCTATAAATTTAATTGTCTTCTTCCCTAACACATTATTGTGGTTAGTATAACATGAACGATAGTGATAAACAGGGACAGAAATAAAAGTACCGTTTGCCATACTGAGTTCCTTTGATCGTATTTAAAAGGTAATTCATATTTTCGGCCTCTTCGATTCTTAGAAACGGTGTTAGGAGGTTCAACTGATCCACCTATTTTGAGATAGGCTTCTTTGTCTCGTTTTCCAATGAGAGAAAATTTTCTTAGTATTTGCGTAGAGTGAAAGTATATGAAGTACGAGGATTTTAAAGTTGACTGTGAGCCTGGTATTACGCGCGTTTATATAAACACCACTGAAATAAATATAACTTTAATGAATATATAACATTTTGCAGCCAATGGTTTTGCTTGACCAAATAAATATTAGTAGAACTTGATATATTCACCAATGAGCAGATATAATTCAAATCTAATATTTAATAAAGCATATTTTGTTTTTAATAGGATTACTGTAATTATCTCTTTCTCAATTATTATATGTAGTGATCTAATATTCTCACAAGCTCGTTCCTCACATAATATTCTCAAGATATAATTATGTTTAACCCATTTATTCCTATCGCCCCAGTATTGGGGCGGTGAACTTTGTGACAAAGAAAAACCTCCCCTTTAATTATAATTAATTAGAGTAACAAAATATCTATTATTTACTCTTATTCTGTAGATTTACGTATAGTTGTGCCAACATTGTATTTATTTATTTTCACTTCCCAAATAAAATAACTTTGAGCTTTCTTTAACATGGTAAAAACTCAACAAGATGATTAGAATTTTAAAATATACATATAGTTTGGTCTTACGATTCATTAAAGTATTTCTCTTTGCCATTTCCTTTTACTAAAGCTCTCATCCATACGTCACTATTCTAGCAATATTCCTAGCTCTAAATTGTATCACCTCTTTGGTGTGTATTTGGAAAGTTTTTTTTTTGTTTTGTTTTGTTTATTGGTTTTTGAAGAATTGTTGTGGACGATAAGTTTTTAGTTTTGGTCTTCTTTTGGCGTCTGTTTAAAAATATAATAAAGCTGGAATGTTTAAGTTCCCAATCAAGAGACAAAAAGGGACACTGTGCTGCAAGTTATTAAAACTTTGAACTATAAACGTTTTACCCAAGAGTGTAAAATTTAACTTGGAGAGGAAGAGAGAAGATTATACATATCTTTAATCAAATATAAAGATATGTAGCTTTCAACTACAGAATGGCTATGGTGAGAAGTTTCCATTTTTTGTTTTGTTTTGTTTCAAGAAAATTATGTTACCTTAGTAATGTAAATTAACGGAGCTCCATATGCAGGATTTGATATGACTAATATTCAGAATACATAAATAACCAAACAAATAACTTTTTTTTTTAAATTTCATAACCTTGTAATTTGTTTCCATTACAATATAATATAAACTTAAAGTATAAGTGCCTACCTAAATCCAGAGGTCCCGAGATTAGGTTTCTCGTGCAACTGAGCTAAATAAAATAAACTATTTTTTTATATACAAACTTAGGAGAAATTATATATATATATATATATATATAATATAATGAAGTCTTTTTTTTCTTTTTTTAACAACTTTTTATTTTTTTTCTATCTATCTATTTAGTTGTTCAGGAAATTTCTCACTTTGAATTACTAGGTTGGCGATAGTTCAAACTGTTGGTAGCAGTTATTTAATCATAACAAAATTATTAAAAATGTGTTGAAGTTTAGAAACAGCTTATTGAGGACATCACGTCAACAAAGAAAACGTAAGTCTATTGACACTGTATTTTTTACTATTGTAGTTATGTATTGTTTGTTTCCACTTTATTATTAGTTGATTTATTGTACTTAATAGTAATATCACCAATAAATAAAATGTTACTCTGTAAATAGTAACAAATACATTGATGCCCCAATATAGGGGCGGTGGGAATGAATGAGTAGTTGGTTCCTAAGATTTTATCTTTTAATTTTTTGGATTTCAGGCTAACTTTAGATGAAATAATTTCAATTTTGGATGATGATGATGAGAACATATTATAGGCAAAGGTCTTATAGGCAAACCCCTTACTTAGTGATGAAGACAGTGAAGATGAAGATTTTATCAACCCAGACATCAATCATCTCAGTGGTAATCAACTTCGTGCTACAGAAGAGTTGCACGCCAAGCACCTTCAAGACACAGGTATTGTTAGTACAATTATGGGTGAAGAAGATATTCCAGAAGAATACCTAGAAAATATTAACACACCAGATAATGAAAATAAGTCTAATAGAATAAAAACTATAACTCCTTTCCGAAAGTGGCAAGATATGGACTTGCCTTTAGCACCAGAATCAACTTGGGAACAGCTTGAATGGCTTCAAAATAATTATAGTCCTGTAGAGATTTTTGAAATGTTTTTTGACAATGAAGTACTAGAACTCATATTTAATTGTTCAAACAACTATGCTTTTCAGAAAGGTAATATAAAATTCAAGGTAACTATCAATGAAATCAAAGTGTTTTTAGGAATCCTCTTGTTGTGTGGATATTGCAGTGTACCAAGGTATCGAATGTATTGGGAAACTTCATGTGATACTCATAATGAAAAAGTCTCAAAAGCAATGACAAGAAATACTTTTGAAGACATTTTGAAATATTTAAATGTATGTGATAATTTAACACTAGATGAGAATGACAAATTTGGTAAAGTTCGCCCACTCTGGTTGTTACTAAATAAGAGGTGGATACATGCTTTCCCTAAAGATGCAAATGTATCAATTGATGAAGCAATGGTGCCATATTACGGTCGTCATGGTGCTAAAATACACATCCATGGTAAAGCAATTAGTTTTGGCTACAAAGTGTGGTGTCTTTGTAGTCGCCTTGGCTATTTAGTTCAAGAGGAGCCCTATCAAGGTGCATCTACAGGGAATACAAACCTCGAGCTAGGAGTTGGAGGAGCTGTTGTTATTGATTTAGTTGACAAACTTCCACATGGACAGTACAGCATATATAGAGATAATTTCTTTACTTCTGTTCGTCTACTAGAGGAACTAAAGAGTAAAGGCCACTACTGCACTGGCACTATTCGTTCGAATAGAATTGAGAAAGCATCCTTGAAGAAGTATCTACTCTGAAGAAAAAAGTAAGAGGTTCTTACTCCCAGCTGACAGATACAGATAGTGGAATAACTTTGATAAGATACCATGACAGCAATATTGTAACGGTTGCTTCTACTCTTTGAGGGGCTAAACCAATTGTTAAAGCAAGGAGATGGAGCCACAAAGAAAAGAAAAGAATTCAAAATGACCAGCCTGCCTGTATTATCAACTATAATTGTTATATGGGAGGAGTAGACAGACTCGACCAAAACATCTCGACTTACCGAGTAAATTTACGCATGAAGAAGTGGTATTGGCAGATGATCATGTTTCCTCTTAATGCCTCTGTGAACAACGCATGGCAGTTGTATCGTTTGACATCCAAAGGAAAGGAAGATAAACTAGATCTACTAGGCTTCACTCGATTCATTGTACAAACCTATCTAAGTACAGCATAATAGTAGCCCAGGACCATCACCAAAACGTTTAAAAAAACGAGTGTGTGATGACATACGACTTGATGGGCTCAATCTTGTGATCGTAAAGATCATGACGCAAATTCGATGTGGGGAGTGTCATAAAAATACAACAATGAAATGCAAGAAATTCAATGTTGGATGACATGTACATTGTTCGGAGATGTTTCATTCTCGCTGAAAGACTGCTAATGAAGCATAATATTGTCATTTTCCTACTCAATATGACCGAAATTAAATTGTAATAGTAAATAATCATTTTGTAGTAGTGTTTAAATCACTAATTTTAATAAAATTAATTTTTTACAACTATTTTATACACCTTTAAAATTCATTAATAACCTCTACCCTCTCTATCCCACCACCCCATTAATGGAGCATGTTATTATTTCAAAATGGCGCCATAAAAATATTTGAAGTTATATTATTGTTATTATATTCTATTATAACCATACAAATGAATATTAATACATTTTCTAAAAAAAATAGTTCTGGGAATAAATGGGTTAGGGAAATTATAATTCCCTCTGAGACAACCATAAAAAAATATAATAACATATTATGTTAGAGCAGCTTTAATAGATACATCAGAGACCAATATTAGTTGGCCAACACGATACAAACAGGACTATTAAACATGTATTATTGAATATATTGTTTTTTTAATATTCTAAAACCTGAGCGTGAAATTAAGTTGAAAAGTTAAATAAAAATATTTTAAAATTGGAACGTGAAATTAAGTTAGAAATCTAATTAAAATAATCTTAGCATATTTCTGCTTTAAAATGTAAATGAACAAGCATATAGAAGGTAGGTATTATGAATTCTATAAATAAGTTATTTTAATCATGTAATGTATTTGTTTGGAAGTGTTGGAATACATATTTTTTCATGTATAAAAGAGAGACCCCCTCTTAGGCAATTGTGGGGCAAGGATATAGTATATTTATCCGTGTTTTGTAGGCAAACCTCACCTTGCTGTATTTGAGAATATTCTTAGACATTTTTGTATTCGTATTTTGTAATCAAACCTACAATTTTTGTATTTGTGAATCTCTTTGTAAATGTTTGTATTCGTGTTCTATAGGTAAGCCTCAACTTGCTATATTTGTGAACCTCCTTATAAATGTTTATATTCGTGTTCTATACGTAAGTCTCAACTTGCTGGATTTGTGAGCCTCTTTATAAATGTTTATATTCGTGTTCTATAGGTAAAACTCAACTTGCTGTATTTACGAGCCTCTTTATATATGTTTGTATTCGTGTTCTATAGATAAGCCTCATCTTGCTGTATTTGTGAGCCTCTTTATAAATGTTAATATTCGTGTTCTATAGGTAAACCTCAACTTGCTGTATTTACGAGCCTCTTTATATATGTTTGTATTCGTGTTCTATAGGTAAACCTCAACTTGCTGTATTTGTGAGCCTTATTCGTGTTCTATAGGTAAACCTCAACTTGCTGTATTTATGAGCCTCTTTATATATGTTTGTATTCGTGTTCTATAGATAAGCCTCAACTTGCTATATTTGTGAGCCTCTTTATAAATGTTTATATTCGTGTTCTATAGGTAAGTCTCAACTTGCTGTATTTGTGAGCCTCTTTATAAATGTTTATATTCGTGTTCTATAGGTAAGTCTCAACTTGCTGTATTTGTGAGCCTCTTTATAAATGTTTATATTCGTGTTCTATAGGTAAACCTCAACTTGCTGTATTTACGAGCCTCTTTATAAATGTTTGTATTCGTGTTCTATAGGTAAACCTCAACTTGCTGTATTTATGAGCCTCTTTATATATGTTTGTATTCGTGATCTATAGGTAAGCCTCAACTTGCTGTATTTTTGAGCCTCTTTATAAATGTTTATATTCGTGTTTTGGAGGCAGGTTTAAGCCAGCTGTGATCAGTATTTGAATAGAACATTGTATCGGACCTTGTTTGCGTGAGCAGGTATCGTTTGTTACCGTGGCTAACACATCACCATCGTAACCTCCTCGTTATTTGCCTCGAGCTCAGAGCCAATCTCATGCGTACAACCGTTCAACTCCACTAGCGAGAGATATATTTGTGTTTGAAACCTTTGAAACAAACACCTCAAGAGTCAATCATTGCCCACTTGTATTTAGTGTCAGATACAACTTTACAAACATAAAATAACCAAACAAAGCTAAAATAAATCCAGTATTTTAAATAGAAAAGGTTGAAAATATTCCAAACCCTTATTTAATTATTTGAAACAACTCAAACTGAGGTGTTTAATTTCATAAATAATACTAAGGATAGTAATACATAATATTTGCTTACGATTTACAAAACTTAATAGATTTATGTATATTATTTATTTGATTCATGAATGGGGAAAATTGTTTTTGACGAATGCAGTCGTTATAAATATAAATATTGTATTTTAGTTTAATTAATGAATTAAATACAAAATGGTAATTAGGAGGCTATAGAACTATCTAAGTATAAGCTCAAGTGTCAGAAAATCACGTGCATAGTGTAACTACCTTTCTACAAACTGAACTCAAGTGTAGACAGTCAGTTGCAATGGAATAACTGCCACAGTCATGTAGTCTCATGAGAATGGTAACTTTCTACAGACTGAGTCAATGTTAAGCAGACAAATGGTAAATACATGACGGATTTATAGAATTATTTCTATTGTGGGACAGTAACTTTTCCAAAAGACGAATAGAGACTAATACCCTCAAACATACCATTTATAATTAGTTGTTGTTACTTGGTTGTAAAAGGATTATGTTTTGCCAATAATTCTTTAAATTCAATGTTCTATTTATAAAAGGTTCTTTAAACAAATAAGGTTTTTTTTTTAAACCTGGATACACATAAAGGGTAGAAGATCTAATACCAACAATATACTAAAAGTTGTTTTCTTAGTCAGTATATTGAATGCAGAGTTAAAAATACCAAGCATTATTATTATATTATTTTCATACATAAATGAGATCAAGCTTTAAAATTTGTCAAGAAATATTGTATAGAAGATTATTCATCCAAATTTAGTGACAATTTTTATTTACTAATTTATTAGCAAATATTTGTGCACATAGGTCATGATTGGATGAAAGGGATATAATTAGTTTGTTCAAAAACATCATAAATATCAAAGTGAGTTTTAAAATGTTCAAAGGGCGAAAGGTCAATCAATATAAATGCGAGATGAAGTGGAGGGTTTAAAGTATATGATTGATAGATCACATTGGAGATCAAGAAGAGTCAGAAACACGAATAAGTGATATACTATGTTACTCACAAACAAGTATGAATCATTATATGACACGTTTCACAGACACGGGTATATTGAGATACTATGTTAATCCCAAATATGCATTAATCATTATGACACTTGTCAAGAACATAGATATAATGAAATAATAAGTCATAAAGAAATGTGAATCATTACTGTGTAGTGTCACAAACCAAAATTAAATGAACTTTAAGATATTTTAACCAAAACTATATTTATCAACTTAAAAGTTAACCTTATTTGTTTTAACTGAGCTTTCTTTATGCTATAAAGTTAACCTTATTTGTTTTAACTGAGCTTTCTTTATGCTATAAAGTTAACTTATTTATTTTAACGAGCTTTCTTTATGCTATACAGTTAACTTTATTGTTTTAACGGAGCTTACTTCATGCTATAAAGTTAAGCTTTTTTTTAACTGAGCTTTCTTTATGCTATAAAGTTAATCTTATTTGTTTTAACTAAACTTTCTTCATGCTATAAAGTCAACCTTTTTGTTTTAACTGAACTTTATTTATCTTATAAAGTAAACCCTATTTGTTTTAACGTAACATTAATTATCCAATCTTAGCCTAAGTTACCTTTAGTTAAATTAACTTACTAGAATAAGCTGTTATCATTGTTGGTGTTTAAACATTTATACATTATTAGGCTGGTATGATATTTTTTCACTGACCTTGATACTTATATTCGGGTTGTACCCCTACATATACTAGGCTAATGGAATAGGGATGAGAAAGTAAAACTTTAAGAGAAATGTACCCGCATTTATGTGAAGGGCGAGTGGATGTTAATTTAAGAAAAACATTCCTCAGTACATACAACCAGGGAATCGATTCCCAATCTCTCCATCACCGACATCAAATCTAATGCAAGAGTAGTACGCTTAGATTTAAAGAACACCTTGTACTAAAATCCCACTTTTAAATATAAATAGTACAATTGTTTGCTCCATCAGATCTACATTTTTACACTTTACTTAACAACTATTAAACCTCAATTTGGTGGCTACATAGACTAAATGTCAGACTCATTTAATCTAGACTAACAGTAATGGAGAGTTTGGGGTTTGAATATTTGCTGGGTGTACTGAGGTTGTTTTTCCTAAAATGTTTTTAATTCCATCTCCACACAAATGCAAATAAGCTTCCTCTAAATTCTGCTTTCCTTTTACTTACCCCAAAAATTTAGATAAAAAATATATATCCTGATAGGGTGATAAGATGGTAGTTAAATATTGCTGTTTTTTTTTTAATAATAATTTTCGATTTAATTAAATTATACCCACTTCTGTGGCCACGTGGTCTAAAGGCTACTCCCGTGTTTGACTAAACTCTTTTAACTAATACCCCAACATATAATTATAAACCCAACGTTACTCTCTTGATTTGAAATGGAGAAAATCATAGAATAGATTATTCAAAATTCAAAAGCTTTATTGAATTTATTTATTATTATACGGGGATTACAATTAGAAATATAAGAAAATATAAAATAAATAGAGAAATGATGTCGTTTCATTTTTAATACAATAACATCAAATTTGGGGCATTTGATGTCAGAGCCAATTTAGATACTCTCTTCAGGGCCTGATCGATTTCTCTGCTTTGTTTTTATGTTCATCAGAGTGGAAAATCGTTTGTTTCGCAAAGGTAGGTCGTTGCAAAAGACAGCAACTTTTTGACTGCATGCTCATGCGCAATTTTGAAAGCCTTTGCAGCTGTTGACATCCAAAAATATTAAAGAGTGCTTTGATTTCAAACTCAACACGTGCTTCATTATTGGATTGAAGTTCAAGAAGTGCCTCTGCCAACCTTGAGTCTCTTCTGGTACACCAGAAATTTCACATTTAAAGGGATCAACAACCCCATATGACAATATGAAATCAAGATCTGAAAGTAAACAGAGAACCGCTCTTTGAGTTTGGTAAAGATGCCTTATAACTGTATCCTTGATGTCGTCAAAAGTTATATTTTCAAAATCTTTCAAAAGCAAAGCTAGCTTTCGCTTACTTATTAAATAACGAATGAATGAGTTTATAAATAGTAAATCCTTGCTGAAAAAACACTATCTTACCTTGGTCGTCAAAGTTTTTCAGTACAAGATAAAACAATATGTGACTAGGCCAAAATGACGTATACAAGACGTGTGTTGCCGAGCCACAACTAACCATGACGTCCATGACATGTTGAGTGCGTTTCTCTATATACGTGTTTAGTGATGAATTCACGCCACCATAATGGACTTGACAACGCCTTAGCAACCAAATTGTTTGAAGTACAATATAGCATGACATCTCCTAAACAAGTCTATTACAGTGGCCAGACGCAGTGTTCCCAGAAGAAAAATTTATATCGTAACAAGGAACGCACTTTTTATATAATTTTATTTATGTCTATAATGTCCTCACCACCAAGAATTTCATTTCTATCCCATTTGGAGTAATTTACACAGACTAACCGACCCCTTGACAAGAGGTCAAAGACGGGGAGACCAGGGTTCGATCCCTGTCAGGTGGACTAAGGGTGGTTTTTCCTAAATGTTTATTCACTATCCCTCCATGCAAATGCAGGTGCACTTCCTCTAAATTCAAACCTTATTAATCCTTAACACATTTAGAGTATTTATTATATAGGTAGCCTATATAACTCGAATAGGTAGTAAAACGCGTTGATAAAAATAAGAATAAAAATAATTAAATGATTTCAAGAACTCTTGTAAAAGAAACATAAAATGTGTAACTAAGCTGTTTGTATTTAGAGGCACAAGGAAATTCTAACTGACAAAGGCAGTGATTGGAATTTATTTCATTCCATCAAATATACCATTTTGGAAGTACTATGGAAATTAATAAAATCGTTATGCATTTTCTACAATAAAGGAGCGTTCAAGTATTACATAAGCAAGTTTTTGGTCATTTTTGACCGCTTCCCCCTCTTGTAAGCCAAACTAAGCAAATACCAAACATCCCCCTCTAGCTTACTTAAGATGTGTCAACTTTTTTTATTTGATCACAGGAATAACCATTATTTTTTGCATGCCAGTTTAACTATAGCCTGAACAGGTAGTAAAATGCGATGGTGATGAAAATATTAAAAATTCATTCAATCTATAAATTTATGGTTATTATTAACATAGAGGTGTCAATTAACACTAAGATGTAATTTACAACTAACAATGGTATACAATTAAACTAAATTTATTGAACAGGTAAAATTAAAACAAATTAGAACATTATAAAAGTTTAAAATTTTAATTTAATTTTAAATTAAGTTATACAAAAGTATTATTAGTGAATACATCAATATTATATTTATAAAAAAAACACCCTAACCTCATTTAATCCGATGACAAGGTCCTTGAATCCACGTCTTAACACTTTCAATTATTATGTTTCTTTTTTTAGAGGGGGTGGGAGGGGATGATGATGACACACACTTGGTCGCTCAAGTTTTGACTTACTTCTATAGGCTTCTCCACTTCTTCCTCGTTTAGCCACTCAGCACCTTCATTGCTACCTGAAGCTACCCCAAAGTTCAAACGGCTTGTAATAGACCATCCCTCAATTTTGCCCTTCTTTCTCTCTCTTACGTAAGCATTGTTCTGACCCCTCCCCCTTTGTCAGCCAAAAAAAGCAAAGTTTTAACCCCCTCCACTCCATAAGGTGCATAAGTAATACTTGAACGCCCCCTAATATTTATTTTAAAATAATTTATATGAGTGTTTTATTTATTCCTTGATCTAATTTTATTAAGTCTGTTATTAGGTATACTTAACGTGAATGTTTTCAAATTATTATATCAGCACACGAACTGTAAACGGAATTAACTCTGTAAAGAAAATACTGTACAACAAATCCACCAGCTGCCAATCCACAACTGGGAGATACATTCCACTGTTTTCATTAATTATACTCGGGTATTTTCTGGTTGGGCCATGAATAAAACCCAGAAACCTTGGATCTTTTCCACCACGTCTAACTACCTGTATAGGATATCCGCGGTTGACTGAACTAATGAGGTAGATATAAGTAAAGTAGCAAATAGAGGAAGTACCCGGTATTTGTGTTGAGGGAGAGTGGTAAAACATATAAGAAAACTATTTTCTGTTCAAATGGCCGGAGTTCAATACAAGACCTCCGCATCACAGGCAGACAAAACTAAACTAGATTGACATCTAGTCCACGATCCCATCTCTACGGGCAGCCCTTTTACCACTAGATACACGTGTTAACGGCTGAGCTAAGGAGTTGGTCACCCTAAGTTTGCAATTAAAAGGGGTCGATGTTGCAGTATAGTGACTCTAGGGTGGGAGTATAGTTGGCCCATGCAAAGCTAGAGTTATTGGCTCTGGGATGAAATCATAGTCGGCCAATGTGAAGCTAGATTGGTTGATTCTGGGATGAAATTCTAGCCAATTAAAGCAAAAATAGATTGGTTGGCTCTAGGATGAAAGTAAAGTTTCCAAATAAACTGGTCACTGTTCTTTTTGGATGGAAGTGAAGTTGACTAATGCCAATCTTGATTTGTTGGTCCTGGGATGAAAGTATATTATGCCAATACACGTAGCTTGATTTGTTGATTTTTGTATGAAAGTGGAGTTGTCCAATAAAGAGATCGCTCGATTGGTTGGTTCTCAGATAAAAGTAAGATTGGCCAATGCAAAGCTCAATTTGTTGGTTCTGGTGCCGTGACGATGCTGCCGTGACGTCCCAAGGGCATATCGGCCTTCAAGCAAGAGGAGAAAGTGGGCACAGATTGTCCTGCGGGCGCCTCCTAATGGACGGCGACGACCGACGTCCATAGATAAACGACGCTATCGACCGACACCATTTAGTGGGTCGCCACAGAACCAAAACGTTCCAAGGCTCGGACAAAACGACTAAGCGAAAGATAGCCCTCTAATCCCTGACGAGTTCATATAAAACAAGGTGAGAGTGGACCAAGTGTGTAACTGTAAGACTGGTATCAGCTTTGAATTGGTACAGCTATGACAATCTATGAGAAGGGGTATCGTTGATCAATGTTAAAATTAAATCATGGCCATTCTTAGATATTATCTCCACGATATTTTTGAAACATAATAATCGCTTACAAGTGTTCATTACTATTTAATTATTTTGTAGACGTAGTAGACATTTTGCGTTTAAGAAAATATTTCTATGAACACAAACAAAGCTGTCCAAAAATAAATAAAAAAGGTTAGAGAGTTTTTACACAATGTTAATTTAATTTAAAAAAATTACTATATCTCAAATTTAGAAGATACAAAAACTGGGCTTAGTATAAAAATAGCTTGCAGTCGTCCAGTGGGTGCGTCATAAAAATAGAATAAAATGTGTTCTTGTGTGCAGACACGAGACCTCCAAAACGAAGAATCCTAGGAATTGGAAACTTGGCAAATGTATTTAGGAAACTTGATAGTTTACACTTCAGACGATTTTTTTTTTTCAAATAATTTGACCTTTAATGAGGGACTGACGTCTAGAACCAAGTGGACAACAGTTATTATCTATGAATGTAATGTACAAATGAAGCAGTATTCATCTGTTTTCTCTTTAACTTAGTTGGTTACTCTTTCAGGAGTGATAACTTAAACCACTTAACCACTGGTTCAGGTAAGACCTAGATTATAAACAAGACACATAAAAAGCTGAAATTTACAAAAGCTTACTTATTAAAGGAAATCTTAGAGTGTACAACCTGGATACATTTTTTTTTTTAGCGTTTACCTATTATAATATTGACCAATAGGGCACATGACCAACACTTTAGTTAACTTATAAATCAAGAAACCTAGAGAAATGCACTTTTACATATGTATAAAAGGAAAACTAATTATATAAATTAATGCCAGGACTCTATCATGGTTTGGATCCCAAAACTGTAAGTCCTCCGTTTCATCTCGCAATCACCCTACACATTAGCGTAAGTGCGTATAGCCTGAACGGGTAGTTAGACACAGTGGTGATAATAATAATAATATGTAGATCTAAGGATTTTTTAAAAGAATTAACATAATTATAAAGAATATTTATTTTTACTTTTACAACAATTTCAAGTCTGATGTTTGAACCACGTGACCACATACTCTAGAAACTCTGAAATCAATTAATATATAAATAATAAATTTGTATTAGGTCTACGTACTAGATTTAAGCTAAAGCTACACACTTCAGGCTTATTTTATCTACTTATATTCAAAGATTTACTCCTTAGAGCACTTGTTCATTGGCAATGGTAGACTTAACGACAAAATCTAAAGACCTAATAAGATGAGACATTGAACATTTATTTATTTATTTAAAAATGATAATATCCACCTCAGGCCAACTTTTTAACTTCTATATATTGATTCTTACAATTTATGCCCCTTGACCATCATTTACCTTTACATTGGTAAATAATACGAGTTTAATGCACTAAACCACGTGGCCAGTAATGTGGCTAGCTCCAAAACTAAAGACTAAACACATTTTTTTTTTGCATATTTAGTTATAATTAATTAAACTTGAAAGTATGCACACAGGTAGTCATTTTAAACTTGTACACATTGAGATCCTAGCACCTTAGACTGCGTAACCAATGGTGTGGGTATTAAAATCAATTTAAAAAAATAGTAGGCTAAAACCTACATTAACTCTTACCTCAATGATAATTCTCATTAGATATTCAAGGTTGTTGGAATCTAGTTAATTTATTGATGTAGGTTTATCAAATGTGATGTATTTAGACAACGTAGTATGCCATAAATAAGGTGATATTAAGAGATTAGGGTTGAACCGAGGGGGCTATTTTAGGGGCGCAACTATCCTCCCCTCATCGAATGTATTATTTATAAATAATGTAGTTTCGTATTCCTCCTTATTGTTTAGGCTATTAGATTAATGTAGTCCTATATAATTCATGAACCCTACAAATTTAATTATGTTTTAAAAAAACTTTAAATTGCTTAAGGATGGATTTATTGTTAGACAATATTCTCGCTACCTTCTATTGAAAGACTTTAGCATAAGCTGGCACAATAAGACCCAACCTCTATAAAATCTTAAAAATATCAGGGTAGTGCTCTGTTCTAAATTGATATTTTTAAACATAGATGTGTAAGATACCTGCTTTGGAGAAGATAAGTGCCCTTAAAGTGTAAGAAATTGTTGTATAGTGCGTACTTTGTACCCATTTTCACACATGGGGCAGAAACATGGACAATGAATGTAAGAGATACTAGGAAAGTGGAGCTCATGGAATGAAGTTTATGATTAACATGTTAGCTGTCACGAGGAGATATTATAAACAACAAGTTTTGTATGTAGGTTTTCATTTTTTGGAGGCCACCATGTACAATTTCGGTCACCAAGTATTTGTGCATACTTTTTTTGTTAGGGTCTAACTGCCTGCAAAATTTCAGCTTCCTAAGTTTACTGAGCTTCGAGATATTTTTACTTTAATTTTTTGAAAGCCATTGGAGTTTTCTGCTTCCAAGTAGTCGTGCACCCCTGTGGGAAAGGGGCTATCTGCCTGAAAAATTTCAACTTCCTAGGTCTTTGAGATATTTTCAATTTTTGGTTTTAGGAAAATCCCTAGTTTGAGGGTCCATATAGGAATTTTTCGTTACCATGTAATCCTAAACCCTTTTGGGGTCAAGGCTATTTGTCTGCAAAATTTCATCTTCCTTTATCTTCTAGGTTTCATGGTTTTGACGGCTGGACAAAGGAACTGGTAATTATTATAGTAGAGATTGTTGAGAAAAATTTGAAACTTAAAATAAAATAGTTTCAAGGATAAATATTCCAAGTCGTTTCCAATGATTTCTAAACGGGCTGAAATAGTTTATAAAAATTATGAAAACTCGTGCAGGATAAACATAATTACCTACGATTATATCCTGCACATGTGATAATTCAGACAGGCAAGAAAATAAAAAAAGATTGTTTCTTTGGCAAAGAAGCACTGTCCTTACCCAAAAATAATAATTAGATTCAATGGGGGCTTCTTTGATATAGGCGTATATTAAATTAGAATGGAAGGAACCACGAGCTAAAGTACATATTTTGTATAGTTTTCTAACAATAAACCCTTTTTACCGACCTAAATAAAATATTGCTTTAATAAATACATCCAAAGAATCAAGCTTAACATATTTATTAAAGAAATATTAAAGTAATCTCAACAGTTTTTTTTTGGCAAAACGTCTTACTACCATTATGATTATACGCATATATACTAATTAAGCAAATGTATGAGTAAGTTAGAACTTTGAGGAAAGGTAACCACATTTGCGTGGAGAGAAAGTGGATACATATTTAAGAAAAAAATCCTCTGTATTTTTGGTTTGAATTCGAATCACGACCCATCTATCCCCCGCACACCAAACTGGATGAGCCAGATTTTAAGTCGACGTGCCAAACAATAAGGTTCTAAAAAGCTTTCCCACACGTAGATTTTTTCCAATTAATAAATGGAAATAACCCCAAAAAACTTACTTAATACAACATTAAGACTTGTGTCAAATTGTTCTGAATAGGCCTACGTATTACGATTTGAAAATTAATCAAAGTAACAATACCATACATAATGGAATTAAATGTAAAGTTGTCAAATGGAGTTGTTACATTGTTGTCCGTGCAAGCGTGAGAAGAAAACAGCTGAAGGACATTATGCAGAAGACAAGGAGATGCCGACTCCTGATTACAGGAAGCACTCAAGACAAACCTCGTGATAGCACGAAATTAGCCACCCAGTACCTACACGCAAGGATCCGAACCATAGAATCAGCAACTATCGCTCCCTCTAACCAGGTTTAGTGACGTTATGACTCTAACCAGTCAGCCCCTGATGGACATTCTAGACGACGTAATGACTCCAGACGTTGACCACTCCCACTCAAAGATCCGAACAACGTATGCAACTATTTGCCACGTTAGCTGATCCTTGTGACATGACTCTCAACACTTCATATGGGGACGTTCACTTGGTCTAAGGCAGGGATCAGCAAACTGTTTTGGTCCCAAATGATTTATAAATTTATCACCGCTCCCGCGATCACCCGCTTCTCGCTTCTTCCCTCTACGTTAGATTTTATTTTGTCTATACTTCTTATACAATTCCTTAGATTCAAACTTTCTTCAAATACTTACGTTCCTATCTTTAAAGTAAATTTTTTAAATAAACAAAATGTACATTTTAGTACTAAACCATTTTATTTTTTTATAACATTCCTGATTTTGGCCATCAAGATAATTATGATCAAACTCTAAATATTATTTGAAAAAACCTTGATATTTTTCCAAGTTTATAAAACTAAAAGATCGACTTTTAATAAGTTTATAATTTTCTTACGTGATCGACCGGTCAACCGCTATCGACCAGTTACCGATACCTGGTCGAAGGCATCATAATCTTAATAGACTGGAACATCATTGTTGAGGAGATCAAGGTTCAAATCTCGGCTGGGTGAACTGGTAATTACATTTTTCTACACATAATTTTTAGTTTAGTTTACCCTAACTCTTTCCACGCTAATGTGGATGTACAGTACTTACTCAATAACACTATCCCCATCTATGACATTAGGTGTCCAAGCGATGCGCTTTTGTTATAATTTAAAATGAGAGATCAGGGCTCAGTTATTCAAGTGTCAAATATTTATATATTTTTACATTTCTATCTCTAGGATTCTCGGTGAAGAAGTCAGAAATTTTCATTATATATTTTCTTGGTTTGGCCATTTCTTTAAAACGGAATAAAACAGTGCGAGCACGTGGATAAAGCATCTAGTTTGGTCTTTTCTGTCCTACCAGTGATTGGGATATTGAAGTTTGATATGGTCAACTGTGCTGAGGTGTTTTTAACTACCTCCATGCTAATACAAAAATACCTAAATTGTTGCTATAATTCTTATATAAATATCAGGACAGTCCATACGTTTAATAAAACACGTAGCACAAAAAACAAACAATATAAAATCAATATACAAGTTAGTTACATTCATTACTAGTTTCAACCCATGTCATGGGTCATTTTTTTTTATTCAAGCCGTCTCTTTTTCACTGCTGTCTTACTATATATGTCGTAGATTCATATGCTTTATAATCTATTTTAAGACTAGGATGGGCACAACATTCAGTACCCAGCCGTTAATTCATCAATGTTAAAGAATAAATACATATTTTAATCCATGATAAATTATCGGTCAAGCCGGGAATCGAACGAGGTATACTTAGCTCAGTAGACAGACATGCTACCGACTGAGCTAAGTTGAAAGACTATATATATAGGGTATATCCATACACCTTGACTTTGGTTTGAAAAACAGTAGAGAAAATTCAATATATTTCTTTGCGACCAATATTGATAACATTTTACTATATCATTTGTGTTATTCTCTGTGTAAAAGTGGATCGTTGGAGCTTTTGCAGTGAATTATTGCACTTTTTATAAGTAAGTGGTATATATAATAAGCCTTCACTTGACTTTTTAACTATATATTTACTCGTCAAAGGCTATCAACTCCACAATAGATTTTTAGCTTTCGGCGTTTAATTTGAATCAAAACCTATATTTTACCTTTCACGCCATGATGAGAATTTTAAAACAACCCCTCTCTCAGCTATTTATCTATTCGTTGCACCAATCCTCTCAAGTAACAATTGAGATGTTATTATTTTAACCAAAGTTAAATATTTTATTTACCGATGTACAGTTATAAGAAAATCATGGTTTCCATGGTGATGTAAACAAAGAATGATTGTACAGATAACCCACACCCCACACAGAATGAAAAGATGAAAAACTCCCTAGGAAAGTTGGTTTTTAGTTTTACTGACCTTTTAAATGATTGACCGTTTGTCAAAACCGGTTGAGCCATTTTCTCGTCATTCCAATTACCGAAAAATGATTTATCACATTGTTTATAAGATATAGGCCCCTTTAAAAATATGATAGAGACAGTGATATAATGTGATAGTGAAAATGAGAGTGTAAGTGTTTAAGTATGTTATTGTGTGCGTGAGTGTGAACATGAGAGTGGTAGTGTGAGAAAGAGAGTGTAAGAGACAGAATGAGAAAGTGAGAAACATCAAGTGAGTATGAAAGAGTAATAGTGAATGTATTTTTTTTTTGTTAGAGGAATAAATACTGGGAGAAGAGTGAAGGAGGGTGTATGTGTGTGTGAAAGAGAGAGGAGAGAGAGAGTGTGTGTGAGAGAAAGAGTGACCAACATCAATAACTTGGTACTGTTAAGCCTAAACTTGTGAGATAAAGTTAAAGAGAGTATTTGAGAAAAAGAAAGAGAATATGTGAGGGAGAATGCGTAACAAATTGTGTGAGAGAATGTGTGTATGAGAAAATGTGAGAGCATGTGAGAGAGAGTTTGAGAGAGAAAGAGAGAAAATCTAATAGAGAGAAGTTGATAGAGTAAGTTGATGAGAGAGAGTTTGAGATAGAGGAGTGAGAATGAGATAAGAGGAGTGAACATGAGATACAGAAAGAGTAATATTGCTTTATAGAGATTTTGAAATATATGGAGTTTGAGTGAGAGAGAGCGTTTAATATAGAGCGAGCGTTTGTAAGAAAGCGTTCAAGAGAGAGAACGCGCGTTTGATAGATATAAATCGTTTGAGAATGAGAGAGCGTTTGAGAGAAAGCTTAAGAGAGAGAGAGTATAATAAAGATAATGTGAGAGAAATTATGTGATATAGATTAGTACGTGAGGATATAGAGTGTGTGAGAGAGAGAGATAAATTGCGAGAGAGAGAATGAGAGAAAATTATGAGTGTGCTATAGAATGTGTGTATGTGTTTGTGAGGAGAGAGAGAGTGTGTGTTAGAGCGTGGAGAGGATGTCAGATAGAGAAACAAAATTTGAAATATAGATATGGTACACAAAACATTGCGGTACTTTGAAATATCATTCTCTCAAAATTAACTATCAAAATGGAAACATAACTGAACTTACTGTATTTGTAAGAATATGAAAAGATAAATGGGGTACATAAAACATTACTTTTAAATATATCCTCAAAATTAACCGTTAAAATAAATACTTAGCTTAACTTCTATTTGTATTGTCTAATTTTTTGCTAAAATGAACTTCAAAACCTATTATTTGAATAGAATGAACATCAAAACTCATATTTGAAAGAAAAAAAAACTAAAGTCATAATAAGATAGTTAAAATGGCAATTTTTAAATATTATTCAAGATAATTTTATAGTTTTTGAGCTTATAATACATACCAAAACATATTTAAACATAATTTTATCATGAGCGAGAAAAACTTAAGACAATATTTTCACGAACTTATTAACTAAACATTTTAATTTTCGAATTATGCTCAATATTATTGATTTAAACACGAATTAACGATAACAACATTCCAATAAAAAAGTTTCTCCAATTGTAGCATCCAAAGAGAAAATTTTGATGTAATCGGACCAACAACTAAGGAATGAGTTATTATTTTTTAGCCAAAGAGATATATTTTATTTAGAGATTTACAGCCATGCAGCAAATAACTGTTTCCATGGCGATTAAACAAAGAGTGAAAAACTGAAAATTCTCTGTGGAAATCAGGTTTTGGTGGAACACTCTATTTTCCCCGAAATCCTGGACTCCTAACCGTTTAAATGAGTGGTAGTTTGTCAAAATATGTTCAGTCATTTCCTCGTAATTTCTATTACCAGGAACGGGCTTATCAAGTTATATATAAGATTGATAATATCAAAATCGACAGCCTTAGACAACATTACTTGATTTATAGATATATTAAAATTGTTTTAGTAACTTTGGTAAATAATATATTATACTGTTCTCAATTCCAAAATTATACTTTTTTTACACACATACAGATACCACCACACCCGCAGTAAGTCAATACTTATTCAAATTCAGTAATTATTATAGTAAATTTAAATAGAAATACGAGATCACATTGCGCAGCAGTTTGTAAACCAACCCAAGAGAAGCTTTCATTACATGATATTTGAAAAGTTTTTCCAATAAAATTTAACTTATTTAGCTGATATTGAAGAAGGAGTAGGAATACATAGATATTAATGAAATATATTCATTAATAGTAGTAAAAGTTACTTGGAAACTTTGGTATTGTTTTTCAAGTTTTAACAACCAGCTGAGGAACAGGAAACAATAAATTGTTTAGGTCTATAATTTGTTTTCACGTTGGAAGGCAGTTAATTAAAACAAGTTTATCAGTGGAACTAACCAACTTCCTATTAAAGGATCGTACGTAGTCTGCTACAGGAAAAGTCGAGAATTTACAGCTCAGCTACATGGACTCGTTTTATCAGTTGTTGCACGAACTGAGAATCACTCAACATTTAACGGAGTATGATGAGTAATCTGATCAACTACTCACTAACATAAAACACTATTTAGAGTTTATAAATATTTATTAATGTTTAGTAACAAAAAAATTAAATTATTCATAAATTTTTGTTTTTTCCTTGATAAACTAATAAAAAAAATATCTAGTTTAGAAATTTGTATATTTCATAGCCGATGAACAAAAGAAACAAAATATACAATAATATCTAGTGTAGTTAAGAAACTAGTTATTTCCCAGATTGGTAAACTAAACAAAAACAAAACAATTAAGCTAGGGCCTATATTAGTTTCTAGTTTTAAAACTTCTACTTTCCATCATTGATAAACAAAGAAAGCTAAATATATAGTTATACCTGTGTCAGTTTAGAGCCTTATTTATCATATTTGATAATAGAAACACGATACTTAGTTTAGTAGCTAATTTATAAACAGGCACTTTTCATTATTAATCAACTTAAAAAAGAAATAAAATAGTATATAATCTATAAATTAATATTGATATAAATGTTTTCTTCATTGTCTAAGTTATTTTTACCGGTCTCTGTTTTAGGTATTTATTCGATTTAATCAAATATACTAAATTAAACTACAAATTTTTTTTTTAAAAATGAGCAATATCGAATGCATAAATTAACTTTTCTTTAAATTTAAATTAAAAAAATTACTACCAGATCTACATTATAAAATCCTTTTACCCTGTTACAACAGTTAGAATATTGTTCTCAATACTACATTTCTGTAACATTATATATCCCCATATATTATATATATATATATAACGTTTTTAGTACAATAGCTTACACCTCCTCTATTCACTACCAACGCTACTAACCCCCCATTAAGCTCCTACATAGTTATACCATCAAATATATATTGTATTTTTTTTTAAATAAAGAGCTTTAAAGTAGGTGTATACAAATTAATTATGTATATAATCCTTTTTGTTGTCCTGTTTAAATAGCGCCAAAGTATATTTCAAATCCATTTGTTTCTGTAGGGAGATGGTTAAGACCATCATTTTCATTTCACATTTCTCATTTCAAAAGATTAATGTTCATCCCTTCAGGAGGTGGCCCTTTGATTTAACTTTTTGTTTGTGCCAACAATATCAGCCACTCAAACCAAATTTGTATGTATTTGTTTGGAAGGTGCTTTACGATGCTATCTCTAAAGCTCGATTCTGTTTTTATGTTAAGAGGAATACATAAACAAGTTGGAAAAAAAAATCGAAATTCATCATCAGACAAATACTGTATTACAAATAATTGGACAACTTCACTTTTAAATAGAACATTGATATCTGCAAAAATGTCTGAATTATTATTTTGTTTGTAGGTAATCTTACTCATCGGTGGGCATGTGGGCTAAGGTATCATCAGTTATCCTCACTTAGTCATTTCATTTAATTTATTTTATGTATTTAACATGCACTTTTGAGCGACATTATATCAGCACACGTGAACTTCTATGAGCGAGAATGAAAGGGCCTACCAATGATGCCGGGAAAGGTATTTCCGCATACCTTTCAGGGCTCTTTTACATGTCGCAATCGACATGTACGGTAGCTTCACTTCCCCTCCGATAAAAGTTGTTCTACGGACTTTCATCGCTCAAGAAAAATCCGTCGAGCCCTGCTGCAGTAGAACCCGCGAACATCGGGTCTTATGGCGAACATTTTACTCAAATACCCCAAAGATTGACCTCCCTTATGTCTGTTTTTTTTTTGTTATGGGGAGGTTGGGTATTGAGTCCCAGACAGGAGTATTTAGAGTGGCTTATTTTAAATTATTTGTCACTTTACCTCCATTCAAAGGCAGCTACATTTACCTTCTTTTATCCCTACTCTAATCATATAAACATGTGGCTATCCCATGAGGGTTAAAATATTAATTTCACCAATAAATTGATCTCAATATAAATAATTATTAAAAGTGAAACCAGAAACCATACTATTTATCCACGAGTTTAGAATGTCCCCTAGATAACATTAGAATTGACTAATTAAGATAAAGTGGCTGGATCTATTATTGTAATTCTAGTCGTAGGCCTACTCAGGGGAATAAATCAACTGCCTTATTAATCAAAAGTCACAAGATGTGTACAGTCCTATTTTCATAGGAAGGACCTTTAATGAAAGACAATCGCATACATCGGGAAGCTCGTCTTAATAGCGTCATTCATTCCCGAATAACGTAAATTATATATTAATGGCAGATTTAATATTGAAAATTTGTAATCTTTGATATGATTCTAATTATGATATTATCTATTTTTTAGTAAAAAAAATTGGTTTAATATAATTTAACTCAAGAAAATGCTGTTAAATAAATGGTCGTTTCAAGAGAGTGTTGTTTCTACTTTGAATATTTTGGAAGTTTTAAATTTATGCATACATCCTTTGTGGATAAGCTTTAATTTAATAATAAATATGGTTAAAATTAGTCGGTTATAAATCCGAGAGTAAGTGTCAAAAGGAAGAGTTCCTCGTTTTATATATTTATATAGTGATGAGGTGAAGCCGAGTTTCAATTTGTGAAATGATTCGACAAATTAAAACCAAATAAAGAACAGTGGCACATGCATTTACGATTTTAAAAAAAAAGCATGGAGATTGTTTATCATCGGTGGCGAGTACACCCCTACAATCTCCTTCCCCAATTTCCTAGTACCAGGACCAATCCCTTATGGGAACACCACAATAACAGTCTCTTCTCTAAATTAACTACCCCGCGCCCAAACGTTTGAGGGAGGGGGGAAAGATAGCCCTGAGATGAGGGCTACAGGAAGAGAAGGTGGCTGACCTGTCGCTAAAGTAATTACAGAAGCTTAACTTGAGCTTCTCGTAGACTCAATGAAAAGCCAATTAGTTCCGGTCCTGGCCGCCCGCTAAGGGGGGCAGAAGCCGGGAAATGAAGATTCACACCTCCGACCTTGAAAACATACGTCACAGAGAGAATACACAAATACGAATAAATAGATGATTTATTGAGAGGCGTTCTGAATTTGAAACAGAACTTTTATTTAATAACAGATATAATTGTAAATTTGCTATGTATTTCAATAGTCAAGTTTTATTTCATAACTGGGACACACACAGACATTAAGGTCATTCAACCATCAACATTTTATTTGCACAATTTTAACAAGTATGTAATTATGAGCTATAAATAGTGATTCAATTATATCAAATCATTGTGGTTCACAAATTATAGGGGTCAAACTTTCTATTTTATGATTTTTGCGTACCATTGGTAAGGTAAAGTAATTAATTTATGGGTATGAAATTTAATATACCTAACTAAACATTCGTATGGGGTATGTAGAGTGAAATACTTATAATATTAATAGTATTGGAAATGATAATAGTGATAGTTTAAATATTTTTTGAAATATTAACATTAATAATTTAAGTATTTCATTGAAATATTAATAGTATTAATAATATTATTTAATTGAAATATATACCATATTATTGACGTTATAAATATTTCATTACATATACATCATATGAATCTCTAGATAAACTAAATTTCAACCCCATACATTAATTACTTTACCTTAACAATAGTACACAAAAATCTGAAATGTAATAATTTAAAATCATTAAATAATTATTTATAGTCATATTTTTTTAAATTGTGCAGTAAAATTTTGATTGTCAAATTACATTAATGAGTCATTATGATGACTTTGTGAATTATGGGCGAAAATTGATAGTGAAAAACACTCTAAGAAAAAACAGCATCTGTACTAGATCTGAGTAGTATTCAAACTCGGCTGCAGGTTAGTTGTGGTTGCATGAGTTGTTTACCTCTAAAGCGACAGTTGAATCGCAGCCCAGGCTGTTGACCTTACCTAACCTAACCTAACCCAAAAAACCTACACATATTTGCCAAACCATTGAACAACAAGAACTGAGTATGTATAAATATTACGAGAGATGTCAACATGAGATGTTGATAGTTTATATCTGAAATTTAGGACAACATGCTATAAGGCACACTGTTAATTTGGTGGACGCTACTCATACCTCCCTCTCAAGTGAGTGGGCCGTAGCTCATATGTGTCTCTCAAAAAGCCGGGCCGCAACTCGTACACGATTTCAAGATCAGGCCTTAAAATCACCTACACAGTCAAACTTTACCTCTCCAACACCGGAGACCCAGCTTATTTGGAAATTGACGCCCTTAGACCATGCGACCCGCGATGCGGGTTTTACAGCAATAAACTATTTTAAAACTAGGTAAGAATTGTTTTTCCTAATAAACATAACCAATGAGTTAAAATGAGGTTTGTGAACTAAACTCAAACGTAAAAGTAATGTTTACAAGATGGACACCGACAATAAAATGTTGTTTGAATCATACATTATAAAAAACTAGAAATATATATCTGTGAAGACACTTTTTAATTTTAAACTTTTTTCAATAATAAAATTGTAATAATATATTATTCTCCTAAACAAAGTGTTAATATCTCCTAGACTTAGATAAAAGATTATAACACTTTTTTCCATGTGTGTGTGGATTTGGTCGAGAATAATCTCACAGCTCTCAATCGCATATTTTCAAGGAAAATATTTTTGTGCATGTAAGCCACACAAAAGTCTCTAGCCGACTATAGTCTTAATAGCACGTGGCATATAACCCGAATAGGTAGTAAGATGCGTGTTAAATAACAAAAACTAGAAAAACCATCATGTGCATGTCTACATTTATTGAAATGTATCTCTTTATATTGCAAAATAAAAAGCTTTCAAAAAGTACTACTACTAACAAATACAATCATAGTGTTATGCTTCATTTGTACAAGAATTGTACAAGTGGCAGCAAAAAGTCAACTACCGAATCGATGGGGGCTGCGTTATCTGATGGATCGTGATTCTTATTTGATCACACATTTGTAGCTGATGATTTCCGCATATCCATCACAGACTCCGTCTTAAAATATGAGTGGAGAATGACCCCAGGCACGGGACTACTTCTGGATAGCTCAGTGGCTAATTCATTGGCTTACTTAGCCAAAGGTTTCAAGTTCGATTTCCGTGTTTGGATGCCATTTTTCGATTTAAATAATTGATATTTAGATGCGGCTATAACCGTAAATAACAGATATAATAGCTTAGCTATTCAATCCATCATAACATATACACTGCTTCAAACTTTCACCACGAGAATATTATTTAGTGTGAATAATCAATTTTATGTATGTGACATATCTTACTGTTCACCAGAAACTATCCACAGCTAAAGTGGGTGGAGATAAGAAATATGATAGATAAATGTGTTGAATCCACGCGGAGAAAACCATTTTAACAAAGCTAAGCTTAGTTTAACAGGCTGGGATTCGAAACCACACTTCCGCATCACAGAAATCTAAACCAAACGAAATTGAAATTCATCCTTCGTAACGTGTTCATTAATGTGGTCCGTAAAATTGTTCAATGTATTTTTTATAAATTTTAATCAGAAACCAATTTAAAGATAAATAGCAAAAAAATTAACTGGCCATATGTAATAGAATTATATTTTATTATCAAATGTATTACAATTTTTATGTTCATATAAATTGTGAATAGGAACGAACAGAGTTTTACGAGGAAAAAAAACAGTATTAATAATTCATGAGTTTTGGATAAGCCTCTCTCGTTGTCGGCATAAAAGGTTACAAAATAATAAATTGTAGAACTTTATGTAATGTTCCGCATGAGAGAACTGTGGTAGTATTTCGTCTCCCATCCCATTCTATACAGTGCCAGCTCCTAATTGGTTACCTCCTAATTTGAAAGGATTAACATCAAAACGTTCTCAAGCTTCCCCTCGCATTTAAACCTTCCTCTAGTCATTTTATATATCCCGGAGGGAAATGACTACCTTCCCAAAGGCACCAGTATTGTTTTATTTGAACATCCTCTCTTCCACAATATCCTAAAAAGATTACGGTATCATTTCACTAAACGCTTCTTAAGAAATTAAGAGAAGCTATTTCATTAGTGCGATGTAATACGTCACGTAATGTTACATTTCGTTTAGAATGACTTGTCCTTTCTTGGGGACAACCAAAAGAAAATGATGTATTACGTCGGTTACTATTCAGATGTATAGAATTCCCTCTGATAAACGTTACCACTTTATACACAAATTTAAATAGAAATGGCACGTATAGATTTATTCATAACACTAGATTTGTCGAGTATTGTGGATGAAAGTCAACCACAACATTTTACCCATTGCTGCCAACAAATGAAGGAGAAACTCGTAAATACATTTACAAAACATGGAAAAGAGTCGTTAAATTGCCACCTTCAGAAAATGAGCCTTTCCCGGTTTATTTTTACTAGCTAAGGTAAAACATGTTTGTCACTACTTAAAATATGTATTCCCCCGTTTCCCCCTTTAGAAATATTACCAAAATAATTGACTTAAAAACAGATTATTTTCCTCATTAATTAGGCACACACTATAAAGCAGTGAGCACATATCCTAGTAAGTATTTAATTCAATATCCAAATTTTAATATTGTGATTATATTGTAACCAGCACCAGTGATCACTGGTATAGATTCTAGACTCAAATAGTCCAGTTTGACGATGATGGAGAGGTCAGGATTCGATTTCCAGTCGGGTGTACTAAGTGTGGGATTTAGTAAATAATTTCCAAACCTCTCTCTTCCCAAAAATTTGGGTACACTCTATCTATATTACACCTTTATTATTTCTGTGCTTTAATTCCAGCAAAGTAGTAAGATGTGAAGGACTTTGTAAATATAACTGCAAATCAAAGATCGTAAAAGTGGCTTATTTTTACATATCACGAAGACACTATACGAGCTTAAATCTACGATTACCCAATGTTCTATTACATATTTTGGTTTGTTCGGTGATCTAAGGGTGCGCAAATTTAAATAATTAAGGTTTTATTATGTATTATTGCAGATAGGCCTATTTTAATCAGAGAGCAAAATTTTGTCGTATAAACGTGCGAATTACTTCAAATATGTTAGGTCGTATAACATTAGCGCTTGCTTGTTCAAACACATAGAACAATTAATAAAGAAGGAAATTATTTCAATTAGTTACACTTGTAAATAGGTTTTACAAATAATCATCTTAAACATTCACTAGTTTAAGACTTGATTTTTAAAAAACTGTTTAAAGTGTAATTAACTAGTTGAAATTATGTTCTTCATTATTAATATATACGCTCTTTATTACATATTTTTAGAATGTTTTCTAAATTACAGGACTATCTTACTGGGATCTTAAAACAAATTCATACTCCATCCGGTGGCCATATGGTCTAAAGCATCATTTTTGCAAAAAACTGGACTGCCGATGACAGGGAGATCTTGGTTTGAGTCTTACTTGGATTTAGTGAAAGTGGTTTGTCCTAAACAGGTTTCCACGCTCTTACTAAGCAGATTATGGTACACTTCTTCTAAAGTTCTACCTTCCTCATCCATATTACTTTGACGTAATTAATGTTTGTGTACAGCCCAAACGGGTATTAAGGATACGGTGCTAAAAACAAACAAAAACAGATTCAGCTTAAATCAATGCGTAAAACGTCATAGGCCTCCTTTTTGATAGAAAAATAAGGGTTATTCTTGCATTTTATATTGAATAGTTATGAACATATATTAAATTAGGTATTTTAATGCGTGTGTATCCTCATTAGTGAGGTATATAAAGGAAACACCATGACACGTGGTTTTAATTAACATTTCAATATGCACTATAGGCTATATTCTAGTAACTATATTTACTAACTTGTTAAGTTTGATAGTTAAAAATACGAATAAAATCCATAGAGCAAGTATAATTTTCTAATTGTATCAGAGAATATGACATACTTTATTAAAGCCTTAATTTATAAGTAATTATATGCTATTTAGAAAGAAAAAATATCCTGGAAATAATGAGACCGGCATAAACAATTCGGATATCATGACATTTAGAAATTCTGTGGTAAGGTAATTGACTATTATAACGAGCATACATGAATTTATGATTATATAAACATGTGTCGTTAATAATAATATAAGAGACACTAATTTAACGCCATATAAAGTGTGGTTTAAAATTACTCTATTAATGACAGGATTACGATTAACGTCTTCATTAGCTTATCTAGCAAAGAAATTAGTAGAGGTTTCCAGTGCAAGTATACTTCCAGAAGTACTGAAGATATTTCCGTTTGTAAGCCTAGCTTCATTATAAGAACGGTATGTGATTTTATTTGTATTTTAGTGAATAACTGAACAATGGTTTTTTTAAAGATTCTTTCAACTTTCTCAAGTTACAATTGTCAAGTTACTCGCACTTTTGTTAAAACAAGTCATTTTAGGTACTAAAAAAAAATTGTAAATCAACAATAGCAACATTATATTTAATGTGCATAAAATCTTTATTCTTAGCAAGTTTTTTCACATGAGCAAAAAGTGGGTTAAAACATCACCAAAAAAATCACCTTTAATAATGCTTCACATTTTCTCAAATACTTAAAACAAGTCTAAGCTAACTCCTAACTTTAGTGTTAGTATTTAACAGTGACCGAGTGAAGCAATGTTCTATTTTAGCTTGAGAATTTGACATTTTGTCTGTTCATCTAGATATATGCTACATGATAGCTGCCAAATGCGTTCACTAATTTTAACAATAACTGGCTGGGATATCCATTACACCTAGGCCAAAAGTTGTAGGCACTTTTTTATAATCTTCTCAATTTAGGGTATGCTTAAAATATTTTTGTTTAATAGCTTATATCAAGTGATTTTAATTTAGTAAGCAATCGATCGAGAACCCAAGACTTTATTTTTATTTCAACATATATTGCAAACTGACGTATTAAATCACGCGAAAAACAATTTAATATATAGGAATATAATGAAGGAAACCCATAATATGGGTATATTATATAATAATGATGACTACTACGTATTATCTTCTAAAGTACAAGAATTGGATGTAACATGGCCCAGGAGAATACCAGTGGCTATGCCATTAAAGAGATAATACCCACATCGATTCTAAAAAGGATAACCTATACTTTGTTGAGGACTTTTAGGATGCTTTATTTAGCACATAACCACAGGGTTTTTTTTACAAAGGGAAATGAATGATTTAATCAGGTTAAGACTTCCTAAGTATTCTGCAGAAGTGTTTTGAGTCCAGGCTTAAGTAAAACTACTTAACTCCCGTCAGCTCTCCGCGTAGTATAGGAATAGATAGATACATTTCATCCCATTTTTTCTCAATATATAATTCGTATACAGTATTGAAGTTAGTATATTGATGCAACAATTTAACATTGAATAAAACGTGGATTAATGGATGCTCCTTATTGACTCAACGATAATAAGTCTCAAAAGAGGTGTTGTTACACAATGGTAGTAGGTATGTTTAGTCCCAGTTGGTCACGTTTTGTACTTAAAGAAAGTGATGAAAATGTAGCCTTAGTTCTCACTAAGTTTAACTAAAATAATCATGAATGGATGATATTAGGTGATTTTATAATACTGTCCATGCACCTTGGACATAAAGGAGGATACATAAAGTAAGTATGCATTTGGTATGAATGGGGCAGCCAAGCAAATGGTCAACACTGGATCAAAAAGGTGTCCAATCAGGGTCTTTTTAATAAAAGGAATAAAAAAAAATTCTTCCGGAACTTTTTTATCCCAAAAAAATTATTCTTACTACTTATTTATATCAAACTTGGATTTATGAGTTAGTTGGTAAAACTTTGCCGTAAGAAGTAGTGTTTTAAGTATTTGTATAAGAAGTTTTCGAGATTTTCAAAAGATAAGTTAAAGAAGAAATTTTTGTTGGACTAGATATCCAAAACCCATAAAAGGCATGAGTTGAAACAAAAATGGACATTTTTAAAGAGAGGTTTGGAATGTTTTTAAGGAAAGTGTAGATAGTTCTACTAAATTAAAAATATCTCAAATACAAGAAAATAGAAGAAAAAAATGCTATAAAATTGAAACCATTAGATCGTTCATGAGGTTGATGGTGGACTTTCTGGACGTTCAACTGGACTACTTTACTGAAAACCTTGGTTCCATTAGTGATGAACAAGGTGAAAGATTCCATTAAGACAAAAATAAGATGGAAAGACGATACCAGGGAAGATGGAACGTCAATATGATAGAGAATATTGTTGCATACTTACATAGATTACTCGAAATATGTATAGAAGAAAAAGTACCAAATGAAGCTTTGTAGGCAAAATAAAGATACAGAATAATAACTTGTAAATATAACATTTTAAAATGGTTAATAATTAAAATTTTGTGTGAAAAAATACTTTTTATCTTTTGTAATTAGATTAACTTTTCACCAGAGTACATGGGAATAGCCTACTTTCTACACATATCTTACCATCAATTGTGTGAAAAATCGTAGTCAATTTTGAAATCGGCAAACCAAATACCTTATAAAAAGCCAAATTTTTAAAAATATTTTTCATTGACTCATGTTGTGCATGCCTATGTATTTTGTGAGTATTTACAATGACGTATTTATTAAATACATAAGCTATTTAATTGAAACAAGTGTTATAAATATAATTTATGCAAATGTTATCAATAAAGAAGAAATAGCTAAAAGGATTATTAGAAGGAAGGAATGGAGAATCAGTTTGGTAAGGTATAGGAATGGTCGAGGGTATACTAATGCGAATCAGAATCACTGCCATGTATCAGGCCTTTGTAGGTTGAGATAGGTACCAAATTATGATTTCTATATGACAGGCTAAGCAATAAGTTAAAATATCCCCTATTCCCCCTTTCACAATTATGTTGAATGGGAATAAATAACATAGCCTAATTTATTTTATAATCATATATTTTATTGAGGGATAAGACCAAACTAGTTTCATAATCTGCTGAATATGCCACACACAGTGAAAAACCCAACAATCCACCTTAAAGGTTCCTTTGCCCCACTGTAACTGTTCCTCAGTAGAGGTCCATCGGCTTTCTCAAGCATTTTGAACAACTTTTTGGGAAGTGGGAGAGAGTTACAACTGTGTATTTACACCTAGACATGTTCCAAAGGATGGGAGGCGCTGCTACCCCTAAATTCCACGGCCATCATAAAAAGTGCAGACCAATTGTGCTTTAGGTACCCTAGATTCCCCAGCGTTGATCTCAAAAAATTACTATTAAGCCAGTGGTGTGTTACGTTTAATAGCTTATTTTAGTTCCTCTATTCGACGCATGGGGTTAAACTTTAACCAAACCTTCCAAGCATATCTCCAGGCTTCAAATTAATTGACCAGGGTCTTCCTGAATACCTTAGGTAATTAGGTCAAATCGAGATATGGCAACTTCATTTTTTAAATCGGAATTTAAGAGCGTATACTACACACCTATACTTACACAGTCCTCACAGACTTGGCAATCGCAAAAAGGGAAGAGAGTATAATTCAAACAGCAGAGATTAAATTCCTTCAAAGTATTTTAGGAAAGACAAAAATAGACACTGTGAAAAAATGGAAGTAAGTAAAGAAATCGGGTTTGAAAAGCTGAATGAAAGAATGGACAGGAATACACTGATATGGTTTGAACACGTTAAGAGGATGGAAGATGAATGACTACCATAGCAAGCAAGATGCCAATGATTGGGAAGAGACTCAGGGGAGGGTCCAGACTGAGGTGCTTAGAGTCAATTAATAACCGTGTAAGCAGAATACATTTGGACTGGAATGGGATGGCGGAAGAGAAGAGGTGAAGATACCATTCAAGCCCTGACGTGGCAGGCATACACCAAATAAAGGGAAATTATGATTATGATTATAGATTGTTAATGAGCTCTCGTTTAAGTTACTATCGTTAGAACAAGCAACGATCCAAGAAGCCTACGGAAAATTCACAACCAAGACATTTCTATGTGAATCAAGATTATACTAACTCCAGGCTAACTTATTTATGTGAAATGGGACTTAACCAGGTTATTTTCTTAGTGAAAGCAACCTGCTCCTTAAATAGTGCCTGTGAGATTCAAAATTGCCAATAAATACTACGGATGTTTTCGGCTACATAAACTATTAACAAAACAGAAGTTGACACATCATCTTTAATAAAAGATTCATTTTCCACCCGGGACTAGCCAACCGTATTCAGAATACTATTTTTTTCATTCAACCACTTAAAAGTGTATTCAATCACCGATAATTATATTTGAAGCAATATTTTTTAGTCTCACCAAAAGGTTACAATCTAAATGAGATTATGGTAAGAGGATTCATCAGCTTTAAATTTAAAAGTAAAAGACGCTTTAGTAAACCTAGGTATAGTTAGCTATTCAACAAGATCGGTAATCTTGCATTGATTATGATTTGAATTGCTTACTAGCTCAAATAACAGTTTAATATATAATTATAACAGAATTGGGTGCAATGATTTATTTGTATTAATAGTTTATTTTAATTTTGCATAGAGCTGGTAACGGATTGTTTGTGTAGCCTAATAATATATAATTTAATAAGTTCACTAAATATATTAATTTGTATTGAATAAATCATGAAGTCAATGTGTTTTTGTTTTGGGAGTTGGTCAATGTAACTTACATTGGGACACAACATAATTAATGTTTGGCATATTGTGTCGATTATTCTATGGTAATGGTCAATTTATTTATTATTATTTTTATTATTATTATTATTATATACTGTTTTGACAAGATGATTAGTGCATTGGCACGCCTAAGAGACCCATGGATCATGCTCCATGCCAATATGGCCAATATGCTCATGCCAATATTAGTGAACAACAAGATAGCTAAATCATTACCATCTCGCTTATCACATAGAAAGTAAGAGAGCTAGTTTAGTAATATAATATAAATATAACTCTTCATATTATATAAACCAAGAAAAACCGTACTATTCTTTCTATATCGGTAGTTTTCAACAACCTTTATAAGTTGGTAAACTCAAGTAATATGAAGACATATAACATTAGTACATAACGCCATAAGACTCTCTGAGGCCAGAACAACAAATATTGTAACGTTACAGCCAGTATTAGTTTGTATTTGGAACAAAGATTATTTTTATTTTGTTAAACACGTTACATTAAGAATTAATCAGGATTATCTGTAATATGTTGGAACTGGCCGTGTCCTACCAGAAAGGTATGCACACACAGACTGAACGATAGCATGAAGCTGGGAGCTCTTGTAAAGAATTGTACCCAAAAGTACCACAATGTTGCTAATTCATCCATTAGCGCTTTATATTTTCTAAATAAGTTGTAAAGTTGGGTACTCCTGCCTCGATATCCCACAAACACCATCCCAACTCTCTAAATAAATAATTATTATCCTAGTCATATCGTGTTGGGTTATATAACTTAACTTTTATTTTGTTCTCGTCTGATAGAGATGAAAGTGCAAGCAGTTCTCATGGTCGCGATGACTTTAGTGGGGTCCACGTGTTCTACTCCCCTACTTTTTTGGGGTCGAAACAATGAGGAGCCGCAAGAGCAGACGTCACCGCAAAGAAAGTCTACTTTGGGGATGTTTCATGATGTTGGCAACATAATGGCCCGCTCCACGGGAAAGGTAATCGGAGAAATGGCCGGTAGCAGTTTGGGAGTTGGGGCGAGGATAATCCAACATTTTGCGACCGGATAATATACATTTATCTCTTTGTAAGACAAATATTGGTTATTATTAACGTTTTATGGTGTGTAAATTATATTCTTTTTTATAAATGTATAAGGCTGTTTTATGGAAACACACTATCATTCATCTGAAATAGAGAATTATAAATCTTAACAAAGAAATAAAATGATACCGTAGAAGGCCGGTACAAAACTTTATATTATTTTGTGGTAAATTCAAATAATTATAGTTTAACTTAAAAATACTTGTGACCAATTTTAGTTAGAGAATTACACTATGTTAAAAATGTACTACAATTCGCAAAGATACACCTTATATAAAGGTACATATCTACTACGCCATTTTGGTGAGGAGTTTATGATACAAGGATGGGTTTGATTCCTTGCATTTATATTCCTGTCAAGTGATTTAATTTGATGTTACTTTTTGATGAGGCTCATAGAAGTATGGAATATATTTAAGAAACTTTGTGATGTTTAAAGTGTAAACAGATGAAGTCACAATGCTAGTTCTGAAAAAATAATCGAACATTAAAAACATAAAAGATATATCAAATAAAATTATTTATTTATGTTTTCCTAGATAAAACAAAAGATGCTGTAGAGGACTAAATGTGAATTTTAGGTGACAATCATTTATTTATAGGGAGATGAAGAAATAGGCAGATAGCTAATAATTGAGAACAAATTGTTTTCATTTTACATCAAACAAATATTTCAAGAAACACATTTTATGGATATATTCACAATAATTAAAAAATGTTTAGTTTTAATGTACACGATAAAACTAAACACTTTTAAATTAATATATATATGATTCCAAAACAATTATTAAATAAAGAATCGAAATTGAGATAGCTCAAAAATAAAGATAAAGTGATGATGTTATTCGTACAAGAGCCTAGTACGTGTGAGGAAGCAGTCGAAAACAATGGGCGTTGGGGTGGTGGTAGGCCAAACAAATCATTCGTTCGACAATGGGAGTGGAAGAGGTGATAACTCGCCCGTGATCCTAACTCTACCGGGAGTTCTAAAGAACTATAGTTAAGTTAAGGGAGCGAGCCAAGAGGCGAATGATATAAATCATTTGAACGATTCTTTATGAATGACTCGTTTGAGTGAGTGAGCCTAAGTGAGTTGATTTGACCCAGCACTACTTTTAAAGGTGGACCAATATGTAAACCAAACTTTTGGTTTAAGTATATGTATTTTTTTGTTAAAAATGACATAATTTTGTATTTAAAGAGACATTTAATCATCAAACGTATCAAAGTGATACATATTCTATAGTGGTGTAAATATTTTATAGCTATATTACAGGATTAAATTGATCTGTTTGGTGTAAAATAAATGTTTATGTCACAACATTAATAATACCCTTTATTTACAGTAGGCCTTAAATAATTTAAATATTAATATCTAGTTTAGAAATGATGGAAAAATTGCATTTGTATCCTACATGATATAAATACTAGTAGCAAATGTTCTAGTGTTCATTAATATAAAAATGCCTTCTGACAGTCCATTTGCCATGAGATCTACAGATATATTCTGTTATAACGTAAAACATAAATGACATTTGCAAAAGGTAGCTAAAATAAAAAAGGAAAAAATATCATTACGTTCAAAAACCAGGAACATACAGTTAATCAAAAGTATTTTGATTAAACTTATTCAATAACACAGGTGTTATTTTATAAGAACATCTATAAATGAAACATTGTGTTTAATATAAGCACCATCAGCTTCAATCCCCTTCACCCTCTCACCCCAATCTACCCCTTCGTTTCCATTTCCTGTGTGGGCGGGGTGCCCAACTGACCCTGGTAAACGGATATTGCGATATCATCTTCCGAGCGAGTGACTTTTAATGGGAATCCTGGCAGTCATCATTCGACTCCTAGTGGAAAGGGGGGGGGGGGGGTCGAGAGGGGCCGTAATGGGCGACTAGACAGACGCAGCGCACGGGAGACAAAGAAAGAGTGAGTCAAAATAGATCGTGATAAATGAAGAGCCACTGAAAGATGGGACGTGGAAGGCACGTACAGATTGAGATCTTAAGCGGACAAGATCATGAAAAACTGGAGTTTTAAAATTAATGATAAAAATAGGACTATTCCTTGATAACAAGCTTTATTAAGGATATTATTTATTACAGTGGTAATGGAGGGGTTTAAATACTATCCTATGATTAAAGAGTGAGTATAATTTCAGGTTCAACTAAAAACTAGTCAATTTAATTGATGACATACGTTTATTTTTATAATAAATTCTAAATACATGCAGTACATTTAAAATATGTTTGTATCAGTGAGAATATATTTTCATTAAAGGGCTTACAATTTAAACAAGTTTACAATTTGATTCATATTCATAAAATATGTGATTTATTACTATAAAATGATTAATTTAATATATTAAATATCAGATAAGTAATACACATAATAGCATAATTGACTATAAAAATATGGTTTTTCTAGATCTTTGTTAGGTGCCCATTAGCTGTTGATGTATTGCCGTTTATTTGATCCATCTGAAACTGTAGAACAGGTAGAAGAGGTTTCGTCGAGTCAAATACTCTAGCACATACACACATTGTTAATATAAATTATTCACACTATAATAAGCCTTAATCTGTGGTAGTCTACCTAATTAATAATTAAATGTCTTAAGTTGTGCTATTAGTTATCTTGAACCGTTTTAAGATAGCTCCTAAAATAGCCAATTTATTAAAGCTAATAATGGGTGAATAGTTTATGGAAACACAATGTTTATATATCTTTTCAAAGGAAGGCTAAATATTCGATGTATAAAACTAGCAATTATATCCTCGACCGGTCTTGAAAACAAAAGAAATTTTGTAATGTACCTAAAATCGACCATAGGTGAACAAACTATATAAAAACATCCTGCATTGCGTTCCTTTGACCAACCGTTATTATTATACTATTTGTAGAGCTACCGATGTTCCTTACTTGAATAAACCTATAACCTCATTTAGCTTGAAGTCAAAAAGGGTCATAATGCAAAGCAAAAATAGTCCATCATATTATACTGTTTTATAAAGGAGTCCATAAAGTAATGTTTACACAGTCTCCCCCTCAAGTTTATACCTACACAGTTGTTTCAATATGATGCTACTGTGTCCTCGGCTATTTAGCCTGAAGGTTCTATCCCCACGTTCGGACAAAACAAGTATGAGAGATCACATTATAATGTGAGATGCAAAGGAAATAGTCCAGATAAGAGCTTGTAAGGCCCACTAAAAGGGCTAGAAACTATTTTACATCACGTTTATGTATCTTAAATTCCCCTTAAAAGATAGCAAGCTTTGTTCCACTATGGTGTGCCATATAATATAGGACCATACTGTGGTAATCCAAGGAAAGATTAATTCCTTAAAGGGTAAATGGGGTTTCCCAGCTCACATCACTCTACCCCCAACAAGATTTGGTGATATAGTTGAATAAGACACCCAATGAAGAATTAAAACACCAAACCTCTGAATTAAACTCCTCTACTTTACCAAATGATAAACTCAGCACGCTTCTAAGGTCCCAAGTCACAGGTGCAAACTAAGACAGTAAGAGTACAATGATGAAACACTAAAAATAGCTCACAATTTAGATGAACACTAATTACATTTCATTTAGAAAGTTAGGTTTTCGGATAGCTAAAAATGGCGCGTACAGCCAAATGTCCGAAAATAAAAGCCCAGTAAGGTATTATTATATTATTATTATTGCACTGTTATCCACATTACAATGAGTAGGGATAAATAGGTATAATTTAGACGAAATGTAACTGAACTTGAGTTGAAGATGATTAGGGAACCATTTATGAATAAAATAGGAATTAATTTTAGAAGAAATGTAACTGAACTTTAATTTGAAGATGAGTAAGAAACTATTTATGAATAAAATGGTATAATTTAGAAGAAATGTAAATTGACTAGAGTTGAAGATGAATAGGAAAGCATTTAGGAAAAAGCACCTCAATATATTCGGACAGGATTCCAACCATACTTTACTCGTTATCAGCTAACCAAATTTGAAAAACTTGAGGTTCTGTGTTTGTGATCACCGATGTGGATAATACTACAATTATTATTATTATTATTATTATTATTATTATTATTATTAGCACCGCGTCTTACTACCCGTTCGGGTTATACGCACTTACGCTAATGTGTAATGGTAGGGTGATAGTGAGATGAAATGAAGGACCTACAGTTTAACGTGGAATCCGAACCACGGTGGAGGCCTGGCATTCCCCACATTCACAAGATATCTTGTCAGAGGTGAAGGAAGGGTTTGGCAATCAGATAAATCTGTGCCGGGACCGGGATTGAACCCCGGCCGCCAGCATAGAAGTCTGACACCTTACCCCTAGACCACCAGGTCACCTAATACTACAATTAAAAATTGGTATTTTCCTAAAACTGCTTTGACAATTCTATGTATTATTGACAAAATTTATAGGTATACTATATTTTACCCTCAGCTTCGCTCACATTAATGTCAGTTAAAAAAAATGTCAACTAAAACAAAAACGTTTCTTATCCTAGCGTTTTAAATTTCTCGCTCAGAGAAGAAATCACGCAAATTATCGGGCAGAAATTACCACGATGAAAACTTTAGTATTGAAAAAGATGTGTCTTCACAAACAAAAAATGTAATTTAGTTTAATTATTTCTGTTTTAAGATTAGACACACATACTATTTGTATCAATTTAAGAAAATAAAGTGAACACATTTTAAGGTAGGCATCTTTGCAAACAATGTTAATGGTTATATCATAAGGGGTGACCTGGTGGTCTAGGGGTAAGGTGTCAGACTTCTATGCTGGCGGCTGGGGTTCGATCCTCGGTCCCGGCCAGATTTATCTGATTTCCAAACCCTTCCTACACCTCTGACAAGATATCTTGTGAATGTGTGGGAATGCCAGGTCGCCACCGTGGTTTTGGATTCCACGTTAAACTGTAGGTCCTTCATTTCATCTCACAATCACCCTACCATTACACATTAGCGTAAGTGCGTATAACCCGAACGGGTAGTAAGACGCGGTGCTAATAATATAATAATAATAATAATAATAATAATAATAATATATCATAAGGAGCGAGCATTTGCAGGTTGCTGCTAGAATTATCGCGGGGACGTCACATAAATAGTGTCCATGTGAGAAACACTTGCCGCGGAGATCAACTCCTGCCATTTTCAAGGTTTATCTTTTAAACTGGAAGGGTAGGTCTTATGGAATCATTGGTATTCTTGGTATCAAAACACATCCTCCCGTAGTGCAAACTGTCATGACAGCCAACTCTATGATAAAGATGTGTAGGCTGTTTACCTGTAAGTGGTTTTCACTACGCAGTTTTTTTGGGTTCAAATTAAGCAGAATAAACATTGGCCACTAAAATTTTAATTCAAAAGCATGGATGGGTAAACCGAATTGATTAAGGTAATTAAAAAATTAGATGAAGAGAATGCCTATGGACATGCAAGTGTGGTGTGGCGTTTCAAACTGGTCTAAAATACAATCGATAATTTTATCAGCCAATTCATTTTTGGAGCTAGAATAGTTTGCTCCTGGAACCACGAAAGATACCTGTTTTTCAGACGTATAGGATGGACAAAATTGACTAATTCTTGGATAAATAATTGACACGACGCATATCAGGGAGTTATTCATGGACACCTCTCTTTCGTTCTCTGCGAATACTTCATTCCGAGTTTCAGCAATATATTAACAAATAAATCCAGTTTTTGTCTTCACACAGGTTCATGAGCAAGTTGGTTGACAGGGAAAGTTCCGTGACGTCTGGGCGTATGTAAGTTCGTCAGCTCTAATTAATCAGAATGACTGGTAGACTTTATTGGAAGTCTCCTGAGAATATTACGATGAAGCCTCCAATGAGCACATTGTTGCTTTTTGGAGATCTCTCTTAGTTATGTTTATATCTTAAATTGATGTATTTTGTGACAGTGTACTCTCATTCCATATTATAAGAAATAATTTTTTGATTAATTTTGATATGAAATTTTGCTTCAATATGTTGCACGCGGGAATTTGGTCACTGTAAAAATGTAAAGATAATTTAAATGCCATATACCTGTTCTGCCCTCTTTTAACAAATTAGTGGCTAAACCCGAATGTTGCATGCACCATTATGCCACCTTTTAACAAAGCAGAGGCTATAGCTGAAGAAGCCACAGAAAAGGCAACACATTCCTCAATCTCGAGCTTAGCCAAGAACATATAATTAACTATCAAAATATTTTCTTTACTTTTGGGCGCATTTAATAATAACACTTTCTTACAGGATTTTTAATAATCTATAATACTTTTATGTCTACGGTAAATGGTTATGTGTTCCAAAGAGGTTGGTCACATTCGAAGTTTGTAATAAAATTGCCCGGTCGTTTGTCGTCTTTTCAAATAGTTTCTTTTTAATATAAATCTGTTCGAAAGTTCATGTGGAAGAAGACTTAAGTACTTCAGGGCCTTGTCAGAGAGATAGCTTACCATTTGGAAGGTTTGTTATACCCTGCATTAAAATTATATTAATATAAGTCCAAATTTTCTACTGATAGATATGTTCTGATTCTATGTTCAATATCATACAACATCCTTTATCTGTGAGCGAGCTAATGTGGGAGTGGATTTGTAACGTGAAATAATTAATTTGATGAAGAGCTGTAACGTGAAATAATTAATTTGACGAAGAGCAAGTATCTGGGCGAGGAAGAAGAGCGACACAAACCAGATTTTTATAAAGGACATCTCCAGTGTGAGTCTTTTTCTAATGAGTGTCCCAATACTCTAAAAACTAATTAGTAGAATACATGGGTTAAGTAGTTCACTGAACGTATGTTTTCAAATGAAGTTAGACCTTTGACAACATGGAGCTGAATTCTCAAATAATAGCTCAGATGTACGTTACATACCCAGCTGAAGGGCATATCACTAATTACTCCAAGGGATACCTCAACAAAAACACTATGCCTTCTGCACTGAAAAGTATTAATTTTCAAATATTACATGACGTAAATATTACTTGTTGTAAAATATATACATTGTCCATTTTATAGATGTACAGATAAATGCATAACACCTTGAATAATAAATTACCTGCAGAAATTGTTTCTCCTCATTGCTCAAAATAATATTAAACGTCCCTTGATAATTGCTATTATTGTTTTAATTACATACATACTTAATGGTTTGATGAAACAGCACAGCTTCACACTAATGTGAGAATAGAATGATTGTCTATTTCCAATTCTCTAGAACGGTTCGTTGCTGAGCACTCTCCACCATTGGGATGCCATATACGGTATTTGGAATATTCGTCATGCCCGTCAACGTGCTCTTTGAAAGTGCATTGAATAGTTTTTGCTGTATGTACAAAAACGGTCGATTCTCAAGTAGATATGGACTATTTACCATACTCGTAAGTTTAGTTACATTTGCATGTAGTTGTGGGTCAATGTTTAACTCCGGAATCTCTGAACTTATCACCGGCTTTACATCGTCGGGTGTGATTTTTTCTTCAAGTAATAACAGTATCTTCACTTTTGAAAATCCACAATATACATAAAACACTTGTATTGCCTTTAATGTCCCTCTTCAGATTTTTAAAGATATATATAATTGTTAAATAGCTTATAACCTTTCTAGAGTAATTCAACAAAATATTAAAATACCACATTTTAATTTATTCAGAAATTCTCTAATTATAAACCAACTAAAATACAGGAACTCCATTATAAGGACCTGTGGATTCAAAAAACAAACTAAACTAAGATGTGATTTCTCTTTATATTTATTATTGAAATCTATTATGTAGTTAGTATTTGGATTTAGCGATTGAGTTACATAGAAAAATAATGTATTCTACATCAAGCGTTTAAATACACAATCTTTAAAACATATTTTTTTAAAGTTAATTTGTTTGATCCTTAGCCTTTTATGTAAAAATCTGATTATATAAAAAAACTGAATTCAGTTCCAGAGATCTTAGGAAACAGATATACAGAACGACACTTTGTTTTATTAGTAGTTTAAAATAAAACTTTATTACCCAAATGTTTTCAAATATAAATTATGGTACTACAGAATTTGGTCTATGACAGTTTTATTTTAATTTTTTTAAATGTAATATGTTCAATAATATCCAAAATAATTTAGGCTTTATATACTTTGGGTCTGCAAAATATAGTGAGTATAATTCAATTTATCTGTAATACATACATCCTATTTAAGTTCAATTACTATAGGAAGGGCCTCATCCGAATTATATCAAAGTTTCTAAATCTACTTTTACGTAGTCATACGTCCAGTCATGTGATCTACAATGGTCACTTTTGATTTATTTATCAATACATGTAGCATCAATAAAATGGTAAAATGTTAATAATTTTTACTACATAAAAATATGTTTTTGTTTACCTATTGAGTGTTAATGGTAAAATAATACATTGTTGGTGATATAAGATACGTAGTATTTTATACGCACTATATTTTCAGTGAAGAGCGCTATACCTCGTTTATACGATAGGAGAGATAGTGTGGCATCCTGTATCTGAAACAATCTTCACACTATCTGCAGGGGAGTAGGGTATAATGGGAATGCATTGTGAGCTGGCACATACCACATACACTATTTTATCTGAGTTCTATCGGGTTTGGAACCACGGTCATGAGGGTGAGAAGACCGGTGTCACATGCATACAAACATCCAATCTCAAGCTGACGAGCACTCGGCTATACTCGGCACGTCTGTTTGGTAGTCGGGGGTATCGGATACAGAGGGAGAGGGGAATAAATTTCACTCAGAAGGAAACTAGGACACAAAATGCACTAGTGAAAAAAACCCTGCGGGAATTTATTTTAATTTTAATAATGGGTAGCTTTGAGCTACTTCATATTCAAGCATCAACATTTAAACCAAACATATCTTAGAATCTGAAATAGTTATGTCTAATATAGGTTAATGAAATATTATAGGTGAATTAAAATGGTAGAATGTTAAAAAAGTTCCAATCTTTGTTTATATTTAGGCAATATTTATATAAACAAATTAAAAATATCATACGATTAATGAAACAGCTTAGAATAGATTATTTTGCCCAATATTACACAGCCAACCCTAACCCTAGGTAAGTGAATCACAATGTATTCTCAAAAAACAAAATCCCTTAAATATATGAACAGTTGTTAAAACTTAAATTAAATATCAGCTTTTATTTCTGTATAAGCCTTAATGATAAGAAAAAATAAATGGTACGGATCTACGCACGGGCTTTCTCACCTATTGTTTAAAAATAGAGAAATTACTCAAAATTCGTAATATAATATACACTAGCGAATCCAAGAACAAATTGCGTATACATACGTAAAAACTGTTTTGGCTCATTGATTTAAATGTTATAATTCTATTTAAATAAATTAAAGTCTTCATTTGTATATTTGGACCAATAAAAAATATCGATATTGGGTCCGAAGGGTCAATACTTCGTATTAAAATTTTTAATTACGGTTAAAGTTTTTGGCATTTAACTATGGGATGTACATCTTTTATAAATTTTAACCAATATAATAGGTAATTATTGACTATTGAGTCTAAAATGAGAGAGATTGATCATTACTGTACCAGGGGTGGATCCAGGATAGCGGTATGGTGGCCGCACGTCCCCTTCAATAAATTAAACCAATTAGATCAATGTAAAAGTCACTACTAGTTTTATTGTCACATAATACTATCTCACTAACCAGATATAATTTTTTAAATTGTTATTGATAATATTATTAAATGTATAATATACGGTAAATATTATAAATATTTAAGACAATAACATTAAGTAATGAAGTGGCAAAAATAGGCCTTAATGAATCTATCCAAATTTAAGTTGCGCGCTTCTCACCTTGTTACACAAACCATTTTAGGTTTAAATTTATTTGATCATTTTTACTATTACTAATTCAATGCTTAATAATAAAGAAAGATCTTTAAAATAATTTATTTTTAAATAACGTGCTTTAAACAAAATCTTTGAATAATACCACACATAACGTGCTAGTATGGCTTAGTGATACAATTTCGATTTAGAATGAGAAATAAATGGTTACTTATTTGCTTAGTTTATGGCATTAGAAAATTATTAATTTAAACTTAAGTAGTATCTCTTCACAATTAGAGATCACACAATTGTATTTATATACTTGCCAATATTTCAAAATATATTGTTTTATAAAAATATATTTCAAATTAAAGGTTTTTCTTATTTTTAATAGTACTAAAATTTTCAATGATAAGTTATTTATTATCTCAAATATTTGCGGAGATACGGAAATTTCCGCTTTTGTAAAGTACCCTAAAAGTTATTTTGATAGGAAAATGAAAATAGCCAGTTCATTAATAAACTTAATCAACGCCTAGATACGAATTTTAATCAAAATCATCAGAGCCGATTTTGAGATCAATTTTTTATCCCTTCGCTTTTTACTAAACTAATCTTAATTTTGGGGTTAAAGGACACACAGACCGAAGGCATTGCAAATACCACTTTTTAGGTTTCGAAGGGTCATCGACATCCATAAATATTTTGGGTTAGATTTTTTTTATGGCAGCAATACTTTACCTTTAGTGTTTGAAAAGTTAAAAAATATAATTATATATTTGAGTATAGCTTGAAAGTTATTGGTTTTATAAAAGTTTGTTTCAAATAAAAATTTGTATTATAAATAGATCCACACATTTGTAATGATAAGTAATTTAATTTCTCAAATAGTTTCGGGGATTTGATAAAATTTAGAATTTACGCATCAGACTGGAGCCCTTAAAATTATTTTGCCGAAATATTGAGAATAGCCATTTTGTTTGTAATATTTATAAATGTTTTGAAATTAAATGTAATCAAAATCGTTTTAGTCGATTTTGAGAAAATTTACTTTTTCTCTTTTTGCCCTTAAGTAAACTGACCTTAAGGGTTAGATATCTAATTCCTAAAACCCCTTGGGGCAACCCTATGAAAACTCTAGATTTAAAATCTTAGCCTAATCGGTATAATAGTTTAGGCCCTAGTTGGAGGTACAGATAGACAGACGGAAATTCAAAAACAACTTTTTCGGATTTGGGGGGTCATGAAACATCGAGAATCATCAAAATCTCGAGTTCAATATATTTGACGATCAAAATATGTTCTTACCTGTAAGATAGCGAGAAAGGAAAAAAGGAAACTTAATAAGACTATCAGAAGATAGAGATAGTCTTATTTTAACAAGTTAATCAAGGCAAGGTTTTATTGTTGAAGTATACAAAACACAATCCTTTAGAAACAGATAACTCCGCTGTTTGATTTTTATTGAAACTGTTTGAAATAAACCTAATTCACAAAATCAATGTAAAAAAATTAAAAGCGATTAAGACTTTTAAAACTTACTGTAGCAATTTGCGGGGATTTATTCTTTTTCCTCAACCAAAACTTCCTGATGTCTTCAAAATAAAAAGATAATCGCAATAACTCAGCATTTCTTAAAATTGTTAATTTAAATAAAATTTGTTTTGTAGTATCTGTTTAGCAATTTAAACATTTTTTTCATCATATAACGGCTTTCCAAGCCATCTTCACCCAAGTTTGCCCTCATTGTGAGGGTAGAGGTCTCAATAAAATATCGTTTTAACAAGAGAAAGAATTTAAGCTCTTTATGAACCGCGAGTGGTTCACAGGCTGGTTGCAAACATACATTAGTTCAAAAGGGGGTCAGCGAGTAAACCAAGATTAGAAACACCAGCCTAGATACTTACTAATTGGATGACAGGCCAAGCCCGTAGCGAAATAATTAATATCAGTACCAATTGGAATCAAAGCAGGTCTTTTATTCTTTGGTAGACTTGCCTAAACACATTATTAAAGGCACGTTTATTCGATGCCAGTTGATAGGCAGGTTCGACTGGCGTCAGTGGACTTTATGCCAGTGACTGACCTGTAAATCATCCGTGGCCTGTCCCCACGGTGATTTGAGGACCTGTAAGAGTGCAAATATCATGTTGAACCACTACAAAACTGGCACATAAACATTATCTGACCACACGCGATTTTTCTGTATTCTCTGTTTTAACTATCTCCCCATTATATATGCAGCCGTAATGTTTAATTTTTCTTTTGACGTTGGCTACATCAAAACTTTCAATTTTATTTTCACACACCATTTAAAGGTATGCGGGTTCATATGCGATTTGTTACTATACAACTGATTGAACTGTTTCCACAAAACTTAACTACTTTTATAGAGGCCAATGAACTTTCTCAGTTTACTTTGTATGTGCCATTGGGAAAAGTTCTTTAAAAAAATCCGCACTGCAATTTCAACACACTATAACACACTGATAGCAAATGGCTGGGATCGTCCACGGCGTGGTTAGAGGAACAAATCAAGAAAAATGGTGTTGGGGGAAATCATTGACTCGACCAACTGGCCGAAAGGCCTACTCCTCGGGTAAGTCGGCCTGCCTGGCCAGTTCAGCGCCATCTACCCGGCCAGTTCAGTCACAAACAGTCTGTATAGATCAGTCACAACCTGTCTGGATAGTTCAGACACAACCTATCTGGCCATTGCTGTCCATATCAAACTAGTCACTGGTGTCAGTCAACTGATGTATACACACTGGTCTTGTGTAAACACAGCATTAGAGATTAGGAAGGTTGAATTAAGGGGAAGTGTAAGCGCTTTTACGTGGAGGGAGACTACAAAACCCTCTAGGAAAACCACATTTATTACAATCAACTGGGATTTAAGCCATAATATTTCACCGTTGTCAGTTTAAAATAGTGCGAGACAATGTGACCAACGAAGCGGGTATTGCGTATATCGATACGCAGTATCTAGGTAATAGATATGAGAAGAAATATTTGACTTAAAAATGTGAACCAAAACGTGTTTGTAGCAAGCAAATGAAATTTAACTATATATATAAAAAAAAGTATCACTTGGCTGTGAACTAACCAAGTTCTCCTAAGTTTAAATCCTTTTTACTACTCTTTAAGTCAACTTTTCCAGTTAGTTACTCTACAGTCTACACCTAATATTTGAGTAAGTATACAAACAAGATTTTTTCCCTCACTACGAATATAGAACTTCTCTGTGTCTTATTAACGTTATAAAATGCAGTATTTTTTGAAAATTTAAATTAGAAAATTAGGCTATATGTCAAACAACTTAGCTTAGTAGCATGTCTGTTAACTGAATTGAGGGTCTAGGCCAAGGCCTCAATTTCCTGAATAGTAGAAAAAAAATTAGTGAAATCGGGACTTCAACTTTCACAGTGATTAATTAATGGCCTAGAGCTGGGTTGTTCTGGATTTAAGTTAGTATACATGTCATGTGTTGATATAGTGAGTTGTATTAGAATGTGCGCGTAATATACCTCATATAATAATTTAATAAAGAAAATAAATGAAGCCAATTTCTCACTACGTCTTACTATCTGTCTGGGCTATTCACATTAATTAACTACACTAATGGGATAAAGATGAGGAAGGGTGAAGTTAGAGAAAATTGCCTTTATTTTCGTAGAAAGAAATTTAGGAAAAAAACGCGAGACAACCAGCCCCTAGCCTCTACGTCAACAGCAAGTCAGGCTAGATATGAACAACGTTTAGTCTGCGTACTCGCTGACGTGGGCTTAAATAGATCTGGTGTATTGCTAAAATTGTATTATTCTTAAAAAAAATCATCAGCGATAAAATGGTCAAAATGGTCAAAAGCGTCATTCTATTGTTAGACTGGCCCAATGATAACGGGAAGATCGGGGTTTGAGTTCGGGTCGGGTCTTCTCGGGGTTGTTTTTACTAAACGTTAGACCACTCTCCTTCCAAACAAATGTGGGTAGATTACCTTTAACATGTTTCCTTCCTCATCACTACCCCATTATAGTAATTATAATGTACTCGTAATAACCTGAACAGGTAGTCAGACGCGGTGATAAAAATAATGTATATTAAACTTTAAAATACATCGACACAGATACAGTTATTGGTGAATATAACTATTCTAACTAATAGCATCCATCTCTTTGTGCTTGAACGTTCTAAGGCGTCATACTCACAATAGACTGGACTGCCGATAAATTGTAGATCAGGGTTCTAATCTCATTCAGGTGTATTGAGAGTGATTTTTCCTAGATTGTTTTCCCCTATCATCGCAAAAATACGGATATACTTTCGCTAAATTCAACCTCCCTCCTTTCTAATGCATTATCGTAGTAAAACGTGGTGTTAAGCAATCCATTTCAAATAGAGAAGAAACACACTGATGAATTGAGCTATTATATGGATTCATTAAGTAACTTTGTTTTTAGCTTATTCTCAAAACGAATCAATGAGATCATGGTACAGTATAAATAAGTGTGATGAACCTTTAAAAAGTGAATGTTAAGTTAAAATGAGAGGTAACGGAAACAATATGGTGTTCATTAAATTTATATATTTAATATGTCCTTAAAACTTTAGATTACCACGATTTAATATTTTACGTGCAACAATTTTCAATTTTCACGAGTAAGCATAAAAGATGCCAAATTGTAATGACGTCGTGAAAGACGGTTAGCTTAAGACATTTCTATTAACGTCCCTCACATTTGCCTTAGCGTAATTTACGATAAGAGTAAATACAATTGTATGTTGGTAGAAATTAAGGTCTGTTTAGTCAGGACTCACATTAAATTAGTATAGTACTTCTCGTAGATAAAACAATAAATAATTAATATGTACTTTTAAATTCATTATGTAAATTTTCAATGTTAATTTATAATCTTTTATTCTAATGGTCAACTTTAATGCTTTCTATATATGCATTACAGTGTAATTTTATTTTATGTTTTTTTTAAATTATAAAATAGAAAAATCACAAACATTTTATTCCATCTTTTACACATTAAAGAACACTAATTTATATATAGTATATAAAATCACCGCGTCTTACTAACTACAGTAGCCCCATGGCTTCTTTGGTGCTGACTGACAGCTCACAGCTGATTTATGACTGTAAAAAGTGACAGCTGCTATACACCTGTTTTTGCAGATCATATGGTTCGGCGTAGGGATACGTAATTTGGTCTGGTAACTTTTTAAAGCTGTCAATTGTCAGCTGTGAGCTATCAGTCAGCACCAAAGAAGCCATGGGGATACTGTACATAGGCTATACGCATATTATTTATTACTATAATGGGGTAGGGGTGAGGAAGGAAGCATTTTAGTGGTAATCTATTTGCATTTGAGTGAAAGAGAGAGTGGTAACCATTTTTTGTAAAAATCATGCTCAGTAGACCCATCAAAGACTTTAACCCCATTCTCCTAGTCATCAGTAAACTTGTCTAGCAGGGGATTGACGCCTTAAACAATTTGGCCACTGAAGAAGGTATCACTACTAGAACATACATAAAATGTACCCATCGTTTATCCTGTAAGGTGTCAAGCCTAACTTGCATTATTCCACTTTGGTAGGGCTTATAAGATAGGATCATAAAATAGTCCCCGAGGGAGGACTGATGTCTTTCAGTGTGAACAGAGTGTACAATACACTGTACAATAAATTATGGACACAATGTCAATTAATTATTTTTTAGTTGCAATGGTATTATAAATGTGTTTGAATTTGTTCGATTAAATTATTTTTCCAATTGATAAAATTTACAAAATAAATTGTAGTTTTGTGATAAATCAAAAGTAGGAGTAAACAGTAACTCGAGAACAAATAATATAAAGAACAACTTTAAAATAATGTAACTTGTACTACACAAGCTTATGAATTAAATTTTTTCCAGTAAACATTTTATGCTAATATCTTCCTCTTTCATTTGTTTCCTTAAAATGGTAAACATCTAAAGAAGATTCCATCTATCTGAGCTATTCTTTTCACCCTTCACTACCGCCGCAGTCCTAACGTTGCTTTTTTTTTTATGTCGCTAAGCCGAGCAGGGCTGCATGAGCCAGGTTAGTGATTGCTGCTTCTAGCCGGAGGACAAACAGAAGATTGCGAGGGTTTATTCAGAATAAAACTCGAGTTTTTTTCTTACGTTAGGAGCTCTGCCATTGGAGGGTAAACTCAGTTCAACATACAGGCACATTGGCTACATTTGAAATTCGAATTGGTTCATATTCTGTCACAGGTGTAAGAGGGTGTAAGGATGAGATTCATATTCTGCTCGGATTTAGACTCCACACCATACAATACAACATGATATTAAAAAACTATCAGTTTTATTCTTCATTCATATTAATAGATAAATTGACCCTCTTAGGTGGCCACGTGGTCTAATGCGCTAATCTCATGTTGGAATAGACTGCCAAAGACGGGTGTATTGGCGTTTGATCCCGGTTGTGTGCAATGAGGGGGGTTTTCCTAAATGATTTCCACCCTCAATACAAATGCGGGTACATTTCTTCTAAATTAAACCTTCATTATCCCTAACGCATTAGTGTAATTAGTACATAGACGTACAACCCGAACAGGTATTGAGACGCGGTGCTAAAAAATAATAAATTATAGAGATACATTGGGATACAAATAATGTATTAAAATTCAATATTCACAAATTACCGACCAATCAAATGGTCGGAGCAAAAACATAACCTTCGTTTTTGAAAAATATGCTAGCAGTGATTTCTGGTGGCTAACCTCTTGAACTACAAATTATTTTTATAGTAAGTCAAGACCTTGGAGATCGTAATCTCGAAGAATATTTGAGCTACATTTTATAGATAGATTAGATAGAAATTTAAATAGTGAATACACCCCATTAAATATTTGAGAGCCATCATGTTTCTGCCCCGAATTCCTTAAATATAGGCCTACACTAAGGGGATAGTAGTGAGTAAGTTAACTTTGAGGAACATTACCCACACTTGTGAAGAGTTGTAAAGCCATTTTAAGCTAAGCGAAAACGTTTTAAAAAGCTTACCGCTACCTCACCAACAGTGGAAAACAAACTGAACGAAATTCACGCTATATCCGCGAGCTTACCAGTGTAGGTACAGGTACTGACTGTATATAAAAGATTACTGTGTGTAATCAATTTACTTGGGTTTCAGTTACGTACTATTTTGTAGAAACTGAACCTACTTAAAACACTTGCGCTAAACAGAGATATCTCTTACATCATATAGGTACGGTCTGCCAAAAATTAAAACGGTATTTTAAGTCAAAGTCTCACTTCAAGCCGGTCAAGTTTAATAATAATAATAATTATTATTATTTTAAAAAAAATATATATATAATATATATAGTGCTCCATCGTCCAATAATAATACGGCTATGGGATTGATAGCAAAATTACTTTAACTTGTATTATTATTATGCTTATAATGTTTTAATATTCATAGTAACTACAATATAATTTACCAGAAATAATTCGATTAAGTGATAAATTACAACCTTGACACGGGTATTGTAAACCTATAGTGGCCCCTTTGTTGGAGGCAATTGAAGAGGTCAAGAAAAGCCCCTTGAATGTCACATATTAAAGAATGCTACTCGCCCCTTCGTTGGGTAGCCAATTTGTAAAATCCTAAATGGGGCTTATATGCTGAAAGCCCTTACTGTTGGGCTCAAATTAAAAAAAAAAACTCTAGGAAAAGCTCTTCATTGGGTAGCAATGGTAGAATTCGTAAAGACGACTTATAATCTTGATATCTATCCGTGGCAAGCTCAGCTTCTATTTTCGACGCGATTATCGTATAAGTAAATTCCCACTTATATAATAAATATACCGGTGATCACTTTTATATTAATTTATTGTTATAACGTATTCCTTTATATGTTTTTACTATTACAATTAACAACTCAGCTGTACAAACAACCCGTCTCTAGCTAGTCACTGTACACTATATCTTGATTAAATATGTGACGACAAGCAACACAAGTCTGGTCGCCACCCCAGTCACTGCGCGTCTCTTTCTCGTGTAACAGGGTGATTTCGTTTCTACTCGCATCTTTTTCAAATTCTGATGACATCGTCGATTGCACCAGGGTGGACTGACAATCTCTACATATCACAACAGAGTAGTTTGAATCCTGGCTTTCTGGTTGGATGGACAATTCAACCGCTCTGTGCTAAGGAAAAGGTGTATTTCTCTTAGAACGAAAAAGAAGTGCTGGATCAGCTCTTTTAGTTTTGGTTTCTTTGTCCAACGCTCAGTAAGCACATTTAATATAAAATAAATGAACAGGCTTTCAAACTGCCCGAAAGGCATAAAATATTCTAAAATGCATCTGAATAATTAAAAATAATATTATAAAATAAAGAGGATTCCCTAATGCAAATAAAATATAAAACTGCAGTCTCATCCTTTCTTTTCGAAACAACATAGGGTTTCCATGTTGGGACATTACAGTATTGAACAGGGGACCTTTGGCTTCAATGCTTTACCATTGAGACACCCTGGTTCGTATTGTATCCAGGGCCATCCCTTACCAATCGTTGTTGATATATTGAGTCACTCAGGACTTATCCTGTGGATAATCATCATGTATAAACTTGTGATACACATGAATTGATATAATAAATAAGTTAGATCATATTCCCGTAGCAATATTAATGAAAATAAGTGGTAATTTAACATAGGTTGAGTTGATACAACAACTTTATATTAAAGTACGCCAATTGTATGATTATAAATCAGTCCACAGCCAGCTTTAAATAGTTATAATCAATTTTAATTCACTGAAATCGTTCATATATATTTACAAATAAATAAATACATTTTCAAGAAATATTTGTACGTTAAAATATAGAAAAGAGCTTATGAATATTCTTCTTTTTAAGTCAACAATCCGAAGCTTGGTTATATGTGATTACTATCCACCCTGAGCTGGGCATACAATTAGCCCTTTGGTTGGTTATACTGCGATGTAAACTGCTTTATGATCCGCGTGGTGGGTAGGCTGGGAAGCTTAGTGGCCACATAGCAAAAGTTTGCGCAATACTACTATGGTCAAACATGTGGCAAGGCTCCACCCCCCACTCCCCATGCGCTGACCTCAATCCTAAAGCAGTATAAAACGCAGTATAATGTTGCCTGCACCATCTGGTAGAAACCTCTTGTACTAGGGGAGTTTAGGAAATGTGGTAGCTCAATGTAGCCTTCCGGATTGAATTTATATGAGCGAGTGCAAAAAGACCTATCAATTTTGCCAGAAAGTTATTTTTACTACCTTTCGAGGTTCATTTACATGCCCTACAAAGGAAGTTGTGCTACGGATTTCTATATTTAAAGAAAAATACTATCGTGTTCGGATGGATTTGAACATACTAAAACCTGGTTCTGAGGTGAGCAATTTACTCCAAGACCACTGAAGTTATCCTAGTTTGTGAATAAATTAAATATATTATGTATATTGTATGCAAAATATTTTACTTTGGTAATAGCTTAACTCTAAAATACCGGTACTAGAAATATTTAATTTGAATTTTAAATTACTCCCAAAAAGTGTATCAAGTTGTTTTTATGAACTATTTGCATTGAAGTTTTATCAATGACTATTGCATGTCTTTATCCAAGCTAGGTACCTTGAACCAGCATAGCACATCCACCCCCCAGACATAAAACATCTCCACTTCACTTATAAAACAGCCAGACAAAGTTTCCGGCAAGTGAAACTTTGATATACGATATTGCACAGTTTTCATTACAAGCTTTGCATGTCTTTCACGTTGAGAAGCGTTTGTCACGCCATTCCCTCTGGAAAAATCATCAAAATAGGCTTTTAACAAAGGTCCGGTTATCTTAAAAGGCTTTTTTTCCGAACCACATTAATCCCGGATTCAATGCGCCTTATGAGAATTTCAAAGTTAGCATCACCCGCTTGATAAGTCGAATGGTCTAGGACAGCGATGTATGTCCAAACTACGATCTGCGGGCCAAATACAGCTCGCCACTTGGTTCATTGTGACCCATGGGATACATTATTTTATGTATTGTAATGTTAAGTAGGCTCTTTAAAAAAAAACACACACACAACAACCAAACTGTATTTTATAAAACCATGTCATAGTCCATATTTCTAAACTTTGTAAATCATGCTCATATGGCAATGTTTGCATCCTTATATTCATTCGAACAAGGGTTTTCAATCATGAAACCTAGGAAAAGTGATTTTAAAGACCGACTTACTAATAATAATATGTTTTCTCTCATGAGAATTATCTGCTCACAAGCTAAACCAGATTACGAACAAATGCTTGAAGCTGATTTACAATTTTACTAATCTCACACCCTATCGTTAAAATCTTCTGAACGAACCTATAAACATAACTAAGGCACTATGGTGATTATTTTTCATTCTCAACATATTTAAATGTTATTCATGTCAGTCAATTATGAGTGTTTTATCTTTTTTTTAATGAATTTTAAGGAAAAAATTACAAATGAGAGGCCTTTTCCCTCCAATTTATTTTAATTTTCTATTTGACCCTCCTGTATGTAAGTGTGCACATCCCTGCTCTAAGGCGTCACTCTTGTTGGCCTGCTGATTAAGGGGAAATCAAGGTTCAAATCCCAGTCGGGTCTACTGAGGGTGTTTTTTTCTGAATGGTTTCTCACTCTCCTTCCGTGCAAATGCAGGTAGGCTACTTCTAAAATGTTTCCTTCCTCATCCCTAAACAATTTGAATAATTATCATAAATGCGTACAACCTTAACGGGTAGTAAGATGCGGAGATAAAAAATTGTTGACTTCGGGTTTATACTAGTCAGTTGTAAATTGTATTGGTTTTATTCACGGTCAGTTGGCACGCACGCTTTTACTGAGAAAGTTGAATAAATCAGATATAAGGCTAATTCTGTATCATATCACGTTAGCAATAATGAAATTCGTATCGGTGGGCATGAGGGCTAAATGTCAGGATCTCATAGATTGGCTTTCTGGTGATGGGTGGTTGTGTTACTAATCTCGGCTGAGTGTATTAAAGTTGTTGTTTTTCTGAATAGCTTCCTTATCTATCTCAATGCAATCGCGGCAACTCTTTTTTCCAAATTCTATCTTATTTACCCATGTTTCGCTAAGGTAATTTAATGAGGATAGGCCGGATGGATAGTAAGGAGCGGTGTGAAAATACAATGATCATTAACTAACGATGAAAATTATAATGCATTTCACAATAAAAATGTTGTATTTTCTTTTAAAGTGTGGTTTTATGTATTTTCACGAACATTGTTGAACATGCAACGATTAAACGCGCGGGGTGGACATAAATTCAATACAGTTTTAATGCCAACGCTTATTCGCCAGAACGGAAATCAAATAGTAAAATTGAATTCAACGATTGAACAAATTGAACTTTACTTGTTTGCAGCGATTTCAATTGTCCCACGCAGGAGAATTGGAAACATTATTTATTGGGGCAACTCTATAGATAATATTACAAAATATAATACAAAAAAAGGTCACTTCATTTATAATTAAACTCAAAGAGAAACCTTGTTGAATAAATAAAGAGATATGGCTATGTTTCAAAAATGTAGTATCATTCCAACTATTTTATTTTACATTGAATTTTTTTTTTCAAAACATCTATAAAAAAGTCTATATAATAGTGAAATAGCATAAATAATTTCAAATATTACGTATATATTATTCAATGCCTATCTTTTTCTTAAGTGCGTGCGTACATCATAGCAGGCCCAACTCAGCTCCCGGTTAGCACGAGGTATGGGAGTAAAAGGGAAGACGATATGCCAGAAAAGTGTGCAGTGCATTCGTATTTGAATGAATACAAGAAATTTTTCGTGTTTACGATAGAGGACAAAACGACAAATCTTCTTGTTAATAATACAGTATGTCTCTATAATGACGGATTGAAGATTTGTGCACAGTGCTTACCTGTGAAGCCATTCTAAATGGTCAAAGAACGGCCCTTTCAACTCAGATTTTAACCAAATATAATTTAATATTTCAACAATCTTCTGTGCTAGGAATTTCTATCAACTCTTTATCTCCATTAATGTTTAGTCATAAATGATCAAAATGCAATAGTGTTCGTGTAAATTTACAATTCCGAGCCGACTGTATCACAGAGTTGATAGTTGATGAGCATGTGATTCACGCACGCTCTTAAGTAAACAACCCGATGTAATTTTTATCCATCCAGTGCTAGGTATACATTCATCTATTTATCTGATTAGTAGTGCCTGCACCATCTGGTAGAAATTCCATGTTCTAGGGAAGTTCATGAATTGTGGTGATGTGGTGATTCCCCGCTGTCTTCCTGCTGAATTTCTATGAACGAACGTGAAAGGGTTTAGCAATTTTGTCGGGAAAGGTATTTTAACAGTTCTTTTACATGCCAAAATCGACATAGGAGTAACGGATTTATCCCTCCTCCAAAGGAGGTTATGCAGACAGTTTTCATCGAATAAGAAAAATCCGTCGATCTTGTGTGGGTTTGAACCCATAAATGCCGGGTCCTGAGGCAAGAACTTTACCATAAGCTCAAACAGGTCGACACATTTAACTGTATATTTAAGTATTATATATACACATATAATTGATTTCAAATATTTTTGAAAATGAAATTATTAAAATACAAAATTAAATTAACATTATGGTTCAACATTATTATAATATAATAATATACATTGAGAACACGGATTATAACATCATTTAGAAAATACAAACATATATATTTGCTGTCAACACTGGTAGCATCGTACCTTACTAGTAATAGTATTTTATTGGTATTGATTTATCTATAAAAAGTTACCACTACAGATCGCATGAGTTGATTTTGGAAAATATGAAAACAGTTTTAGTAATTTGAGCAGCTGTTGAACACTGTTATTCCTATCGTGTTCTTATAATACACCAGAGTGTAATAAATACCAACCCAAGTTGAGATAGAAAAGGATACAAGCTCGAACAAAGATTAACAGAAGAATAGAGAAGGCTACATGCATGCTGGGTGGTCAATGATTATAGTTCATTTTCACCACACATCCAATTTACAGACACTAGCCAGCACAAGGTCAGAGTAACCCTATCGCATAAAATATTCCACACGTGGTGCATGCAAAAAAAACAAAATAAAAAAAACCCAGTAGATTAGAGAAAATTTCCATCCGGTTTTACTGCACGCATTATCTGCTCCATGAAGCGCTAGACCATTGTATTTCAACACCTCCCCACTATCTCCCAACAGGCCGAATAAACCCTTGCATTATTTCTTCGTTTTTTTTTTTTTTTTGTGCTCGGTTTCCTCCTGTTATCAGATGTGCCATATTTCACAGACACCTTGCACCATTTCTCTCAACATAGTATCTATGGAGCGGTGAAGAACATCACCATGGAACACAGAGGACACGGAAATGTGACTGCACTGTTTAATTCCACTTCTAGAAATTTCATTTCCATGGATTAATGAAGTACTCCAACATGGATAAAATATGGTGAGGGTTTATCACTACATGAATTCATATTATTTTACGATGCATCTGTATTTCGTAATGATTATTAATTAACGCGAAAAAAACAAAGATTGGTTTGAATGCCTATTTGAATTTTACAATTGATTTATAAACTTAAATAACAAAGAGTGGTTTGATTGACTTCGGATATAACAATTTATTAAATAACTCTAATAACAATTAATGACTAGCTTGATAATTTGGATTCCACAATCGTTAAAAATAACCACAAAGAACAAACAATAGTGTGAGTGACAATTATAATTTAACAACCATTAAATAAACATAGAGAAAAAAAAGTTAATTTTACAATTTTAATTTCACATTCAATAAATGAAAATAATAGTTAATAGTTGGATTGACAATCTATATTCCACAATCATTAAATTATCCGAAAGAGCAAACCATGTTTAAATTGGAAATTTGGATCAACCGTTTCTTTATATAGAGAAGGCGAAAGCAAAACAAAGAATATACAAGAAGATCACTAGGGATCTTTATTTGGCCCAGATCCAATCAGTAAAATTCAGTACACCAAATTTAGGAGGGTTAATTTTCAGAAAATATAGTGCGCAACCATTTGAGTTAAAGGAAGTTAGAGTTTGCTCGATGAAAGGCATTACAAATGACATAAAATTGATTAAGGCCCGAAGGCCGTTTTATTATCAGAGATAATGATCAAAGGTCAACCATATTTATTTTGTTGGTTGCGGACAATGCGCAATAGCAAAAACCCAACAATATTTATTGTGAAGCGAATGAATGTGTATAAGTAAAAATAATAATATCATGAGGTTACAGCGTACTAAATGCAATTGCCAAGATTAAAGGACATGCTTACTAATTTAGCAAAACCAATTCAAATGAAAAAAGTTAATGTTCGTGAACAATAATCGACAAGAAGTGAAAGCAGGTAAACACCATATCGCCTAATCAAAACATCTAAGCCATTCAAACACACCCATATATATACATGAAATTAAACTTGTTAAAAAGTTGGTACATGTCATATTCCCCAAATTATACATTAAATTTCTGCTACTAACCATACCCCAGACAACAATGTATACGAACAAAGTCATTATTCCCATCTAACGCCCGTGATGTGGGGGTAACCTATATACCAAAAAGCATAATAGCATCGTGACTTATTTTCTTACTCCACTATAAACTTTGAATTTATCAAAATCCTTTACTGAATTTCCCACTTGCGTAGAGATACCAAACAATATTATATACATCAAGACACACTACAACTGTAAGCCATACTATCGTGCAACATGGCGCGTAAAGGTTGATTTAATTTATACAATTTGCAAACAATATAGTCTAACTAGCACTAAGAGGCATAAGACTATCACATGCCCTTAAACTAAAAAATAAAATTATCAGATAAATAAATTTAGTGTAATACCAATAAATAATATGCCGAAACAATTTCAAATGAATACCTACATTATTTATCAAGAGTTAGACTCATTCTTCAGTATTTCTATTAAGAATAACAATAATAAAAACCTATCCAACATAATGTGCACTTACAATAGCCCCATGGCTTCTTTGGTGCTGACTGACAGCTCACAGCTGACAGCTGACGGCTTTGAAAAGTTACCAGACCAAATTATGTATCCCTACGCCGAACCATGTTATCTGCAAAAACATGTGCTTAGCAGCTGTCATTCTGACAGTCAAAATGTAGGTATATACCTAAATTTTGAATGTCAGAAGTCAGCTGTGAGCTGTCAGTCAGCACCAAAGAAGCCACGGGCTACTGTACATGTTGTAAGTTCCTATATCCTAATAGTATCAAAGAGTGATAGCTCCATGCTGAGTACAAGCTTATATTCAATATTGCCCAGCGGGGAAAATACGGGAGGGAGGTATTTCAAGTCCAATGATGTAATCTTCAGCAAGTGCGTTGGTCTCTCCTCGACGCCTGCGCACAACGTCTAAAGAGCGACAGTTCGGGGGGTAGGGTAACACACGTGATCGCATAGAGCGCTTATTTCTCTCGAATTCTAGCGGATGCGCGTTACGCGCCACTTGAGAAATAGCACTCAGTGACTTCATTATTGTCTAATATGAAAGGTGAACAGTCATGTGTGTCGATGTGTGCTGAGGATCAAAATACGGTGCTGGTATCCCGGTAAAACGGGTTAGGTGTGTGTACTTTTGTAGGTGGTGTAGGTTAGGTGGCGAAGATGTTTGTAGCCATGATACATGGATTTCATATTTATTAACTAGCCCAATATATCAAACAATGGTTAAAATTATAATTTAGAAATTCACAATAAGTAAGTAAGGGTAAAAGACAAAGAATGGTTATATTAACTATTAAGATTTCAAAATAATTAAATAACTCAAAAGAACAAAAACTGATTTGGTTGATTATTTGTACTTAACAATCATTAAATAAAGTTAAATAATAAATAATGGGTAGTTAAACAATTTGGATTCCACAATGATTAAATAACCCTAGTTAACAAGCAATAGATATATGAACACATTATTATAGAAACAAATTCATATAAACATATTTTAAATATCTTAAAATGACTATACTTTGATTTTGGTTGGAGATCAGTATTGAAAATAAAATCACATTAATTGAGTCCAACAATGGAAACACTTAATTAGTTTGGGGGTATTGATAATATATATAAAAAGTGATATTTGACGATTACATGACTATGTATGATATTAAAATTGTTTTAGTAGCTTTAGAACACAAGATATGTTCTTCCTACTAAAATCAAGGTGTATACATACTAGCTAGTATGCCTAAGACATGAAGGGATATATCTGAACAGCCTTTTATCTTTGCCCCTGCTATTCAATCCCTTGACGCCTTTGCTCTGCCTTTGTTAGGCAACCCCACGCTACAAGTCAGTTGAGCGGGATGGTATAGTCTACGCACGCCAGGTGCCATCATAACTGATTTACTGGCCTGTTTAATTTATTTAAAGGCAGGTTTGGTGTTCACGCTCGCTGTTTTGGCAAACGGTAATATTTGTTAGTAACATAACTTATATTTAAATCATTAATATCTATATATCATATAAATTATAATAATACGTAGTATTTCTATATGAAGTGATCGAATACATTTACAAAATTGTGACGTATTCATGGCTACATTAAAAAAAACTGTTAAAAACATCCACAGAACAAAATATTTAGTCGAATAATTAAAGTTTTTTTATTGTGGATATAAATAAAAAATAAAATATATAACGAATAAATGAGTTCACTGAGTTTAACTGGTAATGTTTCAGTTAGTTTTGTCGTACTGTCTTGAGTAGTTTTCAATTTGCACTCATGTTAGTATGGATCAGCGCTTCCCAACGTGGGATACGCGTACCCCTAGGGATATGTGCCAGGACACTTAGGGGTACGCTAAAATATTTGAATGATGACAGAAAGAGCTACATATTTCAGCAGTGTAAGACAAAAGCTCAAGTAAAAATTATTAAATTAACTCAACGGAATGGTGAGGTGCGGTGCGATTTTTCTTCTATATTTGACCTTGAGAAGGATTTCAATTTCAAACATAAAATAGTTTTATAATTATTAATAAAATAATAAATAAATTAAATATTTTAGTTTTTATTGTAGATTTTGCTTTATGAATGTAAAAATGTATACCCTCTTTATTCATCTTACTATCACATAGTTTTTTAATCCCATTTATTTTAATTTGCAACAAATAAATCAGAAATTACTACTAGTGTAGTAATTAAACATTTAGCTAAAAATTAAGTGCAAAATTTATTGAAATGGACTGTCAAGGGGTACGTAAGCGAAAAACGTGTTAGGAACCACTGGTATAGATGGACAGGTTAAAAGATCATTCAAACATACACGAATGTATCATGGCACTAGCATTCAAACATAGTAGACTGTGATGATATCGCTTTCAAACTGTTTTGGTAATATGTCGTAGTTATCATGTATCAGAGAGAGAAGTATATTTATTATTAATGTATGTTATGATATATCTTATCTCACATTAGAAAAAAGAGGAGATGTTGGATCTTTAATATGCTTAGAGTGTTATAATAAATGGAGAGTTCCCATATATATTTTAGATGATTCTAAAGTATCTTAAAATATTGAATAATTAATGCTTGGAAGTCATAATCTTAGCTATTTTTCCTCAACAAACTCGAAAGCTCATGACCACCAGAATAAGCTCGCCATTTAACACTGTCCCTGGAAACTTTCCTTCAATAATTTCTAACCTGACACCTCACCTCTTTTAAATATTTTATCACTATCCACCAATCGACTACTTGGTTTACCAAGGGATCTTACTTCAAGTTTTCCTATAAAAAGTTTATGTACATGTCTGTAAACATCCATACGCACCACATATCTACCCAACCTTAACCTGTGTACCTTTATTATCGTTAATATGGTATATAACTCTCTATTATAAGAATTTGTTCATACCACTTAAGGGTCAAATATATTTCTCAATACTTTGTTTTTTGAAACTCTCAATCAATTATCATTGAAGGGTGACCTGGTGGTCTAGGGGTAAGGTGTCAGACTTCTATGCTGGCGGCCGGGTTCAATCCTCGGTCCCGGCACAGATTTATCCGATTTCCAAACCCTTCCTTCACCTCTGACAAGTTATCTTGTGAATGTGGGGAATTCCAGGCCTCCACCGTGGTTCGGATTCCACGTTAAACTGTAGGTCCTTCATTTCATCTCATAATCACTCTACCATTACACATTAGCGTAAGAGCGTATAACCTGAACGAGTAGTAAGACGCGGTGCTAATAATAATAATAATAATAATAATAATAATAATAATAATAATAATAATAATAATCATTGAACACATTGAGAGACCACGCTTCAAATTTATAGAGAAAAACGGGTATGATTAGAATTTTATAAGTTCTCAGCTTAATATATGTATTCTGAAAATTGAAAAATGACACCTGGACACGGGGATTTAACCCGAGACCTTTGGCCTAATACGCCAATGTCTAACCCCTGACCTATCCAGGAATCGTCCCGTACCCATAGTCATACTTCACTCATATTTTAAGGCAGAGTTTATGATAGACGTGAGGAAATCATCGGCTACAACTGTGTGATTTTATTAAGATCACGAGCTATCAGATAACGCAGCTACCTTCGACTCGGTAATTGGCTTATTGCAGCCATTTGTACAATTATTATAATTGTAAGGGATTGCATACTTAAGAATCAAATAGACAAAGCTATTATTTATGTTTTTATTGAGGATTACTCCAAGATATCATATTCTGAAAATTGAAAAATGACACCTGGACACGGAATCAAAACCGGAATCTTTGTCTTAGTAAGCCAATTCTCTAACCATGGAGCTATCTAGGAATCGTCCTATGCCCGTCGATTCCCGTGTCCAGGTGTCATTTTTCAATTTTAAGGATATGATATCTAGTTGGAGTAATACTCATTAAAAATACATAAATAATATCTTTGGCTATTTTATTCTTAAATATGAAATCCCTTACAATTATAATAATTGGCAGCAATAAACCAACTACCGAGTCGAAGGTGGCTGCGTTATCTGATATCTCGTGATCTTAATAAAATTACACATTTGTAGCCGATGATTTCCGCACGTACATAATAGACTCTGCCTTAAAATATGAGTGAAGTATGACCATGGCACGGGATGATTCCTGGATAGCTCAGTGGTTGGAACATTGGCGTACAAGTCAAAGGTCCAGGGTAAGATTCCCGTTTACAGGTCTCATTTTTCAATTTTCAGAATATGATATCTAGATGGAGTAATCCTCACTAAAAAGCATAAATAATAGGTTTGGCTATTTTATTCTTTAATATATATAGACAAAAAACGAGACAGTAATTTACATAGTAATAGCAAATATTGGCTGCATGAATTCCGTTTTTCACATTTTATTGTAAACCATTCCTATTTTTCGGTATAGTTCCCCAAGTATTTAAATCTGTAAACTTCTTCAAAAAGCATGTTGTTGTTGTTGTTGTTGTTATTTATAAACCAATTTTTATTAAATACGGGATAACGTATTTGTTTGAGCCATATATGCATTTAGAAACATTTTTTCACTTTTACACCCATAATTGCACACTAGTAGTTGTGTTGAAAATGTTATTTAAGCCACTATAAGGTTATGAATAACAATATTTGTAAAGATACGCTTTCACTGAGAGAAGTCGAAATAGGACATCCCCCAATAGGTCAACATTATGAGTGTTCCAACCATGTCTGACCGTCACCTAGAGAAATAACTTTTGAAACGATCCAATACGACACTAATGTCACAGTCCTGTAGGTATATATACATCTTAATGAAGCTGCTTACCTGTTACGTACTAGCAACTTAAGATATAATTTCCCATATGGATATATTTAGATTTTATTTGACCAATTTTAAAGATATAAATTGAAACCGAAACTGTAAATTTTGAAACCTTTCTAAAAGTAGTCTACATTTTCACAAAATCCTTTTATTGATTTTGAGGTAGTTTCTATACCAACTTATATTTAAAAAAATAGTTTACAGTTTTGGTTTATTCCCGAAACTAACTATTAGGAAGATCAATTAATACTGTCCAGGGGCAAATAGTAGTGTGAGTGTTATACTAGTTAGAGAAATAGGGCAAGTGATACCAGAAGATAAATATGCTTTCTATTTATAATTTATTCAAGGAATATAGAGTGTGATAGTGTTTAGAGGGTTTAAGTGTGTCTGGTTAGGATGTAACCCATTTTGCATTTTTTCCCCCAAAGCAAAGTATACAGTTTTATTTGTCATGACACACATTTCATAGTTTTCCATTTTAAGTAGGGTGACCTGGCAGTCTAAGTGTAAGGAGTTGGACTTCTGTGCTGGGGTCCAGGGTTCAATCCTTGGTCCCGGAACAGATTTATCTGATTACCAAACCCTTCTCTGACAAGACGTGTATTAATCACAACTTGTAAATGTGGGGAATGCCAGGTCTCCATTGTGGTTCGGATTCCACGTTAAACTGTAGGTCCTCCACTTCATCTCACAATCACCCTACCATTACACATTAGCGTAAGTGCGTATAACCCGAACGGAACGCAGTGCCCATAATAATAATAATAATAATAATAATAATAATCCATTTTAAATACACTCTTCAGAGCTATTTTCAATACATTTTGAATTTTCTTTAGTCAATCATCAGTAAACTACCCTTAAACAAAATCTGAAGCTGTCAGGAAGTGTATGTATGGAGGTAAATTGTGTGGATCAAAAGGAAGGGGTAGCCATGTAAGACGTGGCTAAATATGGTAGACAAATGTGTGAAAAAGAGAAATATTAATAGTTTTAAGAATAAAGAAAATGCATGACTTGGTGTATGGATGTTGTTAAAATGAAGGAAGTGTGCAAGGATAGGGAAATGTGGAGAAAGTCAATGAGGATGGATTAAGTACAAAGTTGTTTTTTGAGCATTACGCACAGTTTCTTGCCTACCCATAAGGCATTATGTATGTATATTGTATGTATGAATGTATGTATTTATGTATATATGTATGTATCTATGTATATATGTATGTATGTTTTGTATGTATGTATGTATGTATGTATGTATGTAAGTATGTATGTTGTATGTATGTATGTATGTATGTATGTATGTATGTATGTATGTATGTATGTATGTATGTATGTATGTATGTATGTATGTTGTATGTATGTATGTATGTATGTATGTATGTATGTATGTATGTATGTATGTATGTATATATGTATATATGTATGTATCTATTTATTTATTTATGTATATATGTAGGCCTATGTATGTGTATATATGTATGTATGTATGTATATATCTATGTATGTATGTTTTGTCTGTCCGTATATATATGTATGTATGTATGTATGTATGTATGTATGTATATATCTATGTATGTATGTTTGTCTGTCCGTATGTATGTATGTATGTATGTAGGTAGTATGTATGTATGTATGTATATATGTATATAATATGTATGTATCTATTTATTTATTTATGTATATATGTAGCTATGTATGTATATATGTATGTATGTATGTATGTATATATCTATGTATGTATGTTTTTGTCTGTCCGTATGTATATATGTATGTATGTATGTATATATCTATGTATGTATGTTTTTGTCTGTCCGTATGTATGTATGTATGTAGGTATGTATGTATGTATGTATGTATGTATGTATGTATGTATGTATGTATGTATGTATGTATGTATGTATGTATATATGTATAATGTATGTATCTATTTATTTATTATGTATATATGTAGGCCTATGTATGTGTATATATGAGTATGTATGTATGTAATATCTATGTATGTATGTTTTTGTCTGTCCGTAGTATGTATTATGTATGTAGTATGTATGTATGTATTATGTATGTATGTATGTATGTATGTATGTATGTATGTATGTATGTATGTATGTATGTATAATGTATGTATAATTTATGTATGTATTTATGTAAGAAGTGTAAATAATGTAATTTTTTTTATCTCAAACCCTCTCAAGATATCCATCTTAAGCAAAATAGAGAAATACTTGAAAATTTTCGTATTTTTGGAAGTAAGTCATTTATAAACTTCCCTTAATTTGAGAGCTATATTCAAAATAAAAAATATTTAGAGGTATGACCATACAGTATAACATATAAATATCAATCTTGGCCGAATTCCATCAAAAGCTTTGGGCTTTAGACTCGAGGATGGACAAACAGACAGCTAGATTGACATGAGGATAATTAATATAGTTTAAAAACTATATTATTTGGGTTCGGGGACACATAACATGCAAAGAGTCATTATAGTTCGTATGTCGGAAATTTACATGATCACAATATTTATCTATGAAAAAGGAAACAGGAATTCACCTACTTAAGAACAGGTTTTATATAATTACTAATCTATGTTATGTGTTTATGTCATACATTTATATTCCTTATTTTTAAAGATTTATTATAAAACTAGTTTCCATTCTCAAATGTACAATCATTTTGGCTTTATTTGTTCTTTTGATTCAAAATATATTTGTATTTGACATGTTACTAGAAATAAACTTGTTATTAACATGTAGTAGAACTAAAATTAAACACGCCACTGGGTCGTGTTTAGATGCAATTATCATAAAAGTAGATAGCAAAAATTTGTGTACAAAGCACTATTTATACATAAATAGGATGAATTCAGTAATTTTGCACAAAATATGACTACTTTTGTAGAGCACGCTTGAAAAAACCCAAACTTTTATACAATCCCCATCTCTCTATCTCATTAAAAGCTAACTCTGTAAAATGTAGTGTAGCTAATACACACCCCTTCCTCCAAACAATACCCCCTCACCCCATTTAGCCCAAAACCTCGCCAGGGCTGCGGCGTATCGAGAAAATAATGGGGACACGAGTTAATTCGTTTTGCATGTTTTGTTCGAGAGGGGGGGAAGAAGGGAGGGTTTACAAACCATTAGCACCAATAAAAACATGGGCCTTCCACGGAGAGAGTGTATCTAGCAAGAAAATACAGATTGTAGACTTGATTGCAGATGCAGTTACAAACAAATAATAAATTAGGAAGCGTTTTTTGTCACTGGACGCAAGACATGCATAATGTTCCCTGAAAACGGGTGATGTTTCTGAACCAAATTCACTACAAATCAACTATTATTGTGGGTGCGATCAGACATATTTGCGACTAATATCAAAACAAGTTTTTTTTGACGTATGTCATATTTGACAGTGAGAGATATAGGCCCGTATGCAAGAACGAGTAGGAGTAAAGGCGGAGAAGGAGTAAAGGCGGAGGACGGTTGATTTGCTTGCAAGGACGAGCGCGCGTGCGCGCTCTTGAGTAATTCTCAAGCGCGCGGGCGCGTGCTTGAGTAATTCCAAAGGTTGGTCCCGACCAGCCTTCAGCTTTACTCCTATCCCTTATACATAGGTTTACTCCTATCCCTTATACACAGGGCTACCCCAGCGCGGCGCGCATGAGCAATAGAGGTGTCAAACATCTGTTATTTTGTTTTGTGTTGTCAAGAAAATATGGCGCTACATGACTACCGGATTGTCACGTATTTAGACGTTATCGACGACTATTTTGAAAAAGAGGCTAATAAAGTTGTTGTGATTTAACGGAGGCATGTTAGGGATTTCCAGGATACCTGTTAGGCTTATTCTGACGAACAATTTCGTAAAATATTTTCTATTTTAGAAGGAAGTTGCATGACAAGATATCTTCCCTACGTTGGAAATTGACAATCCCGAAACACAACAACACAATGATGACTTCCACTGCTTCATTTACAACAAATGTTGACCACCCTTCAGTTTTATGCCACGGAATGCTTACAAGTAAGTTAATACCAAATTATAAATATACTTTTTTTTAAGGTTATATTATTTATTATTACTAAACTTACAAAAAACATTATTAACTTTTTTTTTAAGAATGAACAACTAATTTAAATTTTTGGATTGAATACATTAATAAATTTTCATGTTTGTTTTTGTAATGTGTTAGTTAAGATTAATTTAGCATCAGTATATAAGTTTAATTAATATTAAGACTTGTATTATTTACTGACAACATATTTCTTCCATTGTTTTTAATTATGTAATTGAAGCAAATAGGCTAATTGATTGTTTTGTGACATACAGTAGCTATTGGGATTTTGGTTGACATTTAATATTGATTTTTTGTATATATATAAAATCCAAAATAACCTTACCTCTAAAAAAATCACAGTAGGCCTAGGTCGGACTACAGACATATCTATTCTTATAATTTTTTAAAATTGGCTAATAACTTTGTTCTTCCATTTTTAGGTTGTTGGCGGAGAAATGTAGGCCTACAATGTTGACCAGTCAACGGTATCGCGTGTTGTTAAGAAAATATCAATTTGGTTGGCCCAAAACATGCAACATGTGGTGTGGTTTCCCACCACAGAAGCTGAACTGGGAGCTGTGCGAATGCTGTTCTATGACTAGGCCAACTTCCCTGGAGTTTCATATCGAAGAGGCTGCACCCACATCCCTGTCCAGAGCCCCGGGGGTCCATCTGAGAGTCTGGGCTTCACCACATGGACTATTACAGTTGGAACCTTATTAAAATCATTGTGGCGGGCGAATCAAAACATCGGTAATGTTACTATATATAGCTGGTTTCATGTTCCGTTAGAAACAGACTTCTTGTATCAACACACGTACCAAATGTGGACATCCATTATCTTGACCTTACAGACCTCTAATGAAATGGAGAATGGTGGAAACTAGCAGGTTATCACTGCTCATTTTGATGCTAAATGTATGTCCCAAGGAGAGAGAGGAAACTATTATTTTCGTTCTACTCAGCAGAGTAGATTTTTAATCCCTTTATGCTAAGGTGGATGTATTGTTACGTAAATTCAACTCTAAATTCTTACATTTTAAACTTACTAATAAGAAATCCACACACAATTAGTTGTACGATCTTTATCACCGATCATATACACAATCTTGTCGATTTAGCACTGTCGTACTATCTGGTCAGGTTATATGCATACATACTGATCACACTGTTTCTGGGATGAGGAAGTTTGGATTAAATAGTGTATACACATTTGCAAAGAAAAAGGGAAAAACCATTTACAAAAGACCACCCTCGTTAGACTTGCCTGGGATTCAAACCATGATCTCCCTATCTTCAGCAGTCTAGTTTTTTTGTGAATTTGATATTTTAGACCATGTGGCCACAAAAGTGAATTATTTATTTTAGTGTTTATACTTGTACAATATCAAGACACAAACTTTACACAGACTGTACTGGCGGGCCATGATACACTCTGTGCCAAGCATGACAAAACATAATACAAGCTGCTCTGACACTGATCGTTAGAGAGAACATAATATCATGTTTATATTATAAATATTGTGTGTTAAAAACCATGATGATTGTGGTCCTTGCCAGTGAGGGCTAATAAATAATTTTGAAATCGACTATTTTAATTTTCTTTTACTGTTACTGGAGTTGTAAACCTGGATGTTTTCCTGCCTCAGATTACAGGTACTGTAACCAAGCACATTGACACCAAAGTACCATAGTAATAATAATAATGTATTAGAGATTTTTTTTAGCACTACATCTTACTACCCATTCGGGTTGTACGCCTAAATACTAATTACACTAGGTAATGTGTTGGGAATATGAAAGGTTGAATTTAGAGGAAGTGAACCCACACTTGTGTGGAGGGAGAGTGAAAAACTATTTAGGAAAATTCACCTCAGTTCACTCGACCGAGATTCGAACCTCAACTCTTCCTATCCTCTGTGGTCTAGCTCAACACAAAAGTAGTGTGTTAGCCAACTACACCACCGAGGTGGGTTTAGTGTTGATCATGTTATATGATTTGTAACACATTTAGTGAATATGTTGTATGCAATATTGTTGAAGTTAAATTCAATATAATAGAAACGTAAACAAACCAAAATAATTTGGCCTTATACACTATTAAATTCCCACTTATTTTAATACTTACCAGGCAAATATTGGAAGAAGGCCTGATGATTCAAATAACATTTATTTAGAAAAGCTCATGGCTGCATCTCGTTATGCATTTATTTTATTGATAAAAATCGGTATAATATATTATTTAATAATGCTAAGTTCAGTGAAAGTGATTGACATTTCATAAAATATTTTTGATGTATTTAATTAAACTTATCTATGACATAATTAGACAGATTCTCCAGACAAAATTACAATTTATATAATACAACTCTAATAACTATAATATAACTCGTCCCTTTTTTATGTTTCTATCTACCTTTTCTTTACCTTCTTCCAAATATAATCTATTTAATATAATATTAAAAATAATTTCTAAGTGTTGTTTGCGAGCCTATATTATTAAGACAAACTACTGGATATATCTTCGGCTTGTGGTGCAAACAGATGCTCAAATTTGGACCTTGGGATGAAAAATAATAAACCACCCTGCTAAGGAATGGAAATAATTATAATAATTTTTTCACAGTCAGTTTATTTTAAAAGATAAACACTAGAGATTGGCCAGACAAAAAATATATATATATATATATTGTCAAAATTTAATTTGCAATGCTGAATTAAGATACCTGCAGTCCTTAGCAACAACATAAGTGGTTAACATAAAAACAGGAAATCAAGTACCCCAGAGACCCTCCAGAGTGGAAGTGAAAAGTTCCCTAATCACTTTATAACATAAGAATGTAGATATATTTACATTTTATAGGTTAATGCAGGGTGAACGATCTCGACACAATGGATATTGGAAATTGTAATTTTACTACACATCACTTGAAAATAACCCTAATATGAATAATGTTTGGTGGTTTTATAAATTCTATAGCCGAAACATCTAGGCTCAATTCTTAAGTCCTATAATTTTATGTTTCATAATTTGAGACATAATAGCAAGTTAAATGTATAAAATATTAATAAACAGTAATTTACTATGTAAAATTAATATAAACTACCTAGCTATAACAGGTCTATATAAAGATATAAAGGTTAGTTATCAATCGGAACATTAAACATAGTAAACAAAAGTGTTAAAAAAAAATTGAATATGATGTTTTTGTTTATAGGCATGCTTTCTTGGTAAAAAAAAATCAGGTTACGGTATTTATTATTCAAGAGAAATAGATCCATCACAAAAATGTCAAAAGTAATCAACAAAGATTCCTAACCTTAGGTCTAACTACGGAGCAACAACCTAATGTTCATCTATCAGAGCTCACTCTAAATTAAACACTTTCTAGTTCATCAAAAAGAAAATTGATTCACTTGAATGCAGATATAAAGATAATAATAGTGTTAACAATAAATGTGGAAATATTATAATGGTTTTGAATGTTTTGTCAACTATTTTACATATAATAATCAAATTTAAAGGTCTGGGGTCCCCAAGAGGGATGCAGGTGATGTGAAAAGGCTGACCGAGACTTGAAGCACTGGTGTAAGAAATGGCAGCGACAGACTGACACTGCTTGTAGTTGGGAAATCTGGAAAATAAAGGACAGTATGAACAAAACAAGCATAGCTAGTATGTTTAAATGGGGAGGTTTTATTAAATTTTAGATGTTATTAAAACAGCTTTCATAAGTCAGATGTCAAGTCATGTGACCTTCAGCTGCTACTTCCAATAATATCAAAGAATAACTCTAATAAATTAACATTCTTACCATTGTATATTGCACAGATAAATGTTTCAATGGCTTGTTTTCTGCAAGTCCTTTTTACTAGAATACTAAATTAGGGTGTCAATGCACATAATCATCAAATTGCTTTTAATTAAAACCATTTAGATTACATTTTCAAATAAGCTTTTGAAAATGTAATTTAACATTCAAAGCATTGCAGGTCAACAGATGCAAGTTTGATTGATATTGCACATTATAATTTGTAAACACATACCTACATCTTAAACCTAACACTCACTATAAGGACACACTTGTTATGTACGGTAACTAAAACAAGATTCAAAGGACAGGCCTAACTTATCGACAAGTGTGCATTATTTGCTCTTAAAGACTCCATCCACCAATACTAGACATGTCCATTCAGATTAAAGTCAACAAAGTCGTTTTTCAGGAGTTAGCATGTTTATGACAATCATGTAATTAATTTTGTAAACAATTGTTAATTTTCTGTATACCATCATGAAACTTACAACTATTTTGTATGTATATCAATATTTTGTTTATTAAAAAGTAAATAGTAGGCCTACCCTTCTCAGTCCAAATTATATCTATGAATATAAATAAACTTATAAAATCGGTTTCTGTGTGTGTATCTCTCTGTAAATATGAACCTTATAGTTGTAATATCTCACACAGCCTACCTGTTGTATCGAGATACTCCATAATGGTATTGACAGCAACGGTGTAACCTGTAGACCTTAGAGCAGCAGTTATGGGGGGGGCTACCACCTCGACCCTGGGACATGATGGCTTGTGAGAATTGTAGGGCCCTCGTCCAGTGCTCATCAGTTCCACTGTCTCTTCAACTAGTTGCCTCTTCCTTCTTGATTTGACAATGTCCCAATGTTTGTGCAGGTGAACCCAGAGTTCTAAAATGATTCACAATATAATATAAACACAGTTCCAACTAGGTCAACTTGAGGTATCTTTGTTATCAAACAAGAAAAGATTACTAATGGTTATTATAAATTTTTATAAAGGCCTATATTAATGAAAGTTCCCACTATACAGCTGGCTATATTAATATACTGGTTCTAATAATCAGTGAAGCATTTTATGAAATTTGTTGTCTCTATAAACTTCAAGGTAATACTGTATATTTGTATGTTGTAATATTTTTCTATTTATGAGGATGACATTGTTAGTTTAGTTACTATGTTTACTTTGTGACTAGGCCTAGACCTTGTACAAAAATATTATATTGAAGGTTAACTAGCCTAAGATAGTACTGGTCTAAAGTGCTAAATCAGGCCTACTAAGACCTACCAGTAGACAAAATACATAAAGTTAGGAGTAAAGATTAGGTTAGTTCAATAATATATAAATTCCACTCGTTCTTAGAATTTCAAAACTTTTGTTTCGACTTATACTATGCAAAAATAAACGCTAGGCCTACAGAGAAAGGGAATAAAAGTTATCAACGCTAGGGCCTACGCAAATTAATAGCATAGGCCTACAAATAATTTTTTGTTACGTTGACGTTTGTGTTTACCATCAATAAGAAACACGTTTAAAAATTTTACTTTACTTGTGTTTATTTCTCTAGACGATCCAATTACTCAAACAATATACGTGATTTTATATAAAGTATTAAAGTGAAAATAATATAAGATAAAAATAAACTCACCTTTTGAGGTTACTGGAAGATTTAAAATTCTATTAATTTGTTCCCACGCTTTCTTCTTGGCTGCGATGGTCCTAACATAATTTTTTTTTTTCATTTGACAGTTGGAAACTACCTATTTAATTCTAATAAATACCATTTCTCTTTCTCACTTCACCACACGCTCTTAATTAATTACGATGTGTTTATCAACAAGAGGACATATTTAAGCAGGCTATCAAACTTTACAAGCAAAATCGACACTTTAGAAGGCGGTGGATCTAGTGAATTTTATTTCCCTTGGAGATGTGGTACGTCTGTGTAATATTTTATCACGTGACCTTGAGTAACTCAAGCCAGACGTTCTAGCACGACACGGATTCCTTCCTCAAGAGTAGCTGACTCCGCCTTTACTCCTACTTTACTCCTACTCCAACATCGTTCTTGCATACCAGCCATAGTATCTAGTTTGGTCGCTGTGTATGTGGGCTTTTAGTCGCTCTGTTGTAACAGAACTTAGGAGGGTATTCCTTGAAGGTTGTCTACACGTCATACCCTCAAGGTGGTGATAGTGATTATGAAGGTGTGGAACCAGAGTAAATCTTAAACCCAACTTAAGCCTAACCAACAAGACTACGGTGGATAAGAAACAGTTCCCCTATCGGGAAAAATACCTATGATAACACCGGGAATCAAACACGGAACTTCAAGATCGGTAGCCATGGTCACGGATCACTAGACCAAGAGGTATGTCGATAAAAACAAGTAACTATAATTTATTTGGTCGTAAACTGGTAGTAGTACAGGTAAAAGTTTTCAGCGAAATTTAATTACAGACACACGGGCCTAAGAAATACAAATAATATTAAATTAACAAAACAAATAGTGACTTATTTATCTTCCAAACAAAATAAAAAATAAATATATTTTTTTAAATAAAGATTGGAAGAAATAGGTTTTAAAAATAAGTCTATTTAATAGATATGGTTCCAAAATATATATTAAACTTTTAATTCATGCTTGAACTACCTATTTTCTTAAATAAATTTTATTTTTGATTGTAGCAATACCTACTATTCCCAAAACCAAAATGAAAACAATGACCATATGTATGAATGCACGTGGAATATTTTCTGGTAGCTACTTAGTTGGTTATTTCGAGACATTTGCCATAATTATTGTTTCACAACAAATTTATATATGTATATTATCTTAATATTAATACGCTCTCAGAAATAACACTCCGTCACATAATTAATAATGATTGCTCTTTATATAATATTATAAATATTTTTACAAAATGTAACATTGCATCGCATGCTTTATTTGACACTTCACATGAAAAGTGAGAGTGCGATTTTTTTTCCCCATATATTTGATAAGTTTTCATTTGTCTACCAATATTTAGCTTTTAATGTTTTAAAAAACAATACATTATAAAACTATTTTACGTAACAAATAAGTTTTAGCTTCTTTGAGAAACTTCTTCAATCATCCTTATTATCAATTGTTAGGTTGTAATTTTAAATTTGACACAACATACATATTTGCTAAAGACCTAATATAATGTAAACTATATGGTAGCTTACACTATCACATAATTAGATTTAATATTATTAAAAGGAACTGATTAGCTTCTTAAATCAAAGTCTCTCAATTGAGTGTTGTTGTTAACAGCCTTCTTAATAAAACGTTGGTGTCTACTATTTGCCTTTATCTAGTTTTATTAGGTGACCTGATGGTCTAGGGGTAAGGTGTCGGACTTCTGTGCTGGGTTTCGGGGTTCAATCCTCGGTCCCAGCAAAATTTATCTGATTACCAAACCCTTCCTTCCCCTCTGACAAGACATCTTGTGAATGTGGGTAATGCCAGGCCTCCACCGTGGTTCGGATTCCACGTTAAACTGTGGGTCCTCCATTTCATCTCACAATCACCCTACCATTACACATTAGCGTAAGTGCATATAACCCGAACGAGTAGTAAGACGCGGTGCTAATAATAATAGTTTTATTAGCAAATGTTTTTATTGTATTTATTTCTATGTTATTGTTAATATTTATGGATTATAATTATTATAGATGTCTATAATGCTATTTGTCTCAAATAAACATTTTGACTCATAAACTTAATTATCTTTTATCAATGAATTATGAATCCTAAATTCAAATCCTTACATAAGAAAACATAAGTATAAGATATTAACTTTCCCATAGTTACATATTTTGCCTTTCTTCCATTCTTATTTGGTTCATATTCGTTCTTTGGCTATCATAGAAAATTTACAACAAATAATTTGTTGTGTCTTACCTAATGTAAGTTCACATTTTTGTAAAGCGATAAATTAATTGTATGAGGTCTGGTTGCTAGGTTTACCCTGTAATTATTTGGGCGAAACACTTAATAGCCATAATAATAGTTTGAATAAATTAATATTTAAGATATAGAAAAAAAATTGGATCATTTTTCGGAATCCGTAAATATATTTAAGTATTCAAGTGATTCAATAATCGAAAAATCCACTCATTGGTAAAATCTTCAGGCACACTAGTAAGAGGTGAACAAACTTGGTTAATATCTTTAAGGCCAGTAATAAACGTAATGACACAACTAAATAATAAAAATGTCGTGTCTGGGCTACGTCAATCTGTAGCTCAGGTTAGGGAAATATTATCCAGTACTGATGAACCGGTGTCCAGGGGACGCCCGAATGTACTAATAGTACATTCTTTCCGTGGAGGCTCTTTTCATGTCCGATGAGATAAAGGGATGATAATAGTGAATATAACGGGATTAAGCCAATTAAGTTATTAACCAAACCTAAGCGTGATCAACCAAATCTTGGTGGCCATGAGAATTATTCCACTTTAGAGATAAAACTCCCTCTACCAGCCTTGAATCGAATCTGGGACCTTTAGGTTATCAGCCCCTATACCATTAGGCCAGTTAGCAACTAAATACACCTTAGATAACTTAAATACACCTACCATTTTTTATGATTTCAGATTTTCAGCCCTTTGTTAGGATTTACAAAACTAAATTAAAGGTAAGGGAATACGTACATTTATTATCTACGTTGGTGGTTGCATAGTATAGGGTGTCACTCTTACAAATGACTGAATCACTGGAAACAAGAAGATAGGGGTTATAGTCCCGGTTGGTTGTACTGAGAGTGGTTTTTACTAAATTATCTCCAACTCTCTCTCTGTCCACGCAAATTCAAATAAATTCTCTGATGTTCCAACTTACTCATTTTGAGCGAACTATGAATGCGTATATCCAGGAATATATGTATTGTAAATCCATGGGTCTAGTTATGAAAAATATGAAAATGTTTGTTGTATAAAGTTAATATTATTAAATTATATTAATATTTACATGTATTTTACTAAAATGTGTTTCTTTAAAAAAGTGCAGTATATCAATGTAAAATTGTAATAATTTTGAAACGTTAGTATGGATTTTTTTTTAAATATGATTTTATGACTTCGACTTTGAAACACTTAAAGAAATTCCCTCGTTACAAACACAATTTAGTTTCCATTTTATTATATTTGTTTGTGAATAAGAATGTTACTCACGATAACGGAATCATGATAATTTAAGAGTGAGTATCACATACTCATTAATACCCAAATTAATTCGTAAACATAATTGTAAGACTCTTACATATTTAAGGCTGATATTATTTTCCAAAATTTTATCAAAACATTATAAGGTGTAAAATCGTTTATTATTTTTATTTAGATGTTCACTCAGTGACGCCAATAAAAGCTTAATTTGATTTTTTTAAAGAGTTTTCCAAGTGATTTATTACTGTAAAAAAGGGGGAAAATATAATTTAGCACTGTAGAGCTATTTTCAATATTTCTTGGTATAGTGTGTGGTATATATACTAAAAATAACAACTGACTATGCAGTCTTTGTAAAAATGTTAACAATAAGTAAAGTGCTTTAAACATGAAAGAAAATCGTTAAAATCAAAATAAAATATAGAGAAACGCGTTTCATAGAAAAATATTAAATCTCGGTAATATTTACTATACTAAAGAGTCGAGGGATTTATTTGAACGTATAATTATAGACAATGTGAATTGTACTCATGTGCATTGTCCACATTAAAAAATTTTAATAATAATCTTTAGATAAATTAAAATGTGAAAGAATAGTATAATAATAATTAATATTACCTTAATATTACGACATTTTAAATATTTCTTCCTAAATGTCAAATTTATTACATAATTAATTGGAGTAATATTATAATTTACAATGTATTAGGAAGTAAATTTTAAAGCAATGTTTTCCAGAATACATATTTTTTTTTAAAATGGTCATACCGTTAAGGAAATGACGATAAGGAAAAACGTATAAGAATATCTTATACAACCTAAAATATTAGATTTGTCAAGTGGTTTTTATCGTTGTTGGAGTTATATATATTCTTTCATTTGTTACAGGGAAGGGGAATACGATCGAACCGTCTCTGACCATTATTGTTCACCATGGGTCCAGAATATTAGCTAGCCCTTCAGCAACAATTCGAGGCTGATGGATGAAAGGATATTATACCGGCGTCGTCAGCAAGTTCGGTCTCCTATGGGCGTGGTCAGATACCCTTCAGGGACCGAGGAAAGAGGTCCCAAGGAGCGGATACGGAAACAGTGGGGAATAAGAGTAAGTTCTTCGGGCGATGAAGCACAGCTGGGTTTTAGTGAGCTAAGATGGCGTTACGTGTCCTGGTGGAAAGTAAGGAACACACCCGAGATGGGTTCAAGGACACACAGTAGTGGAGTGACATCAAGTGCAGGACAAACAACATGGTCTGTTCCCCTTGGGAGAATATAACAAGACGTACAGTTCAAAGTTTCACAGTCGGTAAGTTATTGGTTCTTGGCGACTGTTTAATATGTGCCCGGGAACTAATGGCGACTGTTTTTAATTGTTTACGCTGAAAACACAATACATATGTATTACATAACTTAGAAGTTATGTCTTACTAATGTTATTCAACCTGTTAAAATATTATGTTACAAACAAACAACTCTCAAAGTCTTGCATTTTCTTTTAAATCGAAAGCTGGTGTGGAATGGAATTACTACATAACACGTCCTAACAACGCTGAATTCGGAGGAGTGGAACAAAAGGTAGCATCCTGTAAGACTTTCTTGGATGTTGATAATTTATTGGTTGCCGATACTTCTTCAACCAATGGAGTTGGGGAAACATTATTACAAATGCACCATAATATTTGACAGTTAACTTTAAGGATTACGGAACGGAACAAGGTATACATTATAAACAATGTTACATTATAATAAACCAGTCTGTAAGTAAAATATCTTCAATGTGCTTACAAATAGCATAAAATAAATCTTATATTGTTCAATGTAAAAAAATGTAAGTTTGTGTTAGTATGTAGAGTGAGTGGGAGATTCTAGAACCGTGCTCAGGGTATTGACTGGCAAACCCAATGGGAAGAGACCATTGGGAAGACCTAGACGCAGATCAGAAGGTAACATTATTACGGACCTAAAGATGATTAGAGGACTGATAGACGACAAAAAGAGAGATAGGTGGTCTACTTTGGTAAAGTGTGGCAGTGGAATTTTTAGTTCCTAATGCTATAGAAGAGTAATTAAGTTAGTATGAACAATCTATGATAAAATTAAAATAGGTGGATAAAATTACACCATTAAACATTATATGCAATCCAAACTAAGATAATATAAAATAAATCAGCTAGAAAGAAACCTATAAGAGCTCTCTCTGCTAGAGGGAAAACTCTTATATATAGGAATGATATGGTAGTAACTCGATGTATTTAAGATCTGCTTCGGTGGCCGTATTGGTCACTCTCATTTTAGAATAAACTGCAGGTAACAGGGAGATCTGAGTTCGAATACAGGTAAGGTATAGTGAAGTTTTTCCAAAATGGTTTTCCACTCTCTCTCTCTCTCCGCGCAAATGCGGGTACAATTTCTATACATTTAACCTTCCTTATCCCTAACTCATTTGCATAATTAGTACCTATGCGTATAGCCTGAACGAGTAGTAATACTAAAAATGCAGATTTTAGCTCATTATTCAATGGTGTCAGTGAAAAAAGAGGTTCTCCAACTAATAGTTTGAATTAAACTATTAAAAATATTTCACCTAACGTGACTCGACACAAAACAATCACGATTCCTCGGCTGTTCTTGGTCACAGGATTTGAGTGACCTAACTAAGAACACTAAGAGAGCGAATCTTATTCAGACTTAGCTAATGGACTAATGCCAAAATGGAACTAATAGAGATTTGCGCAGAAAAGCTGCGTGGGATTAGGAGAAATACAATTTGGCAGAAGAATATAAACTTCACTAACAATATGTGGCAAAATAACACGAAATAAAATAATTTGACTGGTTCATGTTTGAATTATCTATTATATGTTATACCTGCTATAAAATACAAGAGCCAGCATGTTATGAAATTGTTTATATTTACATCCATTACCTTTCCAGCCTATGGTCTGAGTAAGTTTTCATCCAAGCTATATGTTTTCCGCTACCCGTTAGGCCTATCATAGCTAAATTATATACATATTATTGTATAAAATAGTATTATAAGGTTTTATCACGTACCCAAATAAATATATAAATACGAATTTCGAGTAGACACTAGTGACTATACAACAAGACCAGGAGAAAACAAAATTATATTAATGTAAATGAAACGTCCCTCATAATGATCCCTCCCCCCGGAAATTAACAATTAAAAGCAAATAAGTGAACTATTGAATAAATGAACTGGACATTTAATTGAATTGACTTCATATATTCCCAAAAGAAAATAGTTATTTCCATGTTTTTGCATAGTATCAACTCCTTCCATCTAGCTATTGTGAAGAATACAATGTGTTTGTTCTTCTATTTGTTATCACTCTTTACTGTCTCTTTTCTCATAAATTATTAGGTATAGCCTATAGCCTATGTTAGACTTTACGTTATACGGAGTAGTAGAAAAGTAGGACTAATATTTTACCTAACATGAATAATTAATTTCATATGCCTGAAGATGCAGAGTTAGCTTTTTTTTTAACCAATCTGAAATATTGTAATCGCGTTCAATGACACATGAGCAACATTGAAAAGAGAATTTATTATTTATCAATATTTGGTTAAATTGAATAGTTATTAATAGACATGGCTTGGTGAAGTATTATTAAATGGTCTCACTAGAAATAGGCCCAATATAACGCTACAAAATTTGTGTCTTCCTACACAAGCTTGAAAAGTGAAGTTAATATATATGTTTATTTAGTTAAATGATAACTGCACCAATTGGATTATATTGATGAGGTAATGGTAGTAGCTGATAAACCATGAATATCGGTAGAGATATCAAGCTTAGTAAAAAGTTGTATAGTAGGTGGAAAGGTCATGTTTAGAAGGTTAGAAATCATTCTTACCAATAGAAATATTATGAGTAGCAGGCTAACATGATTTATAAAATGGGATAAGGTTTAATAGGTGAAAAGGCTATGCTAAACATTGATAAATTAGTTTTAGCAGTGTAAATGTAAAACAGCTGGGTTTTGACACAGTGAATTTAACATGTCTTTAGGTCATAGGTTTTGATGTGTTACAGATATTGAGGTCTTGTTCATCTGGTGGACCCGAATTTACTTCCTAAGGGGCACCTAGATATTTAATTAATTTTTCAAGAGGTTATTTAATCAGGTAGTCCGTGCAACATGTTGTAGTATTAAGTAATGCTCGGTTCTCTAATATCTAATAACTCCCGCTCTCATTGCTATAACATATGCTTAAACAAATAATTGTTGTACACGTGGGGGAATGGGGAGTTTGGATGGATGAAGGATGCCCTTAGTTTCAGTTTTACAAACATAATATCGCTCATTTCAATTAAAATAATTTTTTAAGAACGCGTTCACGTTATACGTATATTTAATTACCATAATCGGATAGGGATGAGAAAGGAACCATTAAAGAGGTAATCTACCATCATTTGCGGGGAAGGAGAGTGGGAAATATTTAGGGAGAACCACCCTCGGTTTACCTGTCTAACACAAGAGTGACCCCTCAGACCATTCGTTTACTGAAGCGAGTTTCAACTAAAGTTAAGAAAGGAATTTTACCACGTGACATTTTTAAATACACAATATGTTTCTATTACTAATGTCAATGTCAGGTATTACATTATATTGTACAAACGATATTTATACATTTATAAGTCACAGAGAAAATATCCATTGTAGTAAATGTTTAATTTTGTTTAAACATTTTACAAAATATTTAGTTTTAAGAAGTATCTATTAAAGAACCAAATAACCTTTCAAATTGATTTAAAATTATATTCTTTTAACTTGACAAGAATGAATAGCTTTATTAGCCTACACGTGATAATTAGTTTACCTCTGACGTGTGAAAATATGTTTTAATATTATATAAAGTATCTCTGGAATGTCGTGTTTGGCACAGCCTCAAATGGTGACGGAATCCAAGATACTTTCTCGCCAAAGTGTATTATTATGTTACTTTAAGGTGTGGGATATGTAAGAGGATTTATGAAAACGTTTCTTATGATTGGTGAAAGTGAAACGAAACAACTTACACTAAAAGTTTGCTAGCGCTCCCAACTTTTGGCTCACATTTTAGCGCAGCTTAATACCCTTCAGATGCAGGCCAATAGAAGTATTGATATCATAAATAGTGTTTATTGGCTGGAGTTTATAAGCATTATTTCACATTTTAACAGCAAAGAGGAGGAGAATATATAGACGGTAGTTGTAAGAGGATGAAAAACATGGGGGTTGGGGGGGGGGGGGCTCATAAGTCTTAAACGACACACGAATTAAGTAACATTAGATTATTATGCGTTCCATTGGTTTGAAACTTTGGCTTAACATTTGTTCCACTAGATCCATTGTCTTGGGACTCTTGCTCCACTGGCTTTATATGTGCTTCATTGTATTGTTTTATTCCAATGGTTTGGTATTTGTTTTGTTGGAGTAGTGGCCGAGTGGTTTGTTATTATGCTTGGTATTTGTTTCGTAGGCTTAATATTTGTTCCAATGGGTTAGTATTTGCTCCATTGGCTTATCGTTGGTTCCATTAGGTTAGTATTGGTTTCACTCGTTTAGTATTTGTTTCGTTACGAGTAGAGTACGAATAGAGTTTCTTAGCAAAGTACTTGTTGGTTGACAAACAAATAACAATCACTGGAAGTACTATTCAAAGGTACCTTTTCTTTAGTTTAACTCAGTCTCCATGGGATTCTACGACAGTTTTCTGCAGTTATATTAGTAATAACAACTATCTAATCTTTTCCAGTCCCATGACCTAGTTGTAAATATTTATTGAATGCTTGGAAGGTTCTGGTTCCAATACAAGGAAGAGATAAATAAACTTGTTTACTTTACCAATATGAATTTGTCCAATTGGCAGGATGTATAATATAACTCCTGGCTTCAGCACTGAGTTAATAGTGTTGAAGGCGTTGGACACGATTGACATTTTTCATCATGAAGCCTTTGCTTAAGATGCTGTTTTTCAATGATTACCAAAATAATTTGACTTAAATTTAAGGTTATATATATATATTATAATATGTGTTTTTTTATTTTATGTGTACTATACACGTCCTACCAACAGTCCGGGCCATCACTAAATAAACACCAATAGGGTAATATAAGAATGTAAGAGGTATAATTTAGGATATCCACATTTTCATAGCTAAGAACAATGTAATAACACCCAGCTGGATTTCAAACTTCGACTTTTCCGTCACTGGCAAACAAGATCAGAGGATACTGAATTATTTAACATATTGTTCATCGTTGAAAGTGTTTATATATTTAGTATATGGCTTTATTTAAATAATTATTTATTTGTATTTTGTAAACAAAAATAATAATTTGGTCTCTTTAATGTAGGGTAGGCACTTATAATAGAAAATAAATTGTTGTGTCTACTGTATGATAACCAGCTTTCCGAAACGGAAATTATCCTAACCCTCTCTTATAGAAAAAGGAAAACAAATTAAATGTAAACAAACTGCTTAGCCGTTCAATTAACTTTGTATAATTTTATTTGTCTTTCTTTAATCATCAACCTTTGGGATTATATCTAATGTAGTGTATTTGTTATGCGATTATACGTCATTTTTACGAATATTCAGAATAAATTCCTTCCTCTCTTTCTTACTACACCCATCTCTCTCTCTATTGCTCTATTTCCCCTTTTTCCCTCCTTCGCTTGTCTTATCGTCTGAGGGTAGGTGGAGTCGGGGCAAGTTTTTGATTGATGTCCGCGCTTATTGTTTACACATCTGTTTACTCCGCCATGTTAGGAAACTTGGTTCTGGAGATTAGAACACCTCTTTATCACTACACAGAGCTCACGTGACGTCGCACTGAAGCGTACAATGAGGAACACGTCATCGAAGTAATCATAGAGATGAACATTTTCAGCTAGAAATATCAGCTCATTGAATCGTTGAACTACAATTAAAAACACACAACATATTTTGTAGCCAAATTTAATAAAAATTCTCCCGCTTCACTGACCGCATGGTATAAGGCGTTACTTTAGCAATATATTAGACTGCTGATGAAAGGGGGCTCAGTGTTCGAATCCTGGTAAGATGTACTAAGTGTGGTTTTTACTAAATAGCTTTCCTATCTTTATCTATACAAATTTGGGTACATTTCCTCTAAAATTTAACTTTCCTAGTTTATAAACACATTATTGTAAATATTACATATGCGTATAAGCTGAACGGGGTGCTAAAACATAAAATAAATGGTACGACACAATCGCGCAAACTTTCTTATATTGTGTATTATGACTTCAAAGGCTATTTTCAAAAATATGTTTAAGGAAACTGCCCTCAAGTATGTATTCCTCATAAAAACCAACAATTTAACTTGTTAATCACAATAATCACTCTTTATATATAAATTTTAAATCAAATTGTTCAAACATATCTAACAAAATCCAAATTTAAAATAATAAGTTATTTTATTTATATTTAGAAACATGAAGTTCGATTTTAAGTGAATTTAAGTTGGACAAGTTGTACTAGATTGACGTGAAAGAAACATAAATATGTAATATAAATATAATATGTATGCACAATATTTAAATGATACTTGTAAAAATCGGTAATATTAATTACAAGTTATGATGCAGTTTAATTATGAATATATTGAAATTGTAACAAACATCAAAGAATTAGGAACATTTTAAAATAGAGATTAGAGTCTTAATTGTAATTAAAACTAAGTTGATAAAATCAAAGGATGGTGTGACCATGCATATATTGAATATTAATGTATTACTATTGAGAATTGACAGAAAAACGTTATTAAATTTGAAAAGTAAAAATTGAATTTATTTCTTAGCTGTAGTTCCCTGTTCCTTGATTTCTGGCTGCAAAAGCTGCAGTTATTTTGACGATATGTTTCAATGCATCAACGGCATCATCCTGAGGTTAGATATTAAAACTTTGTGCTTGAGTATCTCATGTCATGTTATTAAGGAAACTCCCTAAAAACACCCTAAAATTATTTGTAATTAGTAAGAATAAAACCGTATTATTATTTATCATGGAAATCTATTCCCCGATTCCTATTTTGAATTCAATCCTTAAGATAAATTTCCAAAAATTAGATTTCTTTAAACTTTCATAAGTAAACTACCCTAAAATTTATTTATATTGGATAGATAAAGATGCATTACTATTGATAATGTCCATGGATTCCTATTTCTGCCAAATCATTGAGATATTTTATTAAAATTAACTTTTACAGAAATCAGTCATTAGTTAACTACTATTGAATGATTTTTTACAAAAAAAAATCTATCTAACTATTTTTAATACAAACAACTTAGCAGATACAAATTTTTAACCAAATCGCTAAAGCCATTTAAAAAAATATTTAAATAAATAAAAAAGTCATAGGTAAACTACCAAAAGATAATTTTAACCCCAAAAACAAGTATACACCTTTATTTGATATATTCATGTCAAATATTCCCAAGATATACGTTTTAAGCAAACTTATTATAGCTATTTTCAAAAATCACTCATGAGTAAACGACCTTTTATCAAATTTGTACTCAAAACCAAGTATACAGAGTTATTTTTAATGTCAAACATAACCAAGATACCCATTTAAAAACAAATAGTTAGGGCTATTTTTAAAATATTTCTAGTTTTTGAAAAAACAATCGTTGGTAAACTACTCTGTGTGTTTTTACCCCAAAAATCAAATTGAGAGTGTTTATTAATCGTCATGTCATACATTCCCAAACTATCCATTTGGAACCAAATCTTTAATTCCATTCTTTAGATATTTAAATTTTTTGAAAATTTTTTCCTCAGCAAACTAAACATAAATTAGTTTTACCCCCACAACATTTATCCGTTATTTCTCTTATACAATCTTCATATATACATTTTTAACAAAATCGTTAGAGCTATTTTAGAAATATTTCGAATTTTAAATATAACCCATCAGTAAACTACCCTTCAACAAATTTTTTCCCAAAAATCATCTATACATTGCTGTTTGTGATGTCAAACAAATCCTAGGTATGCATTTTAAACAAAAGCGTTAAAGAGCTATTTTTTAAATATTTAGAATAAAAAACTTATCAGTAAGCTCCCCTATGGGCAAAATAAAAAAATCTTTCTTAATAATCTAACTATAAAGTTTAAACAAAATCCATTTAACCGTTTAGGATCCGTTGACAGGGACATATGGACAGACAGATAGACAGGGGGACAGAGAGAATTTTAAAAAAATTTTTTGGGGTTTATGATCACAAAAAAAGTTAATATTCATCCTAACCTCTAGATAGATTTTTTCACGATCACAATACCTTATCTTTATAAGTGAAAGTAAAAATAACATTTTACTATTTTGTGGGTGCTATTTTTCTAGGTTCTGATAAATATCTCTCAAGAGTAATATCTTCAGATCCCACGATTATTTTTTTTAGCAACGCGTCTTACTATCTGTTCAGGCTATACGTATAGGTACTATTTGTGCTGATGAGTTAGCGATGAGAGAAGTTGAATTTAGAGGAAGTGTACTCGGATAATGTGAACCTCGATCTCCCTGTAATCAGTAGTATAGTCTAACAAATAATGATGCCTCAGACCATGCGTCCACCGAAGCACGTCATCACATGAATTGATGTTTCAACACATATAAGCTTTTATAGCTGTCATGCCATACCTATGAAAATTGGACTGTATTTGTCAAGGATATGATTATAATATTGAAGTATTAACATAAGGACTACAGCATATCTGACGTACCACTTTCAACTACCAAGTACTGTAGTGTATACGGGATTTTGAGAACTCAGATCTCGCTGTTAATGCATTGTTAGAACTCATTTGATCATATTTCTTGAATTAAAGTCCTTGGAATAATTTAAGTGGATGCGTTAGCTTTATAGTTTTGGATTTATCTATTGCATTAATTCCATTTAAAATAGTTGAAATATGTTGCGACTAAAATAATTTTAAAAAAACAACCAAATCAGAGATTTTCCATCTCATATCTTTATGTACTCACACACCATGGTGGTGACAAAATCCATTATATGGATATCACAGTGGGAATCAGATAAATCCTCAAAGTAGGCCACGAAATACTTATACTAATTTCGGGTGTTTGCACCGAATCTCACTACCCATAAGGCTTATCGATCTGCACGCTCTTGAGGTTGGAACGAGGAAATTTAATTTTTTTTTTGTAAAATGTATCAGAATTTGCGAGGGTGATTCGTGGGAAAGCAAGTATTGCCACTCAAGGACACATAGCTGTGATCCGAAACTTGTCCTACATGAGAAGTATAAGAGTGTCTGTGTTAGCAGCCTGTAACTCACTAAGAAAAATGAGGCCAAACTTTCTCAGCCAGTTTGACACGTCTATCAATCAGGCCTAAACTTTTAGATAACATACAAAAGGCGATTTAGGACCGTGTTTATGATATAATATCTGGAGTTATCCAATTTCCCGGTGAATGAATGACAAGAAGCCTAGGGTCAAATGGGGGATTGATTGAGCTGACCTCAGATATCAACTATTTATACAACCCCTAACTACGAATCAGTCTGAAACTATCAAATAAGACCTAGTTTTTAGGCCTGTCATCAAGTGTATTTACTTACCTTGGCTGGCATAGCGGTCACCACTTAGGACTCTGATCTTGTCCTGGAATCATTCATTAGATGGAGGACGTTTTATTTTACTCACAATAAAGTCACCCATTTAATCTACGGATAATATTTGGTGAATTTAATCTAAATTCCCCTCCTCCCAACTCCTACAATCATGTCTCAATATTTTTAATAGCATAAATCATCAATGGTCACGTTGTTTTCCTATGTAACGCATTGCTACAAAGTTACTTTCAAACAGAGAAAAGTAGTTATCGATAAAGACGATAAAGAAGATGAGTGCCGGTTTGAGATGATAATGATGTAAGGTCAAATGGAGCATCACATATTCTGCTTACCAGAGCACATTTGCTCGTAGTCTAGTTCAGAGTTGCGGAGTTAGAGCGCGGGCTTTACCACCACAAAGTTGGGGACCCAATAATTCATTAAGCTAACCCAAATGGGCCAACCCTACAAATAGCCGGGTAAACGAGCTGTCCTTTGGAGCAAAGCAGCATATCTGACACAGTATGCATGGATAGTCATGATTGAAACGAACTTTTGAAATAAGGTTGTTATTTAGTCATTTTTCAAGTATATAATAAAAAATAAAGTAAGCTCATAGTCTGAAAATATATAACTAAGCTTGGTATAGACCAACACAATTTAAAATTTAATTTATTTAAATAAAATATTACTAATTAAAATAAAGGTCAACTCTATATATTGCAAATCAGAATAAGTTAAAATAAAATGTAAATAAGCTAATACAAATACTAATATTATTTAATACAAATTTGTTGATCCTGAAAAAAAAAAAAAAATAGAGTAGCTCGCAACAGTGAGTATGCAGAATAAAGGTCATGCTCATCTAGTTTTGCTTTCCTGTGACAGCGAGGTTAGAATTCGAATCATGACAGTGTGATGATATTGCTTTTTTCCCTATAAGGTTTATCACTCTCTTTATTTCTCTCTCTCCCTCCACGCAAATTCTGGTGGATAACTCTAAATTGTATCTGATTTTCCCAAATCATATTCGTTTAGTTTAATGTTGATATTCAAGAAGGTTATTAAGACCCGTGCGAAAAAATGTATATTACCGGAGTAATTTTGAGGCCTTAATCGTAATTTAAAACCACAGAAGATTATTTAAAGCTTTCCCAAAATATCTCTGGTTTATAATGGACATCCATAAACTTATATCACAAAAAATGATGGAACCGTGAAGCCCATTGATAAGGTCTTACCTAAATACAAATAACCAATATCACTTCAAACTTCGTGAAAGAGAATTCATTGTTGGTGCTCGCTATACTCGCGGAATCATTTTTACTGATTTGGTGAGTGGTACGATTGAGATTAATGCAAAGGCATTTTGGTGAAGAGAGGCTGAAAATATGTTTTACCGATATAAAAAAATACTTTATTTCAGCCATTTGGGATTGAATGTAATCTTAGTGAGTCAGTTTTTGGCACAATAACTAACCAAACGGTCAAGCCCTTCGAACATTCAAGAATTTAACGTTAGTTATGCCTAAGATAACAAGCCAAATAACAACATACTAGTTATTAAATAATATACATGCACTACCAATCAACTTTTTCTTTCAGAGACCCACGTGCACACCCAGTGGGCTGCTTTTATTTTATTTTAGAGATATACGTGCACAGCAAGTCAGTAGCTTTATTGTTGATCAATTGTAAATGAAGCGTCTGCATATCTATATTAACTGAACGCGCACAGAAAGTCAGCAGCTAGTTTAGTTGGACCAGTATAACTGAAGCCGTCTGCTTTTTATTCTTTTATTTTTTTACGAGACACGTGCACATAGTCAGCAGTTTTTTTAGTCAGACAATTCGATAAAGGGCTACTTTTTTTTTTTGGTCAGCAAGACACGTGTATCCATATTTGGTTAATTTTTGTTTTTTAAAGAGAGACGCATTCACAAAAAGTAGGCAGGTTTTTAGTCACACAATTCTACCAAATCGATTAATTTTTTTACACCTTCAGCGTTACTTGCCCTTATTTTTTTAGCAAGATATTTAAACAAGACACATACTACGTCAGCAGCTGCCTAGAAAAAAAGCCACGCAGACAGATACAATATTAATTATCAGTTTATAAGCGGTTTAATTCATATGAGTGACAACCACTATCGCTTTATTAACCTCAAGGTTCAATCACCAGTTGTGTACTTCAAGTCAGGATTGGGCAAATACAGGTGATGTAAACATAAACAAGTTTATATAGTATCTTATAAATCAAAAGTTTAAGTAATGACTAATATAAATTAAACAAAGCGTAGGGGCTTACTATTGACCTTCATATCAATAAAATGAGAGTTAGCCTGTTGTTAAATTGAGATTTTAGTGAACACCAGGCGCGGATACAGGGGGGGGTCAAAGGGTCAGCTGACCCCCCTGTGGTGTTAAGAAAATTAATTTAGAAAATGTATATTTAGAAAGAAAATACCAAAAAATTAAAGCATACAAGTTTTTATCTTTCCTAGGGATGTGCGAATGTTCTTTTAGTCTCAGGTGAAGCAAAGATTGAAGCATGCCAATAAAGGTTGAAGCTGAAACCAAATACAGTTTTTTTTTATCAAATAACACTATTATTAATTTTTAAATTATCTACTAATACTTCTAAATAAAGAGAAAGTTTATTAGGGAAAAAACACACTATATTATATTATTTTTATGCTGACATATCTGAGTTTATTCCTGCTTGCGTTATAGGTAGATATAATTCAATATCAAGTTAGTGTTAAAATACTTTTTATTGCTGTTATGTGATTATTATAATTTATTTAAATGGGTAGTAATTAGTGATTTTCAAATATTTTCGTTATTTATAGAGGTTTTATTATAACTTCAAAACCTCTCAAGATGCTAAGGTTATAGTGGTTGTCGAAGTGACGAAGTCGAATCGAAGGTGATTTAGGCTTCAACTTTGACTTTGACATTTCGAAGATTTGCACACCCGTACTGAATTCCTAGTGCAAGCTGTTCACCAAATACACCTGTCTTCAACACAAGTAATGGAACGAGTTAAAGAGGGGTGGAGTGTGCTATTTTTAGAAAGACTTACCCCCTTCCAGTGAAATGTACGTTAATCTGTTTCAAACCAGTCGGAGGTAGCTGGAAATTTACTTTTAGTATACCGGAGCGATTCGTTCGAGTGGCCTTAGACGTGAAACATTTTACGTGTGCATTTCGTTTTGTTAATGCTTATGTGCAATAAAGTGTAATTTATAAATATTTCAGTCTCTTTGTGATTATAATTATCTATGATGGTTTTATTTACTCTTAGTAAACTGTGAGTGTGATATTTGTGTTTTGTTTTTTATGGTTATTGTGCTACTGCCTATTGTCATTGTGATACTGTGACTTTGATACTTCCTCCTGCTATTCAATTTTGTGATAAATTATTGTCTTAGCTAGTTATGTTATTTGAATGCAAGTATTGATATTATAATGTCAAAAAGAAAGGGACAGACAGATTTATTTTGTTTATTCAATAAAAAAAATCCTGAATCAACAGGAAACGAAACTGAGGATTTAATTGAAAATAGTGCGTCAGTGAACTTTATTTGTGACTCACCCTCAACCAGTGGATCTAATTCAAATACTAAAATCTCTATAGAAAGTGTAGGACCAGAAAAATTTGAAATTGGCAACTTTGTTGGAGCTGAAACTATTTCCGATGACTTAAAATACCACATGCTAGTAGAACCGTGGACTCCACCACTAAGCTACAAGTTCCCTAATGTTGAACAATGGCGCTTATTGTATTGCATGTGTACTTTTTGGATCAAAGGAAGGAGGTAGGAGTAGAATATCTCTCGGAAGCTTTGTACGGACTCCGTTTCTAAACTACAAAAAAGGAAATGAAATTCATTGTGGACATGCCTCCAATGAATATCATAAAACAGCAATTATAAGATGTTCTGAATTTAAGAATACATTTGAAAACAGGACACAATCAGTTGAAGTCAGACTAAATTGTGAAGTGAAAAAAAGAATTGAAGAAAATCGAGCACGTTTGATACCCATGATAAAGACAGTTATACTATGTGGCCAACAAAACTTTCCCCTAAGAGGTCATCGTGATGATGGAGAGCTTAGCGAAAACGATAGCACAGAAAATGAGGGAAACTTCCGAGCACTTTTAAGATTACGTATTGATGCCGGTGAATCACATAAAAACAGCACCCAAAAATGCAACATTTATTAGTAAAACAACTCAGAACGAATAAATTGAAGCTTGTGGAGATGAAGTCTATTAAAGCAGGGCAATTTTTTTTCGGTACTAGCAGATGAAACAACGGATGTTGGAACAGTTGAACAGATGAGTCTTTGTGTTAGATTTCTGGACATACTTTCACTCAAAATTCGAGAATAGTTCTTAGGTTTTGTGGAAGCGAGAAATCTCAGTGGCGAGGCTCTCACAAACTTACTTCTTGAAAAATTAAACAATTTGGGACTTAAAATTGAGAACCTGCGGGGTCAAGGGTACGATGGAGGGTCTAACATGTCTGGTAAAATCAAAGGTGTGCAAGCTCGTATTAGGGAAAAGCAGCTTCTTGCTATATATATGCACTGTGCTTCTCACAAACTAAATCTGTCCATTTCTAAAGCATGTTCTCTAACAAGTGTAAGGAACGCTATTGCTGTGGTCAGTAACGTAACAAATGAAGTAAGAGAATCCAGTAAACGAACAGCTTTAATGAAAGCAAAACTACATGAACAATATCCTGAAGAAACAAAGTGCAAACTCAAAACGCTTTGTGAGACGCGTTGGGTAGAATGACACGATGCATTTTTACAATTCTTACATGTTTTTGATGCAGTTGTATGTTTCCTACAAGTATTTGATGCGAAAGCACCATCATCAAAGTCAGCACTTTTACTCACCTCAGTTCTCAGGTTTGACTTTATTATAACTCTGCATATTGTTTCATTTATCTTCAGTCTAACAGTCACGTTGTCTCGTCAGATTAAAAACCCTTCGTTAGACCTGAAAAACTGCTATAATATGGTAGCAAATGTTTTAGAGACATTGAAAGATTATCGGAATAACCCTAATAAATATACAGAGGTCTATTAAGAATCGGTGAATTTGGCTGTAAAACATGAAATTGACATCACTATACCAAGGACCTCTCGGACACAAACTCATGGGCCAAATGTTGCTGCATATAGTCCTGAGGAATATTATAGACTAAATGTTTACCTGCCACATGTGGACTATCTTATTTCTGAATTGTCAACTAGATTTTCATCAACTGGACATGATAATATTATCACATTATACGGTTTAATACCAGCATTTGCCAACCAAGACAATGAAATTTTATTACAAGCAGCTCAAACATATGGTAATGGCCTTCCTGGGACTTCGTCAGAACTTTGTGGAGAGATTGACTTGTGGTAACAACGCTGGAAACATAAATCTATGGCAGGGTGTCCATCTAGTGCGGTTGACAGCTTAATGCATGCTTCAGATGGTTTTTACCCAAACATTAAAGTTCTTCTCCACATTTTGTCTGTTCTTCCCGTGACTACTTGCACTAGTGATAGATCATTTTCTACCCTAAGAAGGTTAAAGACATACTTAAGGTCAAATATGGATGAGAAACGATTAAATGGTTTGGCCATGTTAAATATTCATCGAAGCATAGAAGTTCATCCTGATTAAGTTTTGGAGAAATTTGCTCAAAAGAATAAGAGGAAAATGCAATTAATGCATTTATAAAATATGAGGTACGTTTGAACAATGTTTTGTATAGGTTTTATAGTTATTATTATTATTATTATTATTATTATTATTATTATTATTATTTAAATAATAATAATAATAATAATAATAATAATAATTATTATTATTATTATTATTATTATTATTATTATTAGTAGTAGTAGTAGTAGTAGTAGTAGTAGTAGTAGTAGTAGTAGTAGTAGTAATGTTATTTATAAATAGCATGACCCCCCTATGAAAATTTTCTGGATCCGCGCCTGGTGAACACTATACATGTTTATATAGACTGATCGTATGTATCCCAGCAATTAGGATGGTAGGGGATCACAAGAGCTTTTAGCCTTACTGATTCACCGTTAGAGACCACTTACACCACCACCAACATTGTTAGAGACCACTCACACCGCCACCGGCACCGTTAGAGACCACTCACACCGTCACCGTTAGATACCACTTACACCACTACCATCACCATTAGAGAGCACTCACACAACCACCGTCACCGATAGAGACCACTCACACCATCACCGTCACTGTTAGATATCACTTACACCGCCACTGTCACTGTTAGAGACCACTTAAACCCACCACCACCATTATCGTTAGAGAGCACTCACACCACCACCGTCCCCGTTTGAGACCACTCACACCACCACTGCCACCAGTAGAGACCACTTAAACCCCCACCACCGCCACTGTCTCAATTAGAGACCACTTAAATCCCCACCACTACCATCATTGTTAAGGATCACTTACACCACCACCATTACTGTTGGAGAGAACTTTCGCCACAACCATCACTGTTAGGTAGCACTTACACCACTAACATCACCATTAGAGAGTATTTACACCCCCACGATCACCATTAGAGAGTACTTACACCTCCACCATCACCGTTA